>JANIHZ010000003.1:330291-342922 GCA_027478365.1 Erythroxylum rufum | reverse complement strand
TCAATTCCAATTTCATTAATGTAATTTAATTCAATTCATACATGAATTCAATTCATTGTGTTCCAAACAGCCTCTTAGACAGTAACTGTGTTCAAGACGGTTAACATTAGTTAACCAACTCTTCCCAGGAAAAAAGTAGTTGCTTCTGGTGTGAATTCTGAACAAAATGACAGAAGGTGCTAGTCTTCACATAAATGACAAAGGTCAAAACTTTCAAGGATAAATTCATTTAGAAGATGAAATTATTGGGTAAAAACATAACCAGAAGTTTCAAGTTCCTTGAAATTGACAAAGATTGGAGGAACAACTCACATCAAATCAAATCCAATTTAGTCAAGGAATCCACCAGAAGACAAAGAGAGAGAGAGAATTGCTATTCAGTTCTTAAAGATGAGAACTTTAATAAAATTCCACACACCACCATAGTACTATCCGATCCAAACACAAAGCATCCAAAGTTGTGTTCTTTTCCGATATAAAGGAGCAAACTTTTGTGATTTGCCGATATCATGCAGCAAATTCTTCCTGGGGAGGAGAGGAAGATGATGAGACACACAGTCCGTACCTTAAGCTCATGTCACGTGTCTAAGAGGAGCTAATCCTATCTTGAAGCAACCAAGACACCCGGTTGGAGGGAAATTCATCAAGCCGTCAGTTTGACATCGAACGGCCATTATTAAATGTGTAAAATAACTAAAAATGAAAATCCCAATTAAAAAGTCAAGACTCAAGAGAAACAAGGCTAGGTAAAGTACATAAAGAGAGAAGTGAGAGAGTTCTGGTGAAGATAACTGCAGCCAACAGGTAAAAGGACCGATATTTTTTAGTTATTACTCACCTAACTCAAAAATCCTAACAGACCCTCAATTCTATCATCTTTGCACTCACTCATTTCCTGGAAATTTTCATCATTTTCTTCCAAACCAAACAAAACACTCAAATCTTTCCAATTTCTGCTGCTGTTGCTGTTGCTACTTGCTCAACTGTGTAATGTGTTCAAATCTCCTCATGTAATCTCTGCCAATGTGTTTCCATCTTTTGGTTGTTTCAGGCTTGCATGAGAATAGAATTTTGGAGGATACTGAATCCTGTCTTGCTCTTGTTATTTACTCTGTAAAAGGCTGTGTATTAGGTTTATTTTCTGTTTGTGATTGATTGACTTATTCATTTACCTTGTAATTTCCAAGTGCAGGATTATGAATGATGATATTGTTTTAGCTTCTTTTGCATTCACACTAGATCTTGGGTTGAGTTAATATCTTTTTCAGAATCTCTTTTTCTGTGTATTTTCATGGGAAACAACCAAATATGTCCCTCTTTTTCCTGTCACTTTACTGAATTTCTCTTCAGTTCCAACTCATGTTCTGCTTCAAGAAATGGAAATAAAGTTATATTTTTGGGTTCTTTTTTGAGAGTTGGACTATCCAAGTACTGAGGAAATAAATCCAGTTTCATTTAGTTTTTCATGCTCTTTCGGCACAGTAAGAATGACGTGTTTGTAGTGATAGTCATTCTATTTAATTTGTAGTAAATCTATGCTTAACCTCGCGTAGAAACTTGCAGAGAAGGAGAGACAATGGAGAAGGATAAGAAGAATCAAAGAAGTGCAGATACTGATTTTGTGTTGCAATGGGGTACCAAAAAGAGGCTTAGATGTGTGAAGATGAAAAGAGATCAAAACGTGGCCAACAAATCCAAACCAACCAATTCACTGCCGAAGAAGAGGCTCACATCTCGGGTTGTTACTGCTGATAAGGATTCTCCTTCTCGGCACGCCAAGTAAGAATGCTGAAACCCTGTTCCACAAACAGGAATCTTTTTGTTTTGAGAATGTGTGTCTGGTAAAAGATTAAACATAAGTTGTCTTCCTTTCGGAGTTCTTATTGTTCATTTCTTACTACCGAAGACATCAGGCAAGGAAAATTCTTTTTTGGAACTAGACAGATACCTGAAATATTATGATTGTCTCATTTTTGTTTGGAAGTAAGAATGGAAGCTTTATAACTTGGTCCTATTGATGCAACAATGTAGGAAAATCAACCTGGCAAGTTGAGAATTTTCTGGTTGAAGTACTGATTCTTAGATGAGAAATTTTCTTTATTCTTATCTCTAGCTTCATTGCTTCTCAAAATCTGAGATGAAGTTGGAAAGAATTTTCTGTTTGAATTTTAGGAACTCCGATTTGTCAATGAACAATAGGAAGCCATCAGTGTTGTCACCGGAGAAGGAAGATCGATATTATACAACAAGGGGATCACTGGTATTGGATGATAGTGGCAAGGTTTTGATGGAAAATGTGAAGGAAGATAAAACACTTGTTTGGCCTAGACTGTTTATAACATTGTCTAACAAAGAGAAGGAAGAGGACTTCATGGCCATGAAAGGATGCAAGCCTCCTCAAAGACCTAAAAAAAGAGCCAAAATGATCCAAAAGACTATACTTGTAAGTCCTCCTTATTGTCCTTTAGGAAGTTTTTGATTAATTTTAACTTTTTTTATACATTAATGTTTGCTTAGGATTTGTTTATGCTTGCAGTTGGTTAGTCCAGGTGCATGGTTATCAGATTTGTGTCAAGAGAGATATGAAGTAAGGGAGAAAAAGACTTCCAAGAAGGTGCCAAATTCACTCTTTGGATTATTATACAGTCATGAAGATTGTTTAGTGTGTATGATTCTGCATGAATGTTGATAAAGAAAGTGTTCAGGTTTGGTTCTTTTTGCTTCACAGGTATTCTTATTGATTTTGGTGGTTAATTAATGCAGAGACCAAGAGGATTGAAGGCAATGGGAAGTATTGGAAGTGATTCAGAATGATAGGAAGATCTTAATTTTGATAGATAGGAGGGACAAAAAAGGTGGTTTGATTCCTTCTGGTTAGACTTGTGAAGGGAAGCAGAAACACTGAGAAAGTTTCTGTAGCAATGCGATAGTCTTTTTGCCGATTATCATTTGATTTTGGAATATAACTTTTATACATAATTTCTCATTAGATCCTTTTCAACATCATGAAACGTGTTCTTGTGCCTTTTTGTCATTCTTTGCCTTTTCTTTTACTTGCATTCACGGGTTGGTCCTTCTGAGCGATTGCATTCACGGGTTAGTCCGAGGACATTTACAAGTATCTGAAGAAGAGACACAAACAGTCCAAGATCAATGTTAAAGGTTGTTTCTTTTGTTTTGTCCATGGATAACTAATGCCCCCTTTTATCCAACATGATAGGGGCATGCCAGTGAAAATCCCAATAACAAAAGGTATGCCAAAATCTGATCTTTTCTGATCTTTTTAGTTTGAGAGTTATGCAGTTGAATAACAGGTTATGACGAAGAAAAACTAGTTCATCATTCAGATGCATAGAGTAAAAAACTGTTGATTGACAAAGGAATCCATTCATATGCGTACTGGAACTTTGCCATTGTGTTCCCCACCAAAGCACGAGTGAATAGGATGCCAGCAGAAGCCATTGTAACTGTCAAACCAACAATGTTGTGACCTAATACAAGCAGCCAATGGTGAGAGAAAACGACAAAGTATATGCAGCTGAGAAGGCCCATCCAACATATATGGAGCCATTTTCTGGTGAAGATCCAACTGAAAACAGAAATTCTAACTAAATGTAAGAGATGAGACAAGACACGATTTAAACATCCTTCTTTGCAGAAGTTCCTGTAAATCCTTCAAGGCCTCCAATTCAATATCCACAGAAGCCAAACCCACAACAGTTAAAAGGGTGCATGAAATTTTCAGAAAGTAGATAAATTGACCCCCTCTCCAATGACCCAAAAAAAAAAAGATTTCTTTTTCAAGAAAAAGTTGAAACCCAGCTTGGGTAAAGCAATGCAGAGTGAAGTGGAAATGAATTTTACCCACTTGAGTGAAGTGAGCTTGACGGGCATTAACACGATGGTCTGAATACAGTACAAAGAAGCCATTCTGAGTACAAATGGGTTAACAAGGAAATGGGTTTTAAGTCCTAAAACCCAGTATAATTGAGTTTCAGATAGGAGCTGAAGGTTTCAGTACAAAGAAGCCATTCTGAGTACACGAGTTAACAAGGAAATGGGTTTGAAGTCCCTGAAACCCAGTAATTGAGTATCAGATAGGAGCTGAAGGTTTTGTAGCCAATGGAGCTAAGGAAGAAGACGAAAGAAGTAAAAAAGTTTAACTACTTTAGGGTCTCTCATGTCCGGTTCGGTGTTTCATCGATTAGGTTCGAGAATTGCTGAGCTCCACACTCCACAGTATGAGAAAGACTGTAAGAGAGCGATAGAGTGAAGTTAAAAAACTGGGGAAAAAAAAAGGGATGAGACTTTCAGTCTTTTCTCAGAACATCTTTTGTTGGTTCAATCTGTCCATGTATTTCCTTTGAAAACTTAAATCTGAGAAACTCACTACTGCACAAGAACAAACAGAAGCAATCATGTCCTTGCCGGGATCGTTGGATCAACCAGCAACTAGCAACCAGACAAAAAATGTTGGAAGAACAAGCTAACGGGTTAGGAGAACAAGATATGCATCGACTTTCAACTCAAAATATGTCTTTTCCAAGTTTCCAGACAGTATACAGTTTATGTAGACCTCAAGATAATCCATTTCCTATATGACGTAGCAGTACTCGTAATCCTTATCAAGATTACCTTTTGAATGTTACGTACAGATTTACTGTTCTAACACGGTCTGTGAAGTCAACATTCAGATCAAAAAACAGATAAAAACAGGAGCAATTATCGCCATGTGAAGCTTTTAAAGAGAAGCCGTGATTTGAATTCTAAGCACAACCATTGTGGTTAGTTAATTGACAATGATTAACCACATCAAGACAACATTAACAGCTCAAAATTGTAATGGACTTTTTGGTAATGGCGTGTGAGACCAACCAAATGGTCCCTTTTGCTAAGGTTAAAGCTTTAGAAAAGTGCGTTATCTGAGGGAGGAAGTTCTTTTGGTGCCCTCCCTGAAACCAGACCTCATGATGCCCATTTAGTCAGTGTTCAACCCGAAAACTTCGGCAGAACAATGCTTACATGTTTTTTCAGACGACAAGGCCAAGTTTCATCAAGCACTTTTCTTGTTTCTGATATGTCCAAATCTTTGTCCAACACACTCTCAAGTCTGGACTTGGCTTTTGGTTTGTTGATCTCATACTATTGCATAGTATCAATTGACATTTGACAGAGACCGCAAGACCAAAAATGGAGTCACATGCATGAGGACCAATAGTGGAGTCACATGCACCTATCATGTGTTTAACGGTATGTATTCCAAGGTAGTTGACACAGGAAAATGTCATCCACTCAAAGCACCGTCTTGTCATTGACAGATCCTTCTCAAACAATAAATACGCATTCAATCAAACACTAGGCAGCCACTCTCTTATCCTTTCCTGCAACACAATATATTATAAGGAAAGCAGAGGAAATTGAAGAAAGATAAATGAATAGGCATTGAACAATAGTAAGAAATTGACAAAGGTTTGTACAAGTACTAGGACAGGGGAATGTAACTGCAGCGTACAACTCCAAGAAGGGAGTTTACAGTTACAACTTACAAGCAATTAGATTACATTACAGAGAGAAAGTAACGGAGGCCTGTTTCTTTCAGCTTTTAAGAAACTTGGCCACATCTCCAACCACTTAGATGGGTGGGGAGGGAATCTTTTCGTAATACAGTCAAAACTTCCCACTACACAGAGGGAGGGTCACATGTCACTAACACAACCTAACAGTAAAAATTAAGAAAAAGATGTTATACACCAAAGGGCATTCTACTACATTGAATATGATACATAAGAGAGTTTCTTTCATTTTCATCTTCAAGGGCAATTAGGGTTTTTACCAGGGCCTCCATAGTAAAAGTAATGGCCCCAATCCCCATTGTTGCCAGTTTGAACATCATAGCAGTTAGACTGCTCAGTGAAGGTACCAAGGTCTTTAGGGGCTTTAAGGTTGTTGGAATCATCAACGACTTGAATATTCCTGAAGTAACTTGATTTTCCAAACCCTTCTTCAGGAAAATGTCCACTTCCCATTTGCGTAGAGGTGTGCCGACCACCTGGCTCTGAGTTCACGACTTCACCACCCCACTCAATCATGGAAGCACTGTCTGCTAGGTATGAGAACAGGAATGAAGGCCAATATCCTAACACGTAGTTATTGCCAAATTGCATCCACCAATGCCCCTCCTTTGGATCCTACATATCCAACAGATTATCATTACAGTTTAATAGTATAGATTACAGTTGAAAAGCAATTGTTACTGGTATTTATCATTAAAGTTTAAACACGTTCAAAGAAGTGATCAGAAGATAATCGAAGATTCCCAGTATCTGCACCATCAAGTTACCACTTCAAATCTAATTTAGCAAGTACAGCAACGTTAAGGTTCACGTGCAAATTCGGCAGTATTAGCTAGAACGAACTAAAAAACTTGGTTATTGTCGTTTAACCTAGAGCAGAAAGTGAGCAAGTTGGCTATTTTACCTTCCAGATAAGTATACTGATATCGTACTGAGAGTTTCTGTATGCAGACACAGGAGATATGCTTGCACCCATTGCTATCTCACTGTTGATTTGAATAAAGCCTGAGCAAAGAAGATTATAGCAGCCAGTAGCTTGGTATGCATCACTCTACAAAGGTTTTTCAAGAGAAATGTTGAATTTGAGAAAAGTCCTTTCGAAACTAGTAAGTACCAACAGCAGAACTCAAGGGAATATAATAATTTGGGAGCTTACAGTCCAGTAAGTGAAAAGCCTTGTGTTGTTATCACCATATAGATCTGGACTCACCTGTACACGGATCCAAGTTCAATATTCAAAACAAAGGGATGATATTGTATGAAAGCTGGATCAGACATTTGTTTCCATTACTAAAATGATTATTTCTGTAGTAACACCTGCCAACCAGCTTCAATGCTGTTAAGATCTTGACCAAAAGAACCTCCAAGAATCCATAACTGGGACAAGCTGAACTCGTTAGGTTGCTGTATCTTAGGTTCCCACACATTAATGGTTGCTTTTGCTCCAAAGTACTTGTCCCCCTCTACATAAGCTATTGCATGCTGATCAACCCAAAACATAAATAACCAAAAGATGAGTAAAGATTACCCTTGCAAATTTCAACAAAGCAAAAGAGCAAAGCTACTTTATCCCTCTAAAGGGGAAAGAAAAGAAGAATACTTTACCTGGTGCCCACTTTGATTAATAAGATCAGGATCCGCAGACCTGGGTTTGGGAATTTGTCGAGCACCTTTCCTACCGTATCTTTTCACTGAGCTAGCTCTCAATACATCATCTTGTTTTGTTCTTCTTATGGGAATAGTACCCTCCGGGCATTTACCGTTGGCATGCCACAGCTGTGTGATCGGGTTTGTTCGTTCTTTCACAGTTGTAGAGACCTTGTTATCATCAAACAGCCCTTCTGGATGATAGCTAGGCCTCGTCTAATAATTAAGAACCAGAATGGCCCAATAAGATAACAGCAGTGACAGCAATCTAAGCAAAGTCAAGACTTGATAAAACTGAAGTGAACCTGAATCTTGTGATCTTTGAGGAATGGGTGATCAAAAGCTGGCTGATGAGACATGTGAACGCAGTCTATAATATCTCCATCTGAGCTCTGTTATCAGGCATAACCGTTTCATTACTTAAAACACGAAATTTCTCAGAGAAACATAATCAGCAGAACAAGCAGGAGAGAATGAAAGCTTCCAAAGAGATCTCTGGACAATACATACAAGAGGAGATCAAAAAGTTCATTGACAAAAATTAAACGTCAAAAAGTTTTCAATAACAACAATTAAACAACTACCTTCCCGTTCATAACCTCTTTGGTTGCTTATAAACTACATTGTGACAGAAACTCATTTGCAGTGTCATTGAAACTTTTTGCCCCAAGAGAAATCATTAGAACGACAAGAAATAATCAGAACATCATTGTTGACTCAAAAGTCCACATCCCACAAGAGTAGAAATATTTTTCATGTAAAAAAATGGGGGAGAAAAGGAGAAATTTTCTCATTGATGACCTTAAAAAAGTTACCACAAATAATGCAGCAACTGAGCAAATGAACAGATATCATAACGAAAAAGGGGCAGAGGATAGGATTCCTAAAACAATGTTGTACTATTCAAGGACTTAACTTTTCGAAAACTATCCAAATCTTCAACTAAATCCAGAAGGTCATCGAAAGAAAAGAAAATAACAGAGCAAGACCAGAGTCCATGCTCCTTCACTTTCCCGGTTACCAAACACGGTCCAAGTATCTAGGGAAATCGAAAAGTCACCTGAATGCTTTGGACAGCAGGCTTGTTTAAGCGTTTCAAGTGCTTTTGTACCTCAAGTTTCTGTCTTGAAACACTTAACCTAGTGGCCCAAGCAATCGAGAACAGACCCCAGAAGCAGAAAAACACTACAAAAACTTGGCTCCTTCTAAAATGAGCAACACCGCCCATTTTTACTAATACCCAGCAAGAATCCAAGCAGTTAGCTATTAGTTTTACGCACCCCACGAAGATTAGAGCTTAAACAGAGAGGAAGTAATATAACCATGCGAACACAGAAAGAGAGAGAGAGAGAGAGAGAGAGAGGGGAAGAACAGAGCAGAGGTAGAAGTTCTCTTCCTCTGCTTATCCTACGCACCCCCGCCTTGAGCTAAAGTTTTGAAGTGGGAACTGCTCTGTTTCCACTAGAAGTAATTCCAACGAAAACTCTGCCCACCTCTTCACTATCAGACAGACAACCTATCTCTCTCGTGCAACGCAACTTTAAAAAATGTCCTTTTTTGTCATACTCTCTCTCTCTCCCTCCACTTTTTACGATAACAATTGCAACTTTTC
Organism: Erythroxylum rufum; assembly: GCA_027478365.1. NCBI lineage: Eukaryota > Viridiplantae > Streptophyta > Magnoliopsida > Malpighiales > Erythroxylaceae > Erythroxylum > Erythroxylum rufum. The sequence goes on along the minus strand of JANIHZ010000003.1, from coordinate 334,090 downwards.
CCTCTCTAATTAATAACAGGAACCCAACTCTCTCTCTCTCTCTCTCTCTCTTATAAGAATTTCCACCATTTCCTTTTTCTCAAAAGAGCTCTCTTTTCAAGATTTAAATTGGTTTTTCTTTGGGGTCAGATTTTTGCAGGAGGAGGAGGAGGAGGAGGAGGAGGAGGGGTAGGAAATGGGGTAGCCAAGAAACCAAAGATAGATTCTCTCTATGAATGATGTGAAATGGTTTGGTGGTCAATTTCACTTGTGCAAAACTACAGCGTGCACATGAGCTCTCTTTGTCGTTTAAAGGCTGCTTCTTTTACGGCAATGTGACCTTTGACAACCACCCCTGCCCTTCCCATCCTGCCCTTCCCTCCTTTTCAATACTATCATAAAAGTTCAGTTTTTCTTGTCGGTAAACTGGTAAAGAAAAGCTCACTGTTTGCTCAATATAAAGTGCCAGGCTCTAAGATAAGATGTTATTAAAATGGTGATCAACTGCCTTGAATAACATGTCTTAAGCAGTTGACAAGAAGTATCCATTATTGAAATGGGTTGATTAATCATTAATGGCTTGGTCTTCTGTTCTTCCACATCACAAAATATGATGAAAAGGCATCCAACGCAGATTGAGACCTTTAAATATTAATGGTTTACAACTTGGAATCTCATCCTATTCCTCCACCACGTTTGTGTGTTATTCTGGACAAAGATTCTTCTGCCATGATCTAAATTATGAATTTTCTAATTGCCGTGTGTTTAGCAGAACAGTAATGAGTGTGATCTTCTTGTATATTATGAGGTCAATGGATTGGAATTATGGAAACAACCCATATTTTACGTTAAAAAGCCAATCGAATCACTGGTCAAATTATTTGACTTACTGTTTCAGAGAGGATGGTATGGCTCAAATTTCCAGATATACTTTAATGAAACTATTTCGGGGTCCGATGTAATGTTTTTTTCATGCCTAGGAAGAGAACATGTTTGTAACACGGATGGAAGGAAATGTCTCCTCTTTCATTCACATTTCCATGTTTATGTGTGAGTGAGTGTTCATCAAGTTTGACTACAGTGCTTCATGTACAACGTGAGCAGGATTATGTCATCTACATTGCAGAGCATGGTTAAACTGTTTACGAAGATGAAGTGACGAGGTTTCAATTCAACGGCGGATTAAGTTTTACAAAAATGGAGGGAACAAGTACAGAGCAGGACCAACCAACGGTCATATTGTTCAAAAGTGAAAGAAAGAAACAGAAACTCCTGGTCCCAACGTGACTTCTTCAGCTCGCTAATTGCTCCTCGTTATTGCCAAACTGTAAGCAATATAGCTGCTATTCGTTCATACCCGTAACTCGTGTGAATACATCATCGATCGTACACGTGTAATCAAGCCAAGTGATTTGATGAAAAGAGAATCTAATGGTAGAAATTTGGTCAGTAGATCCAATCAATAATCTATAATCATAGACTATCTATAGGCTCCGTTCCATTTGCATGTGCATGCACGTGGAGGGGTAGTGTGGAAGCGGGTTGGACTCCTTGGTACTTTTGTGTCAGTGATTCAAGGACTTATCTGTCCATTTGCTTGTGTCCATACCTACCAACACTGCAGTACACCACACCACATCATCATCTTCCCTACAGAGACCTATCTTTTCCACTGGGTGTCCCAAATCTAATACCAAGATTTTACTTAATCAATCTAAGAGGTTCGTACTATTAGCAGTAGTTGATAGTAGTGTTAGTAGAACTTGCAATGATGGCGGATTTGCTATGCAGTAATGTAAGTTGGGTTTGGTTGAGTCGGGTTAGGGGATGAGTCTTAGTCGTATAGTTAGCCATCTTCATCAACATTTAGTGGTGATTGTTGCTATCTGTTGGCCTCTTCAAGTCCTACTACAATCATACAATTGAAGATTAATTGCACCGCACTTTGTTTTCTTCTTTTTTTTTTTTGCATAAAATTTAAAATATATTGTAAGGTAAAATTTTAAGAGATTACTGATAAATTCTTAATTACTTATTTTTGTTTCTACAAATTCCTTAAACTTTGATTAAAATTATTATTATGTTATATATTTAATTTTTATTAGTTTACTAAACATGATTAATTTTATATGTAACATTTAGTGTTATTTAATAGAAGTGGTACCATTAAAAATGTAGAATTTGTATTATTTTAACATTCTATAGTCCTTAGGGATGATTGGGTTGATGAGGTAGAAGAATATAAGATCAAAAGGTTCTATGTTCGATTTTGTCTATTTACGTTTTTTCGATCGAATTTGTCATATAAGACTTGTCTAGTACAAAATACCTGATTGACGTGATTTATATTTTATTGTGTCAATTTAAAGATTTACCCAATGCGCTTCTAAAATAGGTTCGGGTAACTCCATTATATATATATATAGACATTATACAACTATTGCATATAAAGACCATCTTAGACAATGAGTAATGCACTAAACATTACATTACTTAAACACCATAATACATTTTGTATTGTATTAATTTGTCCAAGGTGAAGAAATAAAATGAACGCTTTTACAAGCTAAACGACTACTCAAAAGCCTTCAGGTTTTTTCAACGTCTTCTTACAAGAACATGCAAAGTTTCTAACTACTAATTATGTCGAAACTAGATATAGGTCGAGATCTTGAGATTTACAAGTCACTGACTATGTATTATTCATCACAAGATTCCCATGCAAAACCGGTGGATGATGACCAGAGAGTGACGGTGGTTCGATCGTCGGTGCGCTAAGTGGACGAACAACCCCACAGCTGGCTCAGGCGATGGGACAGAATTCAATTATCATCCCTAGCTGTGTTATGCCGTGACGGAGGTTTGGACGAACAAATGGACACCCTTCATTTATTTTATTTGTCTTGACCCTCTCTGTCTCCTAATCTTCTTGTTCCAAGGGTTAGCTGTGTCTAAGAAAAATAATAATAAAGAAGAGGAAGAAAATCTCATCCTGCGCTTTAGCGGGACCTATTTTGATTCACTTGTTCGTGGCTTTTATGTCTTTTATTCATACTCTGTAGGTTTTGAAGCACAACATAAGTTAACCTTCTCTACGTCATCCGTGGAAGACGAATCACACGTTTTTTACGAATGCTTAGTAAGCTTGTAAGCTGCTTTGTTTTGTCCATGATTTTGACATCACAGGCACGTATATGTATGGACTAAGCATTAAGTACGTTTGAGGACCAAACTATTATATTTTTGACGATCCATTGATTGGTCCAACTTGCCTGTAACTATGGATTTGCTCCAATTAACAATACCCTTTCTCCCCCTTGTTCTTCTTCATTTTCTTCTCATCATTATAAGGAATCTTATCATATCCTTATACATATATATGTATAACAGCTAAACTTTGATCCCAAATGAAATGTTGGAAAGTGAGTGATCCAGCATTATCATCATCATGACATGTTTTTTCATGATGGGATCAATTCATGAATTAGCTTTTGATGTTGGTCACCAAAAGATAGGTGGAGCCTTTGCACCTTTCTCTCTTCTTTTAGTCTTCATTATTAGTATTGTCTTGTATCTAAAAAGCCGGATGAAGGATATCACTAGCTAGTGGCTATACCACCCTTTGAATTGGATAAGAAAGAATTTGATGTTGGCAAGTCGTATCTAACTAGTTTCTTATCAATTTGGCTTGCTTGTAACATCTCAATCTCATATTAAAGGTTAGGACCCAAACTTTCAGTATTTGTGAGCTCCAAGAGAAATTAAAATGATGCATTTTCTTGCTTATGCATCATGTTAGTATATATGCACATAAATACAG
>JANIHZ010000003.1:304329-329253 GCA_027478365.1 Erythroxylum rufum | reverse complement strand
TTGAGCGTCGGAGGGGCTAATCGGGACATCACCCCCGACGTGCCTTGACTTGTTTTGCAGGTAACGCGGCATCGAGAACTTTGCAAGTGATCAATACATGGACCAGAACGACAACGTTCCGTTCAGCCAAAATCTGGCTGAACCAAAGTATATTCTCGAGTGGAGTGGTGTGAAAAAGACAAGTTTTCCTATTCTTTTTAACGTAATTTACAGATGGTAGATTTGAATCGATTGGACTTAATGACAGATCCGTGTATATTGAGTCGGATATGAGTTACAAGTTACAGGAGCCGGGCCAGCCCATTTTCATCCTACGTTCATCTTTTGTTAGGGAAAGTCCAATAATGAGAACCTCAAAGAATAGGAAAGAGCGTCGTTCTTGTGTTGTTTGGGATAGAATGAGGCTATTGGCCTTTGTGAGTCCAAATGTTCACTTTCGGACACTAAAAGCTTAATCCAGGTAATATCCCAAGATCCGTTCCTTAGTTTAACGAAAAAACCATAAACGTACCAAATCCTAAGTAACACATAAGTGGTTTTAAGCGGCTCCCTAAAAGCCCCAAGTGTGGATAAAGAAGAAGAAGAAAAGCAATGGAGGCGTTGAAGACATGTACACTGACTTCAAAGCCATTTAGGCATCTCCTTCACCTTGCTACTAAACGACCCTTTTCTGCTCTCGTTATTAACTGCTGCTTCTCCTCCTCCTCCTCCTCCTATGCTTCGTCGACTACGACCAGGCCCGCCGGCCGCATTCGTCGTTCGTCCTCTTCTACTTCCTCAACATCCGATCGTGATGCTGTTCGAGCTATTCGATTAAAAAAGGTTTTTAAACATTCTAATTTCCTTCAAAATATTAAATTTGTGCTATCTGCTCGTCTTGCTCCTCCAAAAATGATATTTTTCAGTTCATATTAGAGCAAAGATTTGAACTTTACGTCGTGGAATGCTTTTTTCATGCTTGAAAAATCATATGTTTCCCCCCTTTTGAAAACTTTTATGGGGATTACGAGTTTTGCGAGTGTGCTTCGGGAGCTTATTACTTTCAAGGATTTTGTGCTTTCTTTTTTTGCGTTCTCCGTTATCTTTGATAAAGAATCAAATTGTTGATTTTGTAGGTTGAAGAGCTGAGGAGCAAGGGCTTTGAGCCCTATGCGTACAGGTGGGATAGGACGCATACTGCTAATGACCTGCAAGAGATATACAGGTATCTTGCAAATGGCGAGGAGTCAAACGCTGAGAATGATAATGTATCCATAGCAGGCAGAATTATTGCTCGCAGAACTTTTGGGAAACTTGCTTTTCTGACTCTAAGAGATGACTCTGGGACAATTCAGGTTTGCCTAATGCTTGCTACGAGTCCCACCATGTTAAAGTTAGCTTGTTTGATGTTTGGCTGTGCAATAGTATTCAAGCAATGCACATGAAGGAGGTTTTCGATGATGTGGAAATCTTTAGCATCACCTTTTTTCAGTATTTTCTTGCCCTTTTTTGGTTACGTGGATGCATTCAGTGTTTATAATTACATTTGTTATAACTAACTAACGCATACATGAAATGAAAGAAAAGTTCTGATTTCCTGAATTAAGAGATGTTTAGTTAAGACTTGGAAGTCTTTTATTCGAGTAACTGTTTGTGCCTGAATCCTTTTTCGAGTCTTGTGTGTGGCTTAATCATTTAAAATATCAAGTGTCTCTACCATGTTCTTGTACGTTTTAAAGCACTAGCTGGCTTAACTTATTTCTTCTTGTTCTTTTTATCTTGTTTATTTTTCAGCTTTACTGTGAGAAGGAAAAGCTATCTAATGAGCACTTTGAGCAGCTGAAGACACTTGTTGATGTTGGTGATATATTGGGTGCTAGTGGCTCTATGAAGCGGACAGAGAAAGGTGAAACTTTTAGCTTATAATTAGCTTTTGGAATCTTTTGACAAACTCTCACTGAAAGAGAATCTTCCAACTCTATGCTGTTATGTTTTGTGCTTGAGAGCAGGTGGCATTGCAGTAATCTCTTGCTCTTGCATTTATTCTTGAATCTGCAAATGCTGCTTATATCTTTGTTTATAACTATGCTCATATGCAAACTCTAGTGGATCTACATATTAACTTTTCATATACCCTTCAGGTGAGCTTTCTGTTTGCGTGAATTCGTTTTCAATACTCACAAAATCGCTACTCCCACTCCCGGACAAGTATCATGGTCTAACTGATGTGGATAAGCGTTATCGTCAACGGTGAGTTCTTGTGCCATTTCTTTTCTTTTTTTGGAGTTACATCTACTATTCATTTTATTGCATGGTATGTGCAGAACTTTAAAATGCATAGTACTCGGATGTGCAGAACCGTTTTCTATTGAATGAAATTGGAGGGTGTTCTGTTAGTCAGTTTTAGTATTACATGTTCAGTCTTTCTTATTGTTATGTAGTTAAATGATATAGACATTTAAAATCTTTGACACTATGTGCTTGTCTGCTCGTTTCCTATGTACATCTCACTGATATTTCTTGAGCTTCAGTTTCTGTGGTGATCTTGTCAAATTTTCAGGTATGTTGATATGATCTCAAATCATGAAATAGCTGAGGTTTTTCGTAAACGAGCAAAGGTATGCTGTGTCTAATTTAGTTCCAATTTTTGTTATATGTATAATGAAATCAATTTAACTCAAATTTGGCAGATTGTTTCAGAGATTCGCAAAACCATGGAATCGTCAGGTTTTGTGGAAGTTGAAACTCCAGTTCTGCAGGTTTGTCATCATTGCCAAAGTGCTTTTGGGTCTAGACATCTCTGATGGATTGAATTATTTTGGGATGCAAGAAGATTTTGTGGGTTTTTAAGAAATAATCAAGTTGTTTTCTATTGGTGTTACCCTTTTTTTGTTGTGAGATATTCCTAGCTGTGATGCTAAAATCGTTTGTTCACTTTCATCAAGCGCCAATGATTAGGAGACAGGTGTGAAGATAAGGGCTGAATTCCAAGAGTTGATATTTTCAAAACGTTGTCACATTTGTATTTGTTTTGTAAAGTTCCAATGGTGTATCTAAATATATAATTTCCTGTTCATTTTCTGAAGTATTGTATTTCTTCTCTTTTCCTTTGCGAATACAGTCTGCTTCTGCAACTTGGTTTGTGATTAATTTGATTGTCTAGGGAGCAGCTGGTGGAGCAGAAGCTAGGCCATTTGTGACATATCATAATTCACTTGGAAGGGATCTTTATCTTAGAATTGCTACTGAACTTCACTTGAAAAGAATGTTGGTGAGGTTTGACCCTTCTAAATCCTTTATAGATTTCTAAAACTTATTTAGTAACATAAAAAAAGTGCAAAAAGATGTGCTATCAATATGGTGCATTGGACTGGATTTACCCGATTATGTACAAATTATGTCCAATCATCTCTACCCTCTTTGACTGTTCTCAATACCGATCATATTAATCTTGCTTTTAGGCCTCTGTTCTGAATGAATATTGCTTTCTATGCATTTTCTTCTCCTTTATTATGTCCATCTAGAAAAATCATATTTGCAATGACAGGTTGGGGGTTTTGAGAAGGTATATGAGATTGGTCGAATATTCAGAAACGAGGGCCTTTCACCCCGCCATAATCCTGAGTTTACCACTATTGAGGTAATCATCTATTGCATCTTATGTCCAAACATTCTCATGGTTTTGAAGAGGGCCAACAGAACTTGAGAAATGGTGTTTAGGTAAGTTAAACTACATGAGGTGTCCTTTTGTGGTCACAGAATGATCCCTCTAGTGATAACATTCCCCTTTTAGTAACCTAGTTTGACACTTCAAGAATTTTATGCTCCATTCCTAGTTTTCAGTTCCATTAAGTGAAATTCTGATGAATTTTGGTATTAGTTTGATTCTAGATGTATGAAGCATATTCAGACTACCAAAGCATGATGATCACGGCAGAGGAAATTGTTACTCGATGTGCTCTTGCCATTTGTGGGAAGCTTACAATTGAATATCAGGTTGTTTTTTTTATATGTCTACTGTGGTTAAATATCTCTTGATTGGAACTCCTCGGTTCTCAAGTGATGTACGTAGGCATATTTTGAATGCTCATGAGCTTATAAATAAATTCAGGGAGTAGAGATTTCTCTTGAGCGTCCCTGGAGGAGAGAAACAATGCATAATCTTGTGAAAGAAAGTACTGGCATCAATTTCAGTGAGCTTGGAGATGATCTTAAAGTTGTTAAAGATGCTACTTTGAAAATCCTTGGACCTGAACTTGAAGGTAAAGACAAATCTGCAATTGAGGCATGCCCTTCAGTTGGCCACCTAATTAATGAGGTAATTAGCTCCGCTTCTGCTTTTGTAGCAATACTTGCATAAATATTTCTGTGCTACCTCCAAGTTCCAGGTTGCTATCTTGATAAATGCCTCTGTAATAATTTCTACCGATCAGTATCTGTTTGTGAATGCTGGATGACTTTGATGCATATGCTTGGAGGTTTGTTCATTATTTTATTTTGACAGGTATTTGAAATTGTTGTGGAGCCAAAGCTACTGCAACCAACATTTGTTTTGGACTACCCAATCGAAATATCTCCTTTAGCTAAACCACATAGAAGGTATGAACTTTTGAGCAAAATAGTACAACCCATTGAGTAACATTTTGTTGTGTGTTTATTGATTATCTTTTTCTCATCATGCATGAACTTTGAGCTGTCTAATCTCTATTTGTCTTTTAGTCTCCTAATTTTCTCCAATACTTGGCAATCCATTAGGAGTCTAGGGTAGAGAACGACAATTTTAATCTCGTAAGATTTGGCTCTTGTCAGACTAAATGACTCCTGTTGGATTTTAGAACTAGAAACTAACTAAAAAAAAAAATAGAGTAGAAAAGAGATAATGCAAGAGGCAATTTATTGATGGGTGCACTTTACATTAACGCTGAAAGCCTAAATATATAGGCAGTGAAGTAACCAACTTAGCTAATATCTCAGTAAAGATTAACCGAACAAATAAAAAATTTAAAAGTTTAAATCCTAACAGATAATAACTTTATCTTAATAAATAAAATTTTGTCTTTTAACAAATAACATATCTTATCTTTATTACCTTCCAAATTTAATTTTTAAACAAAGACTACATTTTTAACAACTAACTTTGAATCATTCTCCATATTCCCTCTTAATTCAAAGTTGTAAGATTTTTTTAATTTGATGATATACTTCCTATCACCCTTCAATGGTTGGAGCACATCTCTCCGCAATTCTTTTCTTTGGAGCACTTCCCTCCAATCTTCTCAATAGAGCACTTCTCTCTATTCTTCAACATGAGCACTTCTCTTATTACTTATTTCGGTAAAGCACTTCTCTCTATGATCCGTCTTGGTGCACTTCTAACCAATTAAAAGAGGTTGTTTTCTTCAATCACTTGCATTGTATTTGCTTGTTCTTTGTTGTTAAACTTGCAATCCTTTTTCAAATGTCCAAATCGTTCACCTAAAGCATCGAGATTTCCCTTTATGCCAACAATCTTTCTCTTTATGACCAAACTTCTTACAATGGCCACATTGAGGAATGTTTCCTTTCTTATTTGATGACGGAACCTTTGCTAAATAGGCTCCCTCCATGTTTTCAGTTTATTGGTTTCTCATTGCCTTTCTTTTCTCTTGAGCTTGTAAAGCATTAATCACTCATATGTCCCTCAAGATCTTTGAAACTAACTGAAAAAAATAGAGTAGAAAAAAGGTAATGCAAGAGGCAATTTATTGATGGGTGCACTGTACATTGACGTTGAAGGCTTAAATATGTAAGTAATGAAATAACAAACTTAGCTAATATCTCGGTAAAGATTAACCAAACAAATCAAAAATTTAAAAGTTTAAATCCTAATAGATAACAACTTTATCTTAATAGATAAAATTTTATCTTTTAACAAATAAAGATCTTATCTTTACTACACTATTTTAGTACTCTCAAATTTTATCTTTAAATAAAGACTACATTTTTAACAACTTTGAATCATTCTCTAACAACTCCTGTGTATGTCTGATCTGATTTACTAGTTTTCTTACTCTAAAGTATATACCCTTTTTTTCAACTAGATGTTTATATACTATCATCTAGTTTGCCTCTTTTACCAACTTATAAGCTACTTCTGCAAATAGAAAGCACTTGAATATAGTTTTCTTTTGATTACCTGTTTCAACAACCTACTTTCTTCCCTCAGCAGACAGGTAGGCTTGACTGAGAGGTTTGAACTCTTCATCTGTGGTCGTGAGATGGCCAATGCATTTTCTGAATTGACGGATCCTCTGGATCAGGCAAGTATTGCTGTTTTTTTTTTCTTTTATTTTAAACTCTTTATACCTCCCCAGCCACCAGGTTAAAACCTCTAGTGAGTTAGGTCCGGTTCCTTTTACAAGGAAAAGAACATTTTATTCGAACATTTTATTCTTACCTATATATGGTGGCAGAGAAGGCGCTTAGAAGAGCAAGTAAGGCAGCATAACAGGAGGAGAGCAACATCTGTTTCAGAAGCAAATGGGGCAGAAGAGAAAAGAAAGGATGTTGATGATTCATATGAAGTCACACTCGATGATGACTTTCTCACAGCTCTTGAATACGGGATGCCTCCTGCATCAGGAATGGTAAATGATCTCCATATTTAATGATAACTTTTTAACATTTCCTTTTTGCTTAGTATCTGCCTTATGTGTTAGTTATAGCCAATAGGAATGCTACATGCAGACATTTATTTTGCAGCCAGCCTCAACCTTATCGGTAAATTTCAATTGGGAATGCTTTCAAAATCAATAAAGCATCTTTTTCTTTATTCATGGTCGTATGAATTCTTGGAAGACGAAAGCTCAAGCTATTCAGTTTATGCTTCTGAATGAAGGAGTTGGTCCTTAATTTTTTTAAGCAAATCTCCTTAATTTTTTTAAGCAAATCACCAAGCTTTCTTTTTTGGCTTAGGGACTTGGAATCGACAGGCTTGTGATGCTTTTGACAAATTCTGCAAGTATAAGAGATGTTATTGCATTTCCTGTCCTCAAGACTCAACAATAGATATCTGTTCATTGGCTTCCCCTTTCTTCCTCTTCCTTTTTCTTCTGGTGGATGGGAGATCAGGATGAGGAGATTCAGTGGACGGATAACTGAGGCGTTTATCCGCTTTCTCACATAATTAAGTATTCATTTTATTGAAACATTTTCTCTGCCATTGCTGGGGCTTCCTAAAGGCTTTATAGATGGAGAAAATGCTGCCCAGCTGCCAATTTTCAGAGCTGTAACGTGGCTTCCGGAATAGTTTAATGATGATCTTTTTGTTTTTCAGTCCTCTGATTTGTATAATTAGATGGACATGTACTCAAAAGGTGGAACCTTTCGATCAAATTTCCTGTTCTCTTTTGTGTTTTGAGAAGGTTACTTTGATCAGAGCACCATATCATTAAAGATGCAACCTTTTTGAGCAACTCTTTGTGCTTCTAAATCTTCCAGGCTGCACTGCAATCGGAGCTCAGGAAATTTTTTTGAGTTCGAGGTTACTGAACTTCCCAAGCCCCTTGAAACTGTTTCCTAGAATGATCCAGCCTCGTACTATCTGAAAAAAGATAACGTGGATGAACAAGCATCAAAGCTGTTCACTGATGATCTTAAGTCAACTAAATCCATCTAAGAGCACTGGCAATGCAGGGGGCTCACATGACATGGTAGTTTGCCTACCACATTCAGCTCACCCAACTTTTACTTCTTATCAAACACGGCTGTTTCTTGCCGTGGTCAGTTCTAGTCCCACACAATCAAAAGCCGACCCTTCTGTTACCAAGAAAGATCCATTTTTCCTCTGAGTTCACCACTGTTTAGCAACGTTAAGTCCCCAGTGTCTGAAACTTTTTTTTTTCTTTTTGGGGAACTTTTAACAGTTTTGTGAACATATCAAATCCCAATCCACTATTATAATAGTTCTTTTTCCATGTATTTATCACGCAAGACAAAAGCAGCAAAAGTTGAGGCCCCTTTGCTTCCCTTTCCAAATGCACTTGGGCATGCGCCTGTCCCTAACGAATGAAAAGTGTTATAAAAAAAAAAAAACACAATCTCATTGGACAAAACTTGTTTAAGATGCTCTACTATACTATCATCCATGGCGTATAGTGAAGTGTTCTTCAGATTTATATCCTGGTAAGTTCATATGCTTATCTAAATTGACTAGCACATGTCTTGATAAAGGGAAAAAAAAAGACTTCGAGTTAAAAGAAAAGGAAAACAGTAGAGAGTAGACAAAAAGTGTATCCATCAACCAAAGCCAAACGTGGATTTCATGTGATGATGGGAACAAAGCAGAGATAACCAAATGATTCTGATGCTACGACAGTAATAAAGGTATGTTAAACCCATTTTCTTACGGAATAGAAGCAAAGCAACATCAGAGAAAAGGAGAGAGAGAAAAAAAAAGGTTAACCTTTAGAAAGTTGTATCATGTCATCCAGAGTAATTGATTGTGCATGTTCCTTCTCAATCATGAAAAAGTAGAAAAGAAAAAGTTTGTGCCCATCAGGAAGGAGCTCAAGATTCCCTCTTATTAAGGAGGCAGCAACTGTCTTGTAACAAGGTGGGTGTGTTTAGCAGGAGGGTTTAGCGAATAAATCCTCGAGTTTGTGCTAATCAATTGGTTTACTTTGGCCTTAAATCTTATCAACTTGACCCTCTAACAGGATAATAAATTGCTTGCTAACCAACTCATTCCAAATCTTAAATGAGTTGATGAAATGGAAATGGTCAAGGAAACTACCAATGTTCTTGGTAGGTTTTCCTGTTTTCTTTATGATGGTACAAAAAGTTTTTTACCAAGAAGACTTCAAGTTGACATTACTTGAAAAACAAGTACTAACGACTTCAGATTATGAAATAATATTATAATTAACAGAACTTGTGAAAAGACGAAGTTTTCATTTCATGTTTGGATATGCAAAGGCTGTTCCTTTTTTCCTCCCAAAGATTCTTAATCTTCATACGAACGTAGCAGAACACAGTGAGTATTTATTGCTGCTACAGTTACATTTTCCTAATACTTCGAGAGAGCACAGAATGTTCCTACTACAAGAAATCTAGCACAAGCTCTCTCTCTCTCTCTCTCTCTTCTTCTTCTTCTGTCTCTCTAGGTTTCCAGCTAAGGTTTCCACCCTTTTTGTTCGCACCTATCTGACTAGATTTCTTGCTCCTTCATTCATGGTTGATTGACAATTCAGATGAAGTACTAGAAGAGGGTATCATAATCTTTTCTTGTTATCTACATAGTTTTGTCTCCTCTCTTGGTGGATAACAAAAGGTTCCTTTTATTTCTCTGAAACAGAGGCTGAAGAGGTCTCTTTCTGGCTAGATTTTAGGTTTTATTTGAAGGATACTGTAACTATTCATCATCATTTACAGAATACCTTCTGGGTTTTATCGGTCGAGTTGCCAAGTGTTTCATTTGCCTTTTTATTTTCATCTCCAAGCTCGAATCCAACGGATAATCAGTCTCTCTTATGTTCTACTGAAAACCATCTTCAAAGAATTTACTACTCAAAATATTTGCTTTCAAGCAAATGGGAACTCAATGATTATGAAGTTAAAATTTCATGCTTTCTGAAGTGGAGTTATGAAATGGAATAATCAAAGATCATAGTTTTTTGTTTGAAAAAGAAGAGAGTTTTCGTTCATGAGGCATTTGTTTTGCAAGATCCATTGTCCTTCGTTCATTTGCTTTTGCAAGCCTTCTGCTGGCATATACACACCAGGACCACTAAAGTTGGAAAATAGTCCTCATCTGTCTTCAACTCCAGCCATATCAGTTGCTGATGTCTCCTCTAGCAATCATGTGTCCGTCAAATTCTCTGACACAAATGAAGAAATTTTAGATGTAGGTGGAAATAAGACAAAGACAGAAAATTTTCTGAAGAGTAGTCTTAAAAGGGAAGTCTTGGATTCGAAAGAAGTTGATAAGAAAAGAGTGCAGTGGATGGATTTATTAGGGAAAGAGCTTATTGAGGTCAGGGAATTCCAACCCAGGTGGGTGCTCTTACTCTTCATCTCAACATGCAACTTTGTTTTCAGTGTTCATGTCTTCAGTTTTTGTTTGCTTATTTTCATGTCTACCCATTATGGAGGTTGAAACTTAAATCATGGAAAATTCAGTTGAAATTGTGGAGTGTCATCTTCGAGTAATTGAACTCGGAAGGAATATGGCATAACCTTATGCAGACTTTGCCCTAATTCTTCAATGGATGAGCAATTTGCTTTTGCAGTCATTTTCAAAACCAAAAAGATCCTTTCTTTGTCTCCAAAACTGAAAGTACCATAGAGTAATCGCCTGCTGGGTGCTTGAATTCTTTATTTAGATTCTAAGAATGTGAAACAGAAACGTATGCATACAGTTTACTGCTTCATACTGTTTGCGCTTGTATCGATTCTGTTGAGTTCAAGCTTGCCTTGCTCTTTTTTGCCGTCCCTTATTTTCAGACTGAAGTGTTCTCAGAAATGAACACTCAAATAATTGAATTGGTGAGGCTTGTTGATCAGTATTTTAAGTTACCTTTGTTTGCTACCCTCAATTTTCAGAAGGATTCTTGGTTTCCAGAACGACAAAAAGATAAAACCCGCAATTTTAGAACCATAACTATGATCTTTTGATACTGATAGTAAAAGATATTATCTTGTGCATTTGATGCGTATTAGTTACATATCAGCTTATTCTTTTCTTCTCTTTTATAGCGAAGCAGAGGATCTTGACAGTGATGATCAGAGAAATAGAAGTTGTGTTTGTACAATTCTTTGACAATCAGGAAACCATCTTTCTTGTCCTCGTAGTCATCCAAGAAGTTTGGAAGAACAGATTTTTGTGATCTAAGGCGCAGTCTATTGAATCCTCCACAGGACAGAAAGGGAGCTGCATTGAAATTTATCATATCCAGATTCCCGTTCGGGATGTTGCGCCGCAGCCTTGATCAAAAATCAACACAGTTAAAAGGGAAATCTTTGTAGTTGAGAGATATGAATCAAAGTGTTGTTTCATCTGAATATGAATATTATACAAGTTCATATCCTGACGCATGAAATGTGTCAATATATGTAATAAGCACCTAAACAAACAATCAAGGAGAAGAAGTAAAGCATTTACTTTGGCCACTTGGTCATCTTCATTCTCTTGATCAAATGATTACAGATTTCTATAAAAGAATCATAATGCGAACTTGCCCAAAATCACCCTAAACTGTAAAGCCACACAAGAGAGAACTGATCATCTGAGGCAGTGAGATGGTCACCATCCTGCCTTGGTATAAGTTCACTTTGAAACCACCACCTTAAAAGTCAAGTTGTCTATTTCTTGTTGAACCCAAAGAGAGATTTAATAGCATTGATGGCATTCTCATTGATAAAGGATTCATCATATCTTTTCAGAAGATTGTCAAATTCCTCAGATTTTCTCAAGCTGTCTAGATCAGGATCTGTTCGTATTCTCTGTAAACAACATCAATAATTTGAAATGGCACATAATTGTTATATACCTTGATCCAGGTGGTTTCTTATAAAAAATCAATTACCTTAAAGTCTTCAAATCCAGCTTTCAAAGCATCTTCAAGTGCAGAAAGCCCAGCTTGAACCTGTTCTTAGAAACATGAAGTTCGAGTACGTTAGGAGAAGTAGTCGAGTCAAAATAATCTGCACTCAGTAGAATATACTGATAGCTTTTCCTCATACTCCACGCATGCACAAATAATGTCACAGATAAACAGAAAAGATTCCATGAGAGACCAGTACCTGATTAAGCTTTGAATAACAACAAGCAACATTGTAACTTGCCACCGAAGCCTCCTCTAGTTCTGGTTTTGATCCCAATACAGATTCGAACTTCTCCAGTGCTTCTTCATACTTGTTACTCCTTCATCAATAGCAAAATCATAGTTCATGCCTATAGGTATACAATATCAGAAAACAGGTTAGTGCCAGAGCTTACTTGTATAGTTGCAGCCCTTCACGAAGTTCCTTTTCCCTTTGTTCTTTCTGTTCCTTCTTCCTCAAGTAATTAGCCATCTGAAACCATCCACATTGAGTTCATACTACTGTAAGCAAAAACAGAAAATGAAATTGGACCCGCCATTAGCATTAAATGCTATGAATAGGGGCTTCCGCTTTACTCACTTGAATTTCCCTCACTCTGCCGCTAACCACACCAGAGTTCCTCTCAGCTCTGATGATCTCCTTCTCTGAAATTTCACCCGTATAATCCGTATTCCCTAAAAGAAAACAAGTAAAATACCCAAGTCATAACTAGTAGCATTTTATTATATATGGTGTATGATTTTCATCGAACAAACCCACAATTATAAAGTTCAAATAGCAAATATGCATCAAGCAGCGATCAACTAACCAAATCTTCTTAACATTTTCATGTACAATGGACCAATCCGTTGGCGGACGGTATACATTGTCCTTCCATATTCGGCAGCGGGCCACATCTCTGTTCCGAATACAGCACTGCACCAAGGCTCAGAATTCATCAAGTCATTGTTCATATACAGATGCTTGTCAGGACTCCAAAATAATCATGGAATTGTCATCTTAGAAAATTCAGTAATCTCAAATATAGAAAGAACACAACTTTTCATCTTAGGTTGAATATGAAATAAGAATGTATCAATCAGATCTCTATACAGCTTCAAATGCACAAGACTAAACTATTCAGCATGTATTTTTTTCGTCTCACCAACAAAACTTGCCTTTGATTTCATTTAAATCTAAATCATTAACTAGAAGGAAGACTATGCTTTTCATTTATAGCGATCTACTGCAATAACCGGAGAACAAAAAGATTCGACTACAGCCTTATTAAATTCTGCCTGGAAACATCAACTTTCGCTTCTAATGATCCAAGTTCTATAGAATTGAAACGGCCTCGGGGAACAGAAACTGTAGAAGAAAGGAAAGGAGTCAAAGAGACGAAACCAAACCTGGTAGCAATAACTTTGTCACCAACAGTGAATTTTCCAGTCTTATCAGCAGCTCCACCAGGAAGAATAACGTCAATGTAAGTACCACCATCTCCGCCTTTTGCAAACTTCAATCCATAAGGCTTCTCCAACTCCACCTCATACTCCTCGTACTTGTTCCCTCCTTCTCCTTCAGTTTCTGTTTCCGGTTTCGATGCCTGAGCTTTAACAATACAAGTGGTATTCACCGGTTTAAGCAAATGGGTATTTGAAAGAGAGTAGTTGTGGAATAGAAAGTGTTTAGCTTGGAAATAAAAGAGTGGTCTTTGCTTAGAATTGATGGTTCTTGGCAATGATGGAGAAGAGTAGAGAGAAAGGTGGCTACTTGGAGCTAAAGACATGATTTTTGGTTGCTAAGCTCCTTCTGAAAATAGAAATTTCAGCAGGTAACCTTAATAGGTTGAGGTAATGAAAGTTGGTATGTGCAAGTGAAGAGTTCTTATTCCCATTTGTTAGGACTGAAGAAGAGAGAAAGAAAGAGAGAGAGGAAGTGCTTTGAAGTTGGAAAGAAGAAGAGGCTTGGATTGAAGGTGCGTTACTAGTGGCTCTCATGGGATTCTTGGTTTTTGCTTCAGTCATACTTTGCCACGTGTCACTTGGTGGGCATTACAAGCAAACTCAATGCAGGATTTTATATTTTTATTGGTTCATTAGATGTGGGGTTTTCTTGTAGAGTATTTTTGTTTTCTTCTTCTCTTTCATTTATTTAGTAATTCGAAGATAATTTAATGTATAATCCAGTACTGTTAATACCATGCTTAAAGATTTTGGGGGAAAAAAAGTTAAAACATAATGTATTAGTGTTACAAATCTTTCAATGCATTTAACTTCTTTAGTGAGTATTATGAACACACTTTCTCAAGCGTCTCATATTGAACAAAACCATATAAGAATATGGCTTCATCATTTCAACAAATGCATCTCATATTGACTAAAACCATATCAGATGGTGCTGTTCTCATTCCAATAAATGCATCTGATCAATTTTATCTCGAGAAAACAACAACCGGTATCAATGTATCTAACTCGTATCGATGTAGCAGAAACAAGAAAAAAAATTATAGATAAAACATATTAAAGCTAGCCATAGATGAAAACATATTAAAGCTAGCCACTTTTGAAGTCTATGAACACCAGATGTACACTTACAAAAGATGACCAAGACATGAAAAGAACAACCAAGTCTTTGCAACCTGCAAAGTACATCCCCAGCCTCCAAAACCGGTTGTACAGTAACCATAAAAGCTCAATTAATTCTATATCGTAACATTCTTATTATTTTCTATGCAAAAGGGACACATTGATTGGAAAATCATCCATAACATTCTCCTATAAGGATATATAATAAAACTTGGAAGATAAGGAAGATGAAAAAGGAGATAAAAAACCTCATGAACTCATTTTCTATGCTATATTCAGATAAGCTGTTAAGAGGCATCATTGACCAAACCATCTTCTTTTTCAGGCTCCTTTGCCCCCCAAGTCCTCAAAATCCATGAATAAGCCAAGGTCCAAGCTCTTCTTTACCCATTTATTATAGAATTTTGCAATAACCTTTTAATGGTGATAAGAGTGCCATAACTGCAATAATCAGCATAAAAGAAAATTCACAAAGGGAAGAAGATAGAAGAAAAATGGTCGAGAAAGAGCAATATGATCATACTTGTAGATTACTTCTTCAAACTATTACTAGACAGGACTTTCTTCCCATATGGACTAGTGCGAAGCACAGGAACAAGGGACTTTATGGTGTCCACCAATGCATCATGAAGGGGTCCCTGCTTAACAAATGAACAAAGTATCCAATTTGGTTCATAACTGATGAATTCACTTTCCTTTGTATCATATCAAATTAAGTTGAATCTGTGTTGTAGTGCTACTACACAGATTCTTTCGAGAGAGGAATGTGGGCTTGAACTATTGATAGGACTAACCTTCGACAATTGCAATGCTGCTTGGACTACATAGTTCCCATAAGGATCTTGCATAACTTGATCCAAACGAGGATTATTTATAAGTTCCCCAATAATACGAGCACGGCTTAAATCACCTGCATATTTCAGACATTTCTCCACCACATTACTGCTATATTTCTGCATCGACAAGTCCCCATAGTTACCTTCCAGCTGATGAAGAATATCCTCTGTTGCCCAAGGTAGTTGGAGCTCTAAAACAAACTGCACAACATAATTCCTGCATATATTGGAATTAAAATTCCATGAGTATTCACTTGCATTAGTAGTAACTTGCAAATTAAGAAGAATAGAAAGTATTTCAACTGGTCAAAGGACACTAACGAAAATTACCTTTGACTAAAAAGTTTCATATACATAAAGAAAATGTGGTAAAGGTGAAAAAAGATGATTCTATCAAATAAGCTCCAGGCATGAAAACAGGACTTCGATGGTCTACATTTCTTCCCAGTTTAAAGGTTTGACATTTTCAAAACGTAGGATCTTTAAGAATCAAAGCTACAATTACAAGTGTATGGCTCTGATGCAAGTTAGCTAACAAAGCATCATTATTACTGCTACTGCATAACACATCAGTTCATCATTCAAAAGTTTGTATCATTTCGATGTTTGATCAACCTATCACTTGACAAAATCTCTACCACAAAAGTAACAATAGTCTTTTTCCTGATACACTTAGGCTTGGAAAAAAAGAAAAGAAGAATGAGAAAAGGATACCCAAATGGATCTTGGGAAAGGATGAGGGCATTCGATATGATCTCACAGACTAATCGACATCTTTGCTCACCATCAGAATGACCAAGGCATTTCTGAAGTACACAACACCCATGTCGATCTGTTGCGAGCTCAACACAGTTGGTTGTGGTTGCTTCAAAAAGGAACTGCAAAAGAAATTGCAACTTGTATTTCAAACTCATCATACAGAAGGAGCATGGTAACAGATAGGAAGTTAAATTTCGCAAAATCTTAAATAGCTATGAAAATCATAATGTTGAACTATTTAATATCAACTTTGAAAAAGAGTTGGCTTCAATGTATTATTTTGTCAAGCTGTAAATGTATTTGTAGGACGTCTCTTCCTTGATATAAATTGCCATAAAGCTCCTATATCTGTAGTTTGAAATCACAGGAGCCTACTGAACAGTCTTATGAGGACTCAAACAAATGCATGGTTCTCCATTGTGATATGATATAAAGCTAGTCATAGGAGAATCCACAGTCTCTTCACAAAAGACAAGACATGAAAGCATCATCCAGCCAGCAAATAAAAATAAAGATCGGGACTTGTGTCTGTGGTAGTACTGTTACCTTAAAAGGAAGTGGACAATTGTTTTGTAATCTTACAAGAGTATCTGAATGACATTAGTAATCTCCTCAACTGAAACAAATCTGACTTGAAAAGTCTTTGATCTCTTTCTCTCTCTTACACACACCCATTTTTCAATGAAAATATTTACTTGCATTGAAAGCTTAGAATGTAAGTAACAGGGCTTGAGATGGTGGGAATCCTCTGCCATACGCATGCACACATATACACATGCACAAAAACAAGCACACACCCATACCCACAAAAGCAACATCCAGGTACAAATGCAAAGATGCATGCAATTGCTAAATATTACTGAAAACAGGACCTAATCAGTCCCTCCCCTTTATTTCAATGGTTCTAAAAGGTATTAAAAAGCACGAAGGAGAAATTGTGTAAGAAATTTTGGATGACAGTTTCAATAGAACAACAGTAGAAGTTTAATGTGTATGTATATGGTCATCACCTCTCTGTATTCAGGCATCAAGTACTGCAAACATCGCTGTGCAACATGGTTACCGTTCATGTTTTTAATCAAAGTTACTATCCCAGGCTTCAGCGAGGAGACAATGATGGAGAACTGCTCTGCTGTCTTAAGGGTTTCGATGACTTTTTGAACTGCTCGAGTCCTGCATTTAAGAGAGCATTTCAGATATAACTAAACCAAAACTCTATAAAATATCGACTCCCAAGTATGTCCACAAAGACATGTGCCCAAACATTTGCATCTGCAAAGAGAGAGAGACAGAGCTAGAGAACTAACCCGTGCATGTCACATGAAATCTTGATAAGATCACCAGGTTTTCTAGTGATGGTACAGAGAATCTGCATTCGCTGATCCTCGTCACATACTTCGAGTAGCTTTTGGACTAGGTAATTCCCAAAAGGGTCAACCATCAACTCAACGATGTGATCAATTATCTCAAGGAAAATCTTTTGAATTTCTTCTGTTGTGCCCTCCAAAAATTTTCTTTGCAAAAAGCGGCAACCATTCTGGTCCTTGGCCATGAGATATATCTTTCCTGTGACTTCATCCACAGTGTTAAATTTCTGAGGCTGGGGCCAAGAACTTCCATTTTTATGACTTGTAATTTCAGGAGACAAGTTAAATGAACTTAAACGACCTAACTGAAGGCATCCAGCATTAGGAGGAGGGAGGTTGTGGCAGAAATGGCCATTTGACAGAACCTTGTCATTTTGGATGAGATGGAGTAATGACTCATTTCCTTCCGTTGAATCAAGCTTCACAGCTTTAACTGTGTTCAGCCCTTGGGATCTTGTAAGAATCTTCTCTGGGAATATCTGTTTTCCTACTTTGTCCACAATATGGACAGCACGAGGTGTTAAGTTTAAACCCCTTGTTGCTGCATAACTATTCCAATATGGTTCTTGATTACGTTGCTGAGATTGCTGAGACGTTGGCATCTCAGACAATTGTCTTATGCTTTGATTGCTTATGGTGGTTGCAAAATCATCAGTTGCTTGAATATGATGATGAGCTTCTGATCGCTGATTGTGCAGTTGCTGCATATACAAAAGCTGTTGCTGCATCTTGTGATATTGTTCGTCTTTAATATTCCTGCACCTGATATGAGGTTGATTTAACTGCTGAGCATGCAAATAAGGAATGCCAGGCTGCAAATCTGGAAAGTAGTGCTGTTGCTCGGACATCAAAGGATAATCAATACCAGGGACAGCCAGATTAGGCAGCAACTGGAAACTCTGCACACCACGAGCTATTGGTAAGGCAGTTGAGAAACTTTCGACTGGCTGAGGGTGACAATAACTAACAGACATCTGCTTTAGTTCTTGAGCATCTGATTTTAACAAAATTGTATTTTCGTGGCTGGCTTTTGCATTGTTGAATTCATCAAAACTGTGAGGTACACTGTTTGCTGATTGAAAAGGGCAAGCTATCATCACAGCTGAGTTTGTACTAGAAAGGAATTTTTTCGTATTGTTTGTGTACGGGGAATCCAACAAGACAGTATGGTTTGGTGAGGATTTACAGTTGACCAAGGAACTTGCACCACCAAAGTTCAATTCAGCAAATGCAGATGTTAACAATTGGTCATCAGGTAAAGTTTCCTCCTCCAGTTGGACCATCTTAGTGGGAGATCCTAGTGCATTATTAACTAACAATGCTCTGTCATCGAGGCTAACATTACTATGAAGTTTTTCAGTTGCAGTCAAGCTACCATTTAAAGATGCACGCCTAGGTCCAGCTTCTTCCAAATGTGAATTCTCAGAAGTGGCATTGGGTATCTCTCCTAGAAGCTTCTCAAACTCATCACACTCTGGTTCACTTCTTTGATCTTCCATTAACAAAAATGGGAAGTGTCCAAGTTTCCCTTTTTTTTGCCAAGCTAGTTAAACGTCTACGAGGCAAAGCAATGCAGTGGCAGCGAAATTCTAAATTACAAGAAATCATCATTAGCAAAATAATGTCAACAGCAACAAAGTAATTAACTCCATCAGCCAAAATATATCAACCTAGAAAGTTTCCATCTTTATTTGGAGCGTGATCATGACATGCCAATGCAATTAAGGATCCACATTGTTTAACGATGATCATTAACTAAGTGAAACAAACTCAACGTTGGCAGTTTATGTTAATCACCGAGCATAGCTTCATACTACATTAAAAAGCGGATAGTTTTCTACTGCTATTGTCATTTCAAAGTCCACTGGGAAACAAAATCACTGAAAAGGCAATCAAGTAGTAAACAAAAAAAAAAAAGGGAAGAAATGCGAGAGAAAGACTCATCTAAACATCAGTGAGCACCAAAAAAGATTATACTCGAGAAAATCAATCGAGAACAAAGCTTTCCTTTCGAAAAGAACGGCTCCAGAGCCACGATCACCATCATCAAAATGATCAGACGATAGCAAAGAACATTTTCCTAGATTTCCACGTTCCCCATAAAACGTACAAAAGGAAACGGGAGACCAAATATCAGGAAAATTGTAGAAAATAATCAAATGTAATCCGGAAAAAAGAAAACCCAGAAAATCAGAATCGTGATGATCAAAACCATAAAACTGAAGAAAAAAGGAAGGGAAGATTGAATTTTGACGATACACGTCAACCAAACAGCAAAAGTAAAAGAAGCCCAATTAAGCTAAAAGGAAAAGATAACAATGTAGAAGGGAAGAGTTAAGAAGTGATGACAAATGCAAACATACCAGTGAGAGAGGTGATGGTGGTGGCAGCATTAGAGGGAGAAACTTATGAAGGCATGACCAAAGTGAAGAAAGACATAGAAAAAGATTACAACTTTTTTAAAAGGACGATTTAATATTGTAAATTTATATTACAGAATAATATTAATTTTGGTTGTTGTTTCTTAGTTTTGCATGCTTATTTTTGGTAAAATATACATATATATATATATATATCTAGAAAAAAAAAAGTGTGAGAGAGAGAGAGAGAAAGAGAGAGAACGCAAAGAGACTGCAAAGTGTTGTTGGTAAGTTCAGTGAGAGAGGCGGCGTAAAGGAGAAGGAGAAGAAGGAGAGGTTTTCATTTCATTTCAATAGGGGACTGTAAAAGAGAGAGAAAGAGGAGGTTAGTGAGAGAAAGTTGGCACTTCCAAAATTGGCTTTAGAAACGCAACTATTGTATTGTATGTATAGTCGGTAATGTGTAAAGCAGTAGTAGCAAGTAACAAAAGGATCAAAACAAACATAAAACACCAAACTACAAACACTAATCACCTCAAACTCCAACACACACCATGCATGGTATCTTCTTCTTCTTCTTTACTAGTATATTGTTTAATATATTCGTATGGGACCACGAACTTTTGTTAAGTGCTTATAATAATGTCATTTCCCCATACATTACATGTTTGTTTTCTGGTGCTTCCGCTCTTCATTTTGGCTCTCTCCGCACATATCCTTTGAATGATCTCTCTTCACTTAAAGATTGTCTTTAGATTTTCGCTCGTCCACACTTTACCAACTGCTAAAATCCAACTCAAATTGCCAACTCTACAAGGAAGGAAGCATTTGAACTCCAGTTAAGATAACAGATGTGTTTGAAAGTGTTATTGCATACGGTTGGCAATCCAGACCATCTTTGGATTGAAAGCATGAATGAATTGTATCCACTCAAGGGTTATATATTATGTTTGTATGCCTCTTAAACTCATTCAACAACACTTGTCCCCGAAAAGACGAACAAACAATAGGAATGAGAATGGAATTTGTGTGCCAGTCTTGTCTTTCATAACTTTTTTAACTCGGAAAGATGTTACAGTGAATACATAGCCGTATCCCAGCAAGCCCTACCCTCGCTGGAATCTTCTCCATTCCAATTGTTCCTTCCTACTCACCAGTAATCAACTACCCAACTTAATCGAATATACAAACTTTGAGAAACCAATCAGAACACAACCATTTCCACCGGGGCCCCTGATCTTATTTTCTCCTGTCCTACTGCACAATGTCCTCAGTAACCATAACCTGAGAATAATCATAAACAGAAAATTCAGTAAATAAGACATTAACTCAGTATTCTGATAAGAAGAAAATTTCGACCATACAAACCTGAATTGTCCATGGGGTTGCCAGCAGGTACTGGCTCTGCCTCCTTGATCTCAACAACCACACAATCAGACATCAGGAAAGTCTTCGCTACAGAAGAAGCATGTTCCAGGCAACATCTTACCACCTGAAAGAAAAATTAAGCAACTTCTCAGAGCTTGTTGTTGTCAAAAACTAAAGAGAATTAGAAGATCAGTTACACATATTCTATTGAATACTCTCCATACCACATCATTGGAACATACGAATATATCAAAACACAACCAGTTTCTTGTATGCAACTGCTCGTAGCTTCCAATGAAGAAAAGGGCAATAGCTAACTATGCATGCATTCTCCATCTCTAGTGTGAATCACTAAATTATATTTACTCACCTTGGTTGGGTCTATGATTCCTGCAGCCATTAAATCCTCATATTTTCCAGTTGCAGCATTATATCCATACCTATGGTTGTCGCTTGAGAGCACCTGTCCGAAAACAGATCTCAACAGTTGGTCACTGGCAATATAATCTAGTCAATCTTTGACTATATCACTGAGAGGACTACATACCTTCTCACTGACAACACTTCCATTAACACCAGCATTCTTGGCAATTAATTTGAGGGGATAACTCAAAGCTCTCTTTACAATGTCTGCCCCAACCTGTTATCAAGAACAAGCAATTTAAAGCACTCTCCAACTGATGAAGGGACAAAACCAAACAAGTTAGCAGCCTTTGAAGGCACTGATAACAACAATGTATCCTTCTGAGCAATCACCTTTTCCTCATCATTCTCGAGGCTTTCCTTGATTGCATCCACCTTTGAAGCAAGTCTCAATAAAGTGCATCCACCACCAACTACAATACCTTCCTCAACAGCTGCCTGAAAATCATTGAGGTTTTAATAACAAAGTACTGCCTCATTTTAACCTTGATAGGTGAGAATACAGCCTAGTGGTGTCAAGATAGATCACCTTTGTAGCATTAAGCGCATCTTCAACTCTAAGTTTCTTTTCCTTGAGTTCTGTTTCAGTTTGTGCACCAACCTTCAACATTACAAGAACTTTTATTTAGGAAAAACACAGGCAATTAAAAACATCACTTTGCCATGCAAAAATAGTAACCTGTATCACAGCAACACCACCAGACAACTTTGCAATTCTTTCATTGAGTTTTTCCTTTTCGTAATCCTGGTCCGCAGCCTGCAATTTCAAACATCATGAGTAAACCATCATGACCATATTCAGTGATGTACACATGGAGGCCAACAAGAAATAGATGCCCTCGGTATTTTATTTTAGGGAAAGCAACATAATCCTACCTCAATAAGGTTCCTAATCTGAGCTGCTCTCTTGTTTACAGCTTCCTGGGTGCTGCCATCTCCCACAATTGTAGTTGTATCCTTGGTAAGAACAACTTTGGAAGCATGACCCAAAACCTCCTTGTCAGCTTTGTCCAAAGAAAGCCCCACCTCATCTCGGATGACAATGCCTGTAATCAAGCCAAATATACATCTCAGCATCAGTAGCTAAAAAAGTAGAACGGGAATCAATCACTGGTAACACACAATCCTCATAAACAAAAGCAGGCAATAAATACCAGTCGGGAAACAAGGGAAAGATATAGCAATAAGTTTGTATTCTGACCTCCAGTTAGAATAGCAATGTCATCAAGATACTGACTCTTTCTCTCTCCAAAACCAGGAGCTTTGAGGGCTGCAATCTTCAAAGCACCCCTTAGTTTATTTACAACAAGAGTCGCTAGGGCCTCCTGCTCAATGTCCTCAGCAATTATAACAATAGGATATCCACTTTTGATTGCATCCTCTAATACATTGATTAAGTCTCTTGCATTTGTTATTTTCTTGTCAACAAGAAGCAGCTGCAGACAAAGAGTTAGAACCAACGACTAGAAATAAACTTCAATTCATTTTATTTTGAACCTGACATACCTTGCAGTTCTCATATTCAACTGCCATTTTCTCACTATCCGTTACAAAGTAAGGTGAGATGTAGCCACGATCAAATTGCATCCCCTCAACAACATATAAGCTGTTGTCAGCACTTTTCCCCTCTTCAAGGGTAACCACTCCCTTGCGACCCACCTTGCTCAATGCCTCAGCTATCATATTACCAATTTCATAGCTGTTACCTGCACTAACAGCAGCTACATCTGCAAGTTCACTGTCCTCAATCTGCAATATCATCAAAATTAAAGATCATTTCTTTCCATTAAACACAACCACAAAATTATGTGATGAATCACATTATACACAAAAGAAAAAGAGAACATTTGCACTACCTCTTTTGACATTAACCTCAGTTCCGTCACTAAAGCCTTTGAGGTTTTCTCAATGCCTCTAGTAATTAACACAGGGTTTGCACCAGCAGCTACCACCTTCAAATTCAAACTCAGTATTAGGATTACCGATAATATGTCAAGGTCCTCGTAGAAAGGACTAGCGTTAATCATCGTACAAACCTTGACACCTTCTGCAATAAGGCCTTGTGCAAGCACAACGGATGTTGTAGTTCCATCCCCAGCCAAGTCATTTGTCTTTGCAGCTGCTTGTCTCACTAACTTAGCACCAATGTTCTCAACTGGATCCTCCAATTCAACCTGAGAATTTGCACCAGATCAGTCACTACATTCATGCCTCTAAACCATAGAAAAAAAAGGAGATGACTTAAGGCAACATTAAAGGAAGTTTAAAAAATTTAAAAATTTCATGTCGACCAAAATATTCAATTCAATACAAAAAAAGTTGAAAGTCCACAAGGAATTCAAGAGTGCATTTAGGGGGTAATAGATATAGAGTTGAATGTATAGTCTTCTCTACATTGAATAGATAACTAGAAATAATAAGCAAAGCAAGGAAACGCACCTCCTTAGCAACAGTCACACCATCATTAACAATCTTAGGTGAGCCATACTTGCTTTCAAGTACAACATTTCGGCCTTTGGGTCCAAGTGTAACCCCAACCAGGTCTGCAAGCTTGTTCACACCAGTCTGGGACAAAAAGAGGTCAAATATAACAGTTAGTAATAGTTGACAGATACCGGAGGACAAGAAATCATGCTTGATATGTTAGACAACCACCAAACCCGTTAACTTACTTGCAGTTTCTTAATTGCAGTGCCATCCTTGTTGAAATGTAACTCCTTGGCCATTGCACAAACATTAGGAGTGCGTGATTTGTGTAGGACAGCATTACGCCTCCTTCCAAAAGAGCTTCCAGAAATGGAGGCCAAAGATGATAACTTGTTTGATGGAGCTGCAAGTTTTCTATTTGAAGTGGCCAAGGACCCAACTGAAGACATGGCAGCGAAAGTTGACGCCATTTACGCTGAAGAACAAAAGAAAAAACTACAGACCAGGCAACATAAGTAAGAGAAGAGGATAGAACATAACATAACATAACAACGTCAAACAGAGACATGATTAATTGCATTATTTTGGTATTAAATGTTTCCTTCTTCCTTCATTTTTCTTATTTTCGTTACTTACAAACAAACTCAAAGGGATTGAACATTGGTATTGCCAGCTTTTCTAGTAAATCATTCTTGACTAACAGAAACAACACGTGAAGAGTAAGGCAGAAGCCTAAGAGCACAAATGGTAAAAGTGGTAATCTACGCCATCATCACCAACAGTGGCAGCGTTAAAGGAGAAAGCTTTATGAGTTAATTCAATCCTCGTAAGATGAAGTAGAAGCAGAAAGTAGAGAAATGAACAGAGTTGAACAATTACCTAGAAAAGGAAGAAGATGAAGAAGAAGACGACGGAGAGTGAAGGGTGGGTGGGTGTTTTGGATAACGCCTGGGTTAGTACTGCTGCTGCCTGCCGAAGGTGAAGAGAGGCAAGAGTAGGTTTTGAGGATGGTATTAACTGTATTTCCAATCAAATGCTTTTGAAGCGGTTCAATTGGACCGTTGATCTAAATCCCAATGGAACTCTCTGGAACGTTATTGCTTGCAAATATGGGCTCTGTTTTGGGCCTTTAATTATTTACAGGCTCCACCCAATAGCCTTTTACGGGCCTTTTTTCTACTTATAGTAATTTTTTACTGATTTTTTCATTTGTAAAATTATTATTTATTTTTCCATAATATTTTTTAATTATTAT
>JANIHZ010000003.1:193635-206653 GCA_027478365.1 Erythroxylum rufum | reverse complement strand
TTAAAGGCTTCTCCCGCCTGCCCGCTAGTGGCATGGAGCTCCTTCATGGACTCCCATAAGTTCACGGCTATACAAGACCGTTATGCGAAATTGTGTAGTACGTTCTGTTTTGGATCCACCCAAACCATTCTGATGTGCTAATGTGCTCATGAAATGTTTGCCAAGATTGATGCATACATGGTTTGTGCTATTTTGAATTGTTTAACAAATTGAGATTTTCATGAAATAAGTGCTTTATGATTTTTAAGTGTGAAATTACTATGGTTTCGAAATTGTATCATGACAATGAGTTTTTAAAATAGTTTTTGCTTATTTTTCAATTATAAACATGTTACCCACGAGCTTTTAAGCTCACCCCCCTTTCTTCCCCATCTTCAGGTGTTGAGCAAGAGACCAAGTGACTAAGATTCAAGGCACCACTCCGAGTTGTATATTGTTGTGTTTTAAGATAGATTTGGTAACCATGGGGTTTTAGTTGCGTTTCAAGTATTATTAGTTCATGTATCTTATGTACTTTGGGATGTTGAGGCATTGATGTATTGCGGTTTGAAATGTCATTTTAGTTGTGTATGGAACGCTTATCTTCTGATGTTAATAAATTATATATGGATGATGTTGAGCAGAAATTTAGATTTGCATTTGGATATGGTTGAATTGAACTTGAAGTACTTGAGGAAGTTATCGATTTATGATGATAAGTCTTAAATGCGACGTATTGTTGTGTTTTGTAAGCTTTATGGTTCAGGGTTGGGCTCCGGAATCGGGGTCCAACATGTTTGGTATTCAAAAAAAATTCAGGGAACCTCGCTCAAGTATAATGGTAGTTTGTTAAGAGGTTGGGTTTCGGAAACGGGACCCAACATCCCAAGGTAAGGTCACTCGGGCGGTGGTGTGGGTAAGGTTTCCGGAGCTCTCCATCGCCCGCTACCATCCGCTAGTGCTAACAGCTTTAGGGAACAGTGTGGGTAGGACAATGAAGATTGACGACACCACGCTGCTAGCCCAACGGGGTCGCTTTGCTCGAGTTGCAGTGGAAGTGGACCTCAGCGTCCCGCTTCGCCGGTCGGTCGAGTTGGATGGGGAATCATTCTTCATCGTCTACGAAGGTCTACCCACCATTTGCTACGATTGTGGTATGGTTGGACACGACCCGTCTCAGTGTCTGCAACTTTCTTAATCCCCTCCCGATCTAGCATTCGCTCCGGTAGCGCAGGACGCCACCGATCCAATGACCCGTGCCATTAGCGACACAGCTCTGTCTAGGACCGTCGGTGAACACTCCTCTGCCTACGACCAATGGGTCCAGGTCGAGCGTAAGACCACTCGAGGCCCAGCGCGACGTCCCGCACAACGTCCTTCCACCCACCGTACGGTGCCCTCTCTGACGGGCGGCTCGAGGTATTCCCCTCTGAGTTCTCTGGCACTGACAGACGTAACTGCTTTTGCCTCAATGGCGCGTGATGGTCTCACTCCTCCGTCCGGCGTTGGCTTGCGGATGCCCATCCCCGAACTCCTAGCTTCTAACTCGCAGGCCACTCCTTCAACTGCCGGGCCCAGGCATCCTCCACGAGCGGGGAATAAAGCCCACCCACGTTCTGGCCCACAAGTCTCCAACCCCTCAGGATCCCAGCCAGTTGGCACCCTGCGGTGGACCTAGCAGGTCCCCCGACCATCCAATTAGCCCCTACTGACTCCGCTTAACATATTGCGATCCATATTTTGTCACACACCGAGATGATTTGTGATGGCCCAGTAGTCGCAGACACCGGAGTGGAGGCCGGGGCCAGCCAGTTCACCTCGGAGGACTCCGATCCCAGGATTGAGGCCATGCAGGATGATGGGCCAGTGCCCCCTCCCATTCCCACGGCCCCTCCGGACCCAATCTCAGAAGCTACGGACATGGCCTTTGCGGAGGCCCAAGGGATGGACCTTGCTGCATATGGAGACCCAGAGTCTTTACCTAACTCCTCGCCCTTACCTGATGGCATAAGGGCCCCCTGTCCAGCCCAACTCTGATGATGTCGATTCTCATTTGGAATTGTCAGGGTGCGAGCGGAACCCGCGTGTACACTGTCCTTCGTCATTATACGCGTACTTTCAAACCTAGTATTCTAGTTTTGCTCAAACCGTGTATCAGTGGGGAGCGCGCGCTTCGGGTGATTCGGAAGTTGGGCTATGATTTTTCCTTCTGGGTTGAAGCCGAAGGCTTTTCTGGAGGCCTCTGGTTGCTTTGGACCACCGCCGTGGCAGTTTCTATGCTCGTGGCCCATTGTCAGTTTATTCACACGCATATTCGTTTTACGGGTGGGTCTTTCCACTTTACCCCAGTGTATGCCAGCCCTTAATATTCTACCCAAAAAATCTTATGGCCTTTGTTCATCTAGCTAGGCCAGTCCACTCCTGGGTCCTGGCTGGTGAGTGGCGATTTTAATGCTAAATTAGAGGCTTCGGACAGACGAGGTGCGGCTACGGCTGGGCGTTTAGTTAATTCTCACTTTCGGCATTGGGTCTAGGAGAGTGCTCTCCACGATTTGGGCTTCATAGGGCCCAAATTCACGTGGCGGCGAGGCACCACTCAAGCGCACTTGGACCGAGGGTTTGGCTCCACTCCTTGGCTGTCTGCATTCCCTCATACGTCTATCACTCATTTGCCCTTCCTCGGCTCAGACCACCGTCCTCTGTTGATCCAACTTCACTGTCATTCTTCGCATGCTGTTCCCTCCCCCGCCTTCCGGTTTCAAAATGCGTGGCTAGCCTATGCCAAGTTCACGGAAGTGGTTACTACTCACTGGCACCCAGATGCGGGCACCTTCAGGGCTTCCCTCGCAACCTTTTCGCAACACCTTTCTCAATGGAACGTGGATGTGTTTGGGAACATCTTCCATCACAAAAAACGTCTCCTTGCGCATTTGGCGGGTCTCCACCGTGCCATGCACACCGCCTGTTCTGACTCGCTTTTGGACTTGGAGGACCAACTTAGCTCTGAGCTTTTCCAAGTGCTAAGCGAGGAGGAGCTTTATTGGCACCAATGGGCCAAATGTGATTAGCTTTTGAAGGGGGATCATAACACCAGATTTTACCACACCGTCACCCTAACCAAACGGCGGAAGCTCAAAATCAACAGCCTTACTGATGACACGGGATCTTTGATTTCTAACCCGACGCAGCTACGCCAGCTAGCCCGGCATTATTACCAGCAATTGTACACTCCCGACACAAGTCCCAGGCCTCCCCCGCTCCCACCAGGGGCCTTTTTGCGCCTTTCGGTCACTCAACGTTCTGAGTTGGACACCTCGGTCCATGATTCCGAAATTTGGAGTGCGGTTTTTTCTATCAACTCCCATAAAGCCCTAGGTGTGGATGGATACAATGCGCTCTTCTTTCAGAACCAGTGGCCCACGGTTGGTCCCTCTATTATCACTCTTATCCGAGCGATTTTTTAGGATGGGCGGTGGGAGGCGGATCTGAACCATACAATTCTGGTCCTCATCCCTAAACTCCCCAACCCTTCCCACCTCTCCCAGTTCTGACCCATTAGTCTTTGTACGGTGTTGTATAAGGTCGTCGCCAAGATTCTCATCAATCAGCTGAAAGGTCCCCTTGATTCTCTGGTGGCGCCCAATCAATGCAGCTTCATCCCTGGCCGCCATATCACCGACAACATTATCATTGTCCAGGAGGTTATTCACACGATGCGAAAGAAGCGGGGCCATTCCGGGTACTTGGCCCTTAAAGTCGATCTGGAGAAGGCCTGTGACCGGCTCCGATGGGACTTCCTGCAAGACACCCTCACTAATATTGAGTTCCCGCCTTCCATTATCCAACTCATTGTTAAATGTGTCACGACTGTTACTCTCCAAGTGGACTGGCAAGGCACCCTTTCGGACCCCTTCCTTCCTAACCGAGGCCTCCGACAGGGCGATCCTCTTTTCCCTTACCTGTTTGTGCTTTGTATCGAGCGGCTAAGGCATCTCATTACTCGGGCCGTGAGCTAAGGGCAGTGGCAGCTGGTCAAACTTAGCCCTACCGGCCCCCCTCTCTGTCACTTATTCTTTATTGACGATCTTATTTTCGTTGCGGAAGACACGGACAATCAAGCGCAAGTGCTTTCCAGGGCCCTTGAGCTCTTTTGTGAAGTTTCAGGGCAACGTATGAACACAGCTAAATCTCGGGTGTTCTTTTCACAGAACGTTCCCCGCAATACTATTCGGCGTCTTAGCCGTGCCTTAGACATTCCTAGCACGACCAACCTTAGGAAGTACCTCGGTGTTCCCCTGCTCCACAAGCGTTCCTCCCAGCACACTGACCAGCACATCCTGGATAAAGTCATTCAAAAACTGTCTAGGTGGAAGGCTCGGACGCTTTCTTTAGCGGGCAGAGTTACTCTCACCCAGTCTGTTATCGCCGCCCTCCCTATTTCACTATGCATACCATTTGCCTGCCCCGCTAACTTTATGACGATTTGGAAAAACTCATGCGGAACTTTATCTGGGCATCTTCTGAGGGGTCTCCCAAAATTCATCTTGGTCAGGTCGGCCTAATGAGGCCCAACTTCAAGCCCAGGCATTGACAGCCCAGTAGTAAGAGGTCGTCTCCCATACAAACACTAAGACTTACGTGAAGACCTAAACCTAATAGTAACCTGCAGCATATATAAGATATTATTCAACCATGATAAGGAACGAACGGAAAAACCCTAGTTTCCTCTCTGTTCATAACAACCTAAACTATTTCAAAATACTGATTTGAGTGTCGGAGGGACCTTCCGGGAAACAACCCCCGGAGTGTCTTTGTTTGTTTTGTAGGCTTCCCATAGTCGAAGATTACTCAAGATCATGGATCACAACAATGATACTCCAGTCCAGCAAAATCCGGCTGAACCACAATTTGACCGTGATTACCTTGGAAGAACCTTGATATTCGATTTTGAGGGTAGTCCATGCTTGCTTTAGCTGAGGTGGCTCCTGCTCTGGAAAAAATCGTGTCATCCATTGCTTGCTGAATGAAGAAGAGCGCCTTAGCATCTCGTTTCTGATTGTCTTTATTGTGAGCTTCATCACTGCTGATTTCTTTGTAACCGGATTCAACAAAATCCCAAAGTCTTGGGACTTAACAGTGTCTTTATCTTGATACTTCAAAATTCATATGAATCTCCTTTGAATATGGGTATTTGCGGTTGCGAAACATTGAGAGCACCTGCTTTGGTTGCCATTGTTGGGAAGAAAGGAAGAAAACACCCAGTTCAGAAGCAGCTGTGGGGTTAAAAAACGCGGACACTGTTCCAGTTTTGTTGGAAAATTTAAGAAAATAAGAATTGAACTGAAGGCAGGAAAACGATTCTGCTGATCGATGATTTATTGAAACAATGCTACCAAATTACCAATTCTTTTTTTCTCAAAGCTTCACTACTCTTACCTTTCCCTCTTTTGATTCTCAACAATTCTCCCTTTTCTAACATTTATAAACCCAATTTTACAAGAAACTTTAAAAACTTCCCTGTCACTATTTTGATGGTATAATGTCTACTTTTCTTCGTTCATTACTTTACACAAGTTGGTTAAGTCAGAATATATAATCCATTGTAGAAAGTGGTATTTCCATAGCTTCATTGGAGTTTATGATCCAGTACTTACTCTTGGCTTTCGTACCTTGATTCTGTAACATGCCAGTAAAATCAGAGAACTGCTTGCCCAAGGTTTTTTTTTTTTTTTTTTTCTGTAATCGAACATAAAAGTTCAAATATTTTGAAAAGAACGATGAGTATGAATGTTCATAATGATAAGAGTTGCTTGACCATAAAGAAAATGCAACGAAAGGCCGGCCTCAGAGATCTTGGTGGTTAAAAATTCATCATCTCAATTTGTCAAGAGTAGCAAATATTAACTTGATCACATCACAGGCCAATCAAAAACAAAATCACAAAAATATCAAATCTTCTTGAATAATGAAAGGTCGAAGATGATTGTGGCTATGGGGGAAGTCAGAAGTAGCTGGTTATCAATAATCATTATTTGTAATCAGCGGGAATCCGTCTGATCTTTATCATCATACCTCCCCCACGCAATACCAACTTCATGCTCATGAAAAGTTAGTTCTTTTTGAAGAAATTGTGTCTACCTTGTCACCGAATATCCCCGTAGGAGGGAAAATGGAGAAATCGGAGCTAAAAGGCAGATCTTACGTTATCTTCCAACGAAAGTTAGATCCTTTACTCTGGCCTAACGATAGATTCCTTGATCCATATACGATACAAAATGTGTTGGATCAAGGAATTGCAATATTAGGCTTCCTAGAAGAAGAAGATGAATCAAAAAGTGAAAACCAGGGCAGCAAGTTAACCTATCACTGCCACACACTTCTTCTAGTACATCATTGTGTGTATATATATATACTGTGGAGGGAAGGAAACCCTAATTCTTCATGCTTCTTATCTTCATGCTCGCCCGTCTCGTCTATGGATTGGGCCCTCTCCTCATCGCTCACAGTTTAAGAAAATAAGGAGCGAAGACTAACATGGGCCGTTGGTATATGTCCCTTTAGCTTTTGGGTTTCTCCCTCCTTCAGTCCCCTTAAATCTCTTTATGATCTTAGATTTAATAAGTATTTAGTGTGCTCAAGTCAGGGATTTGTACACATCCGAGCTCTTTATATGGTGCTTTCAGCTTTCTTCTCTGATTCCTCCTCCAACCCCAACCCCAACCCAGTACCTCTGCTCTGCTCGGTTTGGCGCGGCTTGACTTGGCGGTAGAATTGTTGTTGCCCAAAAGGAGAACGAATTACAAATATTAAAGCTTGATCCTTGCTCTTTGAAAATGAGAGTAAATGGTTTGCTGTTGCCACACTTCTTGTTGTTGCTGTGTAAATGTATAATTTCCGCTAGATCAGCAGTTCCAGTTGACCCTTTTCTCGGAATTTCTCCTCAAGGTCTCCCTTTCACTCCCTTTCTTTGTACTTCTTTACTGTTCATTTTGATTGGCTGATGATGTAGTAATGTATGTTGTTGTTTTTGCTTTGATTCATCAGATGAGAATTATTACAAGGTGTCCTCTGATTTCATTCAATGCAAAGACGGATCCAACAAAATTTCCAAAGCTCGACTCAACGATGATTTCTGCGATTGCCGAGATGCCTCTGACGAACCTGGTGTCTCTCTCTCCTCCTCCTTCTCATTCATTAATCATCTATGTTCTTCTTTGATTATACTATGCTCATCACTTTCATTTGCTTCTTCGGCAAATTGACTATTCGATTCAGGACTGCTTTTCAAAGAATGATAACGACTTTTTTCAGTGTTTCAGTGTTGGAGGGCTCCTTCAAGTTCTCTTTCCTTAAAGCTTGACCTTTTCTTGTACTTACTTTCTTCGTAACCTTCTTTGCGTTGCCTTGTTTCTAATTGCTATAGGTACATCAGCATGCCCTGGTGGAAAATTCTATTGTCGGAATGCTGGATATACTCCAATTTTCATATTCTCTTCTAGAGTGAATGATGGCATTTGTGGTAAGTTTGGTTTTGGAACTGACGTTAATCACCTAAGTTCAATCTTATCTGGCTTATACAATAAAATGTTCTATGTATCATTTTTTCTATTCTGTGTTGTTTCTTGGATAAAATTAGAACAAATTGTCGTTGTAGATTTTATAAGAAGTCAAATGACAAGGTCTTACAGTTTCTTCGGTCACTGTATGGAACCTCCTTTCCGTCCGCTCTACACCTTATCAGTTCTTTTCGTTAACAAACTCTACATTTGAAAATGCTAGATTGCTGTGATGGGAGTGATGAATATAATGGCCAAGTTAAGTGCCAAAATACATGCTGGGAAGCAGGGAAAGTGGCAAGAGATAAGTTGAAGAAAAAGATTACCACCTATAAGGATGGCATTGCTTTAAGAAAGCGGGAGATTGAACAAGCAAAACTAGCGATTGCCAAGGACGAGGCGGAACTATTAAAATTAAGAGATGAGGAGAAGATACTAAAAGGGCTGGTTCAACAGCTTAAAGGTATCATTCAACATCTTCAATTCTTTGCTGCTGTATTGTGTTAATCTAATGTTAGCAAGCTACTGATGTTACTCTCTTGAATTGCTCTATTAGTTGAACTGTTTAGCTGGAAAAGTTTTGAATATAATAGATCCTGTGTATTTATTACACAAGCATCCATATTTGTGTATAACCGATAGAGTCTAGGGGTTTTGGTAGTCCAAGTCTCATATGGATGTTCTTCTCTATTCCCCCATATAGAGCACAAAGAGCAGATAGAGACGGCGGAAGAGAAAGAACGTTTGCAGAAAGAAAAGGAAAAGAAAGAAGCTGAAGAAAAGGCTAATGAACATCAAAAACATATTAATGAGGAACATAAGGATGAAAAGGGCCTGAATGTTGAGAATTCTGAAATGGATGAGAAAACTGTGGAGAGCATGCATGATGAAAAAATTGGTATTTTGGATGATTCTCCTGCAGATGAGGTTTGGCTCTTTATTGCTTACTACGATTGCCATCTGTTGCCAACTTTAGTATTAGCACATTCTCTAATAATCATCTCTTTACATCTCTGCTGACTAGGAGAATGCATTATACCCTTTTAACTGCACTTATTCATTACAATTTGGGTGAAAATCTTCTGGTTAAGTGGATATTTGTTTTTGCTCAAGATACTTCTCTAATAATGCTTCCTGCATTTTATCAATACCATTTCAGTTTAGGGTACCATCTGGTTCTAAGTACTGAGTCATTGTAACTAATACTTTTTGAAATCGCTTGATTTTTCTGAAAGGATTTGGCAGTGCATCATGTGGATCATGTAGCCGAAGGAGAAAGTATTATTGCTTCCAAATTTGAAGGATCCGCAGCTGGTGGAGTGGAGAAGGTGATAGAGATTTATGGTCAAGAAAACTTGAATGCTTGAATTTTCTGTATCACATTGCTACTGTAATAATGTAGCTTACCTGCATCATCTTTGTCCTCGTAAATGTAGCATGTGGCAGAAGAAAAGAAAGATTCCGTGTCACCACAGAGCAAGGATGATAGTCTGGCCGTATCTGAAACTACTCATGATGCTGGAAATGAGGAATCTCATGATCAACCCAAGAAGGTAGTAATACTTATTCCTGGCCCCTAAAAGTTGTTAACTGATAAATCACATGTCTTAAATTGTAATTGATGAAACTTGTTCTGAAATATGAAATGAACAAGATTATATTGTTTCCTCACACTCTTCTTTAAAACTACTTGCTACCTTTATAGGTTCATTCAGTCATCAATCATGGAGTGATGGAATAATAAAAACACCTTTGAATCTGAATCTGCTCTCTAAGATTTTGTTGAATCTTCATCCTTGTTGTCACAAAGGAAAAATCAAAGTTATGTTCTATTTGCAAGACAGTGATAGGTCTGAAAATAGTGAAGGATTGTCAAAGGAGGAATTAGGCCGCCTTGTAACTTCTAGATGGGTAGGAACAACTGAAAAGAAAAATGACGAGATTAATAGTGTTGAACATGATTATCCTGAGGATCACGAAGACCATGAAGATATGCCAGAAGACAAACATGAAGATGGCAGCTATACTTCAGAAACTGATGACGACACTGGGAAATATGATGATATAGATGCAGAAGATGACACCGGTGAAACTTATGAAGAAGACGTACATGATGATACCAGCCCTTCATACAAACATGATTTTAATGATGTTGCATACCGAGCCATGGTTTTCTCCAATGGTGATAAGTGCTGGAATGGGCCAGATAGAAGCTTGAAGGTACGAATTCTAATAAGCAATGAGCCATGATTTTCATCTGGTGTTATTTGATCTTTTGAATTCATGGTGGAACAGAAGAAGTAGATATGGACTTGTATTGGCAATGGAGGTGACAATATTGATTTTTCCTACGTTTTATTATTTTTTGGTCAAGTAGAATCAAACCCATTATTGTTCACCTATCAACCAGAAGTTACATAGTGTACTGCCTGTTGAAAGGGAGTAATGGGAAGAGAAAGAGTGGTTCCAGATTTTCTATTGATTCTGATTTTGCTTGTGGTCTATATTGTAGGTGAGACTAAGATGTGGATTGACAAATGAGGTAACACATGTGGATAAACCAAGCCATTGCGAGTAAGAATTTGACTCCGTCATTGTTTGAAAATTTACTCCTCCATTGTTCGAATTTGACTCCTTCATTGTTTGAAAATTTACTCCTCCATTGTTCGAATTTGACTCCTGTCTCCATCACTCTTCATACGGTGCTTGAATGTCTTTTTGGTCTTACAATATGTGAAAATCCCAGGTATGTGTCATTGCTGTCTACCCCAGCTCTTTGTCTGGAAGAAAAGCTGAAGGTAAAAGCTTGGTTAACTAAGAATGTAGAATTTTGTTTTAATATTGGTCTGGTTTGATGGAACTGGAGGGGGTGGAATGTGACAGGAACTCGAAGGTAAACTAGAATCCATGAACAAAGAAGAACCAAAGGGACACGATGAACTTTAAAATGTAGTTAGTTAGTTGAAGGGAAGCATACGACAGAGGATGAGGATTCTGATCTGATCTGATCTGACTGCCAAAAGCTAATGAATGGAGAGGGAGGAGGCTCAACTCATTGATTTGGAACTGGGAAACAAAAATGCTTAGCAGAATTAGGATGCATCAGTAGTGTAGAAGAGGGAAGAAATACATAGAGTTGTAGCCTCCTGTCCTGAATGAATGTGGTTTTTTCTTTTTACATACATTTTTGTTGTATTTTTAAGATTCAGGCTTTTGGGAGTTGGAAACACAACAGAACCTGAGGGGAAAAAAAATCAAATGTTTCGTGTCAGAAACTTTTGTAGTACTATGTAATAATCCATAGACTATTAGACAGCATTTGTTTTTCTATTTCATATTTTTGTCTGATGTGAAATTTCTTCCCGCCATTGCTCGTTCTGTTGGGGTTCTCCCCGATGGAAACTCAGGCCGCCACGACTCTCTGGGAACCAGGTGAGTCATCTTGAGCACGGGAAGACTTCCCAGTTTTATCTCGGGAGACGTTGAACACCACGGAGCCACGAATTCCTACAAAGAACAGCAAGGAAAAAACAGAGAGGGGGCCGGTAGGAGCTTGGAAAAATAAGCTCTATACGCCACTACAAAATGAGTTACTCATTATCCAAATGGGCTGAAGGACGGGGTTATAAGGCCTCCCCTGGAACTTCTAAAGGTTGGCGCTCTGGCTTGGTCAGCAAGTCTAGTTGGGTTCTTTTGGAACAAACGCCCAGCCTTCCCTGTCATAAGCGGACGGGCTAAATCTAGGTAGAATGCTAAGGGACTGGAGAAAATCTGCTGACTGAGATATTGGAACAAGGTCTTTGGCATATCGAGTACCAACCATTATTTGTTCAGAAATGGAAACCGAGCATGGAGCTGGACAGAAGCAAGGTAGGTACGTTTCCTTCGTGGGTAACTTTCCATAACCTTCCTCTAGAACTCCGGACAAGAGAGGGGCTGAGTGTTATTGCAAGTTCCTTAGGAAAACCCTTGTATTTGGATAACTCCACCGCTACTTTGGAAAGGTTAGGCTATGCCAAAATATGCATTGAAATTCCAAAAATCTTCTGCTTTACCGGACAGTATGGAGGTTATGACTTACGTGTCAGATGGGGAGATTGTCAAAAAAGAAACTGTTATGTCCTACTCCTACCCCTGGAAGCCTAGTATAGTTGCGAAACAATGGCAACCTACTGGGAGAAAAATTATCACCGGGTCGCAACAAGGGCTCTTGGGCTTGGAAAACAAAACGGAAGGAACAATCGCTGGAAAGAATGATCGCACTTGGGCAGAGGGGAATGTGAACTCTGCTGATCTTGATCAAGTCTCGCATACACAGGCGAGTTCAAGAGCTGAAGCTGAATTAGAAAAAGGGGTTTCTATGGCTAAAGCTGAAGCTACTCATCATAATGTCATTGTGAAAAAATGTAGTTCTGGTGACAACTCACTACGGGTAGATGAGTACAAGATACCAACGGCAATGCTGTAAATACTCCCGCACATGAAGGGACAAACAAGGACAATGTTCAAACACAAACCTCCGGCAAGGAAGGTGGAACTACACCAGGGGTAGCTTCCTTGTCTAACACATCTGATGCAAACGACAATGAACATGATGATGCTGATTCGAGCCAGAATTCTCAAACAGGTGCTAGTCGCCACTTATAAACCGATCAAGACGAAGATCTGCGGGGAACAAAAAGTAGAATCAAAACGAAGGGCAGCAGCCCCTCAATGATAGTTCTGGTGTGAAATGTTAGAGGGTTAAATTGTTAGGGACAGTGGGTGTATTTTGTGAAAAGGAAAAATAAAATGAGCAAAATTGACACAGAATATTTAACGTGGTTTACCCTTAACTTTGGGTTATGTCTACGGACAAAACTTAGAATATTTCTTCCACTATTATAAATAGTAGGTATACAGAGATAAAACCAAAATAGTGGCTCACAAGGTGTTTTCCAATCTAAAAATACTAATCTCACTATTTTGTCACTCGCCAACACTTTAAGAAAATTTTTTCTAACTTCAGAGCAAAAACAATGCTCTAGTTTCTGTATGTTTTGATGAAGCAGGGAGTGCCTTCTATAGGCACTCTGCCGCTTGAAGACAACTGTCTTTTTTCCTTTTTGTCAACAAAGACTGCATGTTGTTCTGTTCAACAAATACTGCATGGCTCTTCAATGTTGTAGGCATCAACTTTGGTAAAAGATGAAAACGGCGCCTACCATTTACCATGTCCACTAAATTGGAATGGAGTCCCTCCATGTAAGAGGGACCCATCTCCAACAAATCTCCCCCTCCCGATTATATGGAGGACTCTATCAAACCTGCTACTGATCGACAGTACTCGAACTTTCCTTTTGGTAGAATCTTAGTTAACATGTCTGATCCATTTTCATCAGTATGGATCTTTTCTAACTGTAATTGTTTCGTCTCCATCACATCTCTAATCCAGTGATATCTCACATCAATGTGTTTTGATCGTGAGTGAAATGAGGCATTCT
>JANIHZ010000003.1:110935-127915 GCA_027478365.1 Erythroxylum rufum | reverse complement strand
AGTTTAACATCCTACTAAACTATAGTAAGATTCATTCGGCCATACAATGTAATAATACCAACTCGGATTGTTACAAATCTATAACCGAAATCTAAAACAATGTTGATTACCCCATTGAAGCTCGTGGAACTCAGACCTCTGCTACATTTCAGAAGACTAAGAACTCAGCCACTCATGGCTGCAGACGCCTCCATCACTGCTGGAGAATCACTGGCATCCATGACTCAGACGACGAATGCAGAAGACTGAGATGAAGAAGATGACTGCAACGGACGTCGCCTGGTAGCTGAACCTGGAAAACAAAAGAAACAAAACCTATTAGAAACCGTAGAGAGAAGAAGGAATGTTTTTCTTACCTAGGGATTGCGGCCGTCCCCGTTTTAACCTAAAATGGACATATTTATAGGTGTTAAACGCGGGCCGGGTCGGAACAGTGGATAATTTTTCCATTTTTGGTCCGGGTTATCCGACATTCG
The DNA here is from genome assembly GCA_027478365.1 of Erythroxylum rufum. NCBI lineage: Eukaryota > Viridiplantae > Streptophyta > Magnoliopsida > Malpighiales > Erythroxylaceae > Erythroxylum > Erythroxylum rufum. Next base: position 127,439 of record JANIHZ010000003.1, on the reverse strand, counting down.
CTGCGGCGAATGGCTATAGTTTGCTGCAGCGAACGAATCTGGTCACTCGCCGCAGCGAATTAATTGAATTAATTCATTCGCTGCGGCGAATGGTCGCGTTGATTCGCTCCGGCGAATGGAAGGCTTCTGACGGCGAATTGACTTTCTCTTGATTGTTTGACTCCTTTGTTCCTACAAAATTTCAATACATTTGCAGTATCAATTGTCCCAATAACAATTATGCAGAATTAACAATAAATGGTGACAAAATACTGACAATTTACAAATTATAAAAACTCGATGTAAGGAACCAAATTATGCATAAAAATCATAAATTAGGAGTCATCACATGCATAAGTACTTAGAAAAATAGGCCTAATTTATAGTATAAATTTTGTTCAATCAGAGAATATAATGGACCAGTGTTTATACCAAAAGGTCAGTGGGAGTAAGACTTCTTTTCTTATGTTATACGTGGATGACATTTTACTTTCGACTAATGATAAGGGTTTACTATATGAGGTCAGGCAATTTCTCTCAAAGAATTTTGATATGAAAGATATGGGCGAGGCATCTTATGTCATTGGCATTAAGATCCATAGAGAACGATCTCGAGGCATTTTGGGTTTGTCTCAAGAGACTTATATTAACAAAGTTTTAGAGAGATATCGGATGAAAGATTGTGCACCAAGTGTAGCACCTATAGTCAAGGGTGATAAATTCAATTTGAATCAGTGCCCGAAGAATGACTTTGAGCGGGAACACATGAAGAACATTCCATATGCTTCAGCTGTAGAAAGCCTTATGTATGCTCAGGTGTGCACCCGACCTGACACTACATATGTTATTGGAATGTTAGGAAGATATCATAGTAATCTAGGTATTGATCACTAGAAAGATGCAAAGAAGGTTCTGAGATATCTTCAGGGCACAAAGGACTATATGCTTTTGTACAGACAAACTGAGAACTTGGAAGTAGTTGGATACTCCAATTCAAACTTTGTTGGCTGCATTGATTCAAGGAAATCAACATCTGGTTATATTTTTATGCTAGCTGGTGGAGCTGTATCTTGGAGAAGTGCCAAGCAGACCCTGATTGCTACTTCCACTATGGAGGCTGAGTTCGTCTCATGTTTTAAGGCCACCTGCATGGTGTATGGTTGAAGAGTTTCATATCTGGGCTTCGAGTTGTTGATTCAATTTTTAAGCCATTAAAGTTATATTACGTCAACTCCGCTGCGGTCTTTATGGCTAAAAATAACAAGAGTGAAAGTCGAAGTCAGTATATCGACATTAAATATTTAGCCATAAGAGAACGTGTTAAGGAAAGAAAAGTTGTCATAGAACACATTAGCACTGATTTGATGATTACAGATCCTTTAACTAAAGGCATGCCACCTAAGCAGTTTAAGGATCATGTAGTGCAAATGGGACTTGATTCCAGAATGTGATTTTGTTGTACATTTGTTGATTCAATGGAACTCTTATTCAGTTTGATATTTTCTCATAAATTTTGTACACACATATTTTGATTGGTTTTGAGAAATGTCAGTTAAGTTTGGACCTAGAATAAACATATGGTTTATTCATTACGTTACCGGGCTAGTAATGAGAAATTTTTATATGTAATACATGGAAGATAATACTCACTATAAGAGAACCTATTCATATATTTGATTTCTTGTTATGTGTGGTGTTAGGTTAAATGGACCAAGTGGGAGAATATAAGATAAGTTTACCTACCTAACCCTCCACTAGTAAGCTATGGTTCATTTAATTATTGAACCCTACATTAATTATAGAACTACATGTTGTTGTTGCCCACATTCCCGACCTTCCTCTTCTGTGATGGGCAGTAGGTATGGAAGTGTTTATAAACGTTGTTTGGGTCCTATTCTTGCCAAGCATCAGAGTACACCATCTATCTTGCTTAAGGAAGATGATAGAAACTCTAAACTTCACAGAGACATCCAAATCTTCGGTAGAGAGGCAATGGCTGGAGGTATTTATGGTTTTGGTTAAGCTTCCGTTGTTGTACATATATATATATATATATGGTTTTATATGCATGTATCTTTACACAAATTTTTTATATGAGATGCCTGCATGCTGTGGTTTATATTTCAATCCAAACACACTAAACACTGCAACAACTCTTTAACTTTCACAAAGGGTAATGCCTCAATGGCCTCCTTACAAGCAGGAGGAGTTCTATATCTATTGGGATCATTCTCTTCCAAATGTTGCAATAACAGAGCTAAACCAGGACCCGTGAATCAATGGGACTTTCATTCTGATTTTGATCATCAATAGAATCATAAAAATCTTGAATAGGATAGTTTGATTAAAGAGATTAGTCAAAATGGCATGCTCTTATTCTCCATTCCTATTATTGTCCCTATATCGATCTCCATCAGATTTCTCTAATTTAGTCAACATTCCAGCTTGAATTCCTTGAAGTAATAGTAATATGGTCGTTGAACTGCTTCTCCTCCTCCTAATGATTGATTCAAGTTCACGGTCCAGTTCCTCTCTACCACGATGTGCCTCACTGTGAGATCTCACATTAATTGGAGAGGAGAAAGAAGTACGTCTTATAAGGGTACGGATACCTCTTCAAAAATGAATGATTCAAAACTCTAATCTCTAATGATTCAAAATTTGACCTCTCTTTACCTTTTATCCTCTGACCTCTCTATAGCTTTTACCATACTTCCCTTCTTTCTAATTTCAGAAATTGCCTTCCTGCCAAACCATCCAGCGACTGTGTATCGTCTCCCTTCCTACTGGGTCTCAAGACTAGTTGAGGTCTAATAAGGCCTAGTACCAAACCATGAATGGAGAGGTTCCTCCTCCCCTGGATTCGAAAGCTTCGCCATCACTTGCAGCCTCAACCAATGGCAAGGCGCCAACAACAAATAGGACCGAAGAAGATGTCGAAGCAGAGGGTTCATCTCAGCCCAAAGGAGCATGGAAACACAAACTGAATACGCAAAATAACAAAGGTATGCTTAAACATTATTCAAAGGTGATGACTGAAGGGGTTTTTACCCCTCCTAAGGAGCTTTTGCAAGCTGGTGCATCTGTGTGGTCTGCTTACTTGGTTGGATATTTCTAGAATAAAGTCTAGCTTTCCTGTTGGTCAAAGCTTGGGTTGATGCTCACTGGAAAAAAAAAGGCTTATAGAAGACCATGTTAATGGCAGATGGTAATATACTATTCAAATTTTGTTCTGAGCAATATCGACTGGAAATTATAGAATCCGGCCCATGGCATGTACATGGCCAACCGTTGTTTTTGCAAAAGTGGAAACCGGGAGTAGGTTGTGACAGGAATAGCATTGATGTATTTCCCCTTTGGGTCCAATTTCATAACATTCCTTCGAAATTTTGGACAATTGAAGGCCTCAGTTGTATAGCTAGTGCCTTAGGTAAATCAATTTGTATGGACTCTCAGACCGCTCATATGGAGAGAATTTGCTAGGCAAAAATTTGTATAGAAGTTAACAGAAAGAAGGAATTGCCAGATCAACTTCCTATGCTTAAGCTTGATGAATTTGGAGAAATGCAATAAGTTGTGATACCTATCTCTTACCCTTGGAAACCAACCCCTGTCAAGAAACAATGGTGAGCTACTGGGAAAATTTTTAAAACAGCATGGCATGATGAGTTGCTTGAGATGGATGCTGTTGATAAAATAAAGCAAGTCAAATTGGGTGACCCTATTAGTAATAAGGAAGTTCTTAATGAGAATGAAACCTTAGGTGTGCAATTAAATGTTATAGCTAGCTGCAGCTCGGAGCCAGATGACTTACCTGCACAGTTTAACTCTTTGGACTTGCGATTTTCTAAAATGGAGGTGCAAAACACTCGTAATACAATAACTCACATTGTATCAAAAGTAGAGGTATCACCTCCTGAAGTGAGACCAGATTCTCAACTGGTGTGGATCGGATCCACCTCAATTAGGTATTGTCCCCTTTGGTCCTCTGGGAGGGCGTACCATGTCCAGGGGAGGTTGAGTTGCGACTCGAACCACAGACCTCAGGGTTTTGGTGGCATCTTGTGCCACGCCTCTTATCACTTGGGCTAGGTCCTGAGTTCAACTCCTGCACTCCCCAACGCGGGTAGGGACAACAACTTGCGACTAAAGGGGACAAAACCTCAATGGTGCGGGTCCACCCAAACCAAAAAGGCGCCTTTTTGGTGAGGGTGGTCCCTCCCATTGGGTTTTGTCCGCTTTGGTACGTGTGGGCGGCGATCTCGTGCCTTGAACCTAGGACCTCACAGTTTTGTTGGTTTCAAGGAACCACGCCTCTAACCATTGGGCCATAGCTCAATGGTTAGAGGCGTGGCACAAGATGCCACCAAAACCCTGAGGTCTGTGGTTCGAGTCGCAACTCAACCTCCCCTAGGCATGGTACGCCCTCCCAGAGGATCAAAGGGGACAATACCTAATTGAGGTGGATCCGATCCACACCAAAAAGGCGCCTTTTTTATTTAGGTGGGTCCACACCATTGAGGTTTTGTTCCCTTTGATCACAAGGTGTTGTCCCTACCTACGTTGGGGAGTGCAGGAGTTGAACCCAGGATCTCAGGGTTTTGTTGGGTGCATAACCCATGCCTCTCACTACTTGGGCTATAAACTACTCTGAAACTCCACATGTTCCTAATAAATCCTGCTACATCAGTCTACAAGTTGAAACTCCACATGTTTCTTGGTATAAACTACTCTGAAAGTGTAGTGTCAGCCCCAAAGCTTCTATTTGCATGGCTAGCTATCAAAATCAGATTAAGTAATATGGGAGCTTTAATCCTATTTGTGAACTGTATCGATTGTCAAGATAGAAATCATTTATTCTTTATGTGCATTTATTCCGAGACTATATGGAGTCAACTGCTCCATGAATTGCACGTATGATTGGGACGATACACTAGCATGGGTTATTAGAGTCTCCAACTTACGGAAGGATGATGGAATCCTCTTCAGTTCTGTTTTTACGTATACTATTTACAGCTTATGGAAGGAAACGAATAGACGCATATACTGAGGAGAGCAAACTTGCAAGTATCAACTAGCGGATAACATATTCGATGGGATTAGAGCTAGCCAAGGAAGTAACACACAAAATCTCAACTCGAATGCGGTCAAGATGGAGGATGTAAATCCAATTTTTGTCTATATAGTTTAATTGGTTTGTGATTTAACTATTATAGTGGGTAAATTTGGTGGAATCCTTCTTTTGAAGCTGTACATAGTTTTACTATAGTCATGAAAATAAAATAAAAAAAGATTCTCAATATATCCTTATCCTCCATACAATTCACTTCAAATTCCTCTATTTTCTCATTTGCGTGAAGAGCTCTGGTGGTTTTCCACTTCCTCCTGTATTACTGCCAAAAGTTGAGAAACCCACATTTCCTCCTTGTCCGCTGCTACCAAAAGCAGAGAAGCCACCTACATGTTTTATTACAGAATCAGGAATATAGTTTAGTTGGCGCTGTCATTGAGAATACAGAGCTTGTTTGACTTGTTCCTGTATTGAATGAACCACCAAATGGATTTCCTCTAGGAGCAGCTGTGCTAGGAGTTGAACCAATCCCAAAACCTCCAAGACTTCCCAAAAGTAAGCTCTACTGTATTGCCAGATTCAGGAGCCTCCTCCTCCATCTCATCTTCTTCAGCATCCGCAACATCCAAACTCTCGTTCTTTCCACTAACATTAGGATTTGAAGTTGTGAGTATTGCCGTGAAAGGAGTATGAGCAACAGATGTTTGTTGAGGTTGACCAGCCATTGTTACATTAGATGTTGAACTTGCTACAATGTTCAAACTGGATTGGCTCCCAGATATAAACCCAGTTGAAATCTCATTTATAGGGATTGCAGACTTAACCTTTAAATCTAATGACGGAGGCTTGGGCTGCAGAGATGCTACTGCTGTAGCATCATCCATATTTTTTTGAGAATCAATTTCACCTTTAGGAGGTTGAACCTCTGTCTTAGGGGAATCTGATACTGAAGTGACTGCAAGAGATGGCGGAGCCTTTTCCAAAGGTGGGTTAAGCTCTGTCCTCAAAGGCACTGAAAGTGGAGCTTTGAATATGTTCTGTACTTCTGGTTTAGGAGACTCTAATGTTGAAGGTGAAGAATAGTTAACAGAAGGTGGAGGTTTGCTTGCAGTAGCCATAACATCATTCGCAAAATCAAAAATTGTGGCTTTAGCTAACACAGATAACTGCGCTTTAGAGGCCTCAAGAGGGAAGGAAGTAGGGAGAGAAACTGAATTGGATGTTGTCAAAGAGCCTGCTTGTTTGTCAATATTGGCTTTGACACTGGCAGACATGCGAAATGGCACTGCAGCAGCTAAGGAGGATGCAGTCAATGACGTAGGTAAGCTTTTCAATGATGAATCAAACGTTGAAGATGATGAAGCTGAAAAAGGGACTGAGAATGCTGGAGAAGAGGATACTTCTTCACCATGTGTGCTCATGCCAACATGGAATGGGGAAGCCACTTCTGATACAGTATGAGCAGGATGAGCAACAGAATTAACAGCTGCAGTGTCAGTTGGCAGTGAAAGGAATCTGGGGTCATTCTTTTTACTATCACATGTAGGCACCAAACTTTCTGTATCAGATCCATACTTTGGATAGTAGGGCACTGAATTTGTAACCACGGACCCTTTATTCATACTGGCATTTGGCACTTCACTTGACTTCAACAAGAACATCTTTTCATGTAATAAGTTGGCTGGTGAGAGTTTTTGCCCTGGGCTAGTTTCATATTGCCAACCAAATTTTTTCTCATGAATCAGAGTAGAATGAGGATTCTCAGTGGAAGAAACAGTAGATCTTGATTCATCTGCAGTTACACTGTTGGCTTGCTCAGCATGATTTTGCCATGTCATCATCAATTCTTGCCTTGAAACTGGCGGTGATTCTATATTGTTACTTGGCAAACTGAGAGACCTCACCTCAGCAGCTTGAGATGAAAACGGGGACTCCTTAGCCCATTTAAAGAGCGTTGATCTTTTCTCAGTGGTCTGTTTTGGGAACTTGTACTGAACACTTCCTGAAAAAGTATATGAACATGGTAGATAAATGAACTGAGCAAGGAACACTTAGAATAGCAATCAGCCATGACTCACCATCTCCAGATTGTAACAAGGTTGAATAGGATGTTTGGATTTCAGGCTTGGTAACATTAGAACATTCAGATAAGCTGTAACGGACATCTTGCCTATCCATATATTCCTGAAGTTTTCTTGGCGTTTTCTTCTGATTTTCTTGCAAAAGTACCCTTTTTACAGTTGTTTTTGTAGGCTCAAAGCAAGCCCAACTCTGCAACAATGGAGCACCAATTATTTCTTTAAAAATTAAGCAAAACTTTGACAAAATTATTTGTGAACATGAGATATCCTTAGAGTTTCTAGATTTCTATATTTCTAGAATTCATTGAGATTCCACAGTTTACCGGAACACCCAATCCTGTATACTTTTTCTGTTTCTAAAGAAGGGGAGTGTTAAGACTAGCTCAACATGCTGCAAGTATCTGTTTGAATTTAGCAGACAATCTTACGTGATTCTAAGGAAAACAAGTGAAACAAATGATTTTAACCAGAATAATGTAAAGGCATTTATATGTTTTTTCCAGCCATAAGACCACGAACTTATGGGTATTGACAGACCAAACAAGTTCCCATCACAGCCAAGCATCAGTGGAGGAAAATATATAGAGATCACACCAAGTGGTTCGCACGACTATCAAGGAAACTAGATCATTAACACAGATCACCTGATCCAGTGAGTTTCTTCTTCTCCTTGTTTCTGGGTCAGAACTCTTCATAGCACTTGATAGCCTTCTTCTGGACTGATTTTTAGCAGAAGAACTAGAAGACAGTGAAAGATTCTTCGCAGAAGAAGTATCACCAACAGTTGTTGCATCTGAGGGAGAGAAAGAAGCATCATAGGGGATCCCAATTGTTTCAAATAATTCTCTTTTCACATTCTTTTGTTTTATCAGCGATTCTATATTCAGCACAGCCATCTGCTTTGCCAGACACTCAGATAGTCTTTCGGCAGCTGTCAATTGTGAACTCATAGTGTTATGTAGACTATGCAAAGACTGAATATGCCTGCAAACACATAATGAGATATTTATAAATTAATGAACCGATTAATTTGCTGTCTTTTCACAAGCTCCCAAGTAAAATTGTATCAATAACTCAATTTTTGGATGTTAAAACCGCATACTTGTTTTCAAGGGCCCTAACATCCATTCATGAAGCACTCACCAAAACAACCAGTAACAAGCTTAAAATACCTTGAGGGCCCATATCTGCTTTGAAAAGCTCTTCCACTCATGTGAGCTTCGCCATTTTCACCAAACCTCTGGAGTTCAAGGCTATTGAAGTGCCTTTCCAATTTAATTAACTGATTGGTTAAATCCTGGATTTGGAAATGAAAGCACAAAATATTGTATCAAGGATCAAAATATACTTCTGTACTCATATACTAGCAGCGTACAGAATGGAGGTAACTCTATCTACGTTTAAGCTCCTACAAGACATTATCCTAAACTCTTCCCTTCTTTTCATCACCATTTCTCAAGAAACACTAATTTGTTTGGCTTATGGAAATGGATTTGGAATGCTGATTCAATTCTAATGGAATTATAATTGAAATTGCACATCATTGTAACAAATTTACAGTAACTGATGAAAATGTACGAGTCCAGACTTGTAATTCCTTTTTCTTACCCAAAGTATTGGAATCCTGTCACAAATAAGATTCCTTAAAGTTGGGTGATCAATTGGAATTCCAATCCTGTGTAATAGACAAACAATAGAATTGGCATGACAGCCCAAATTTCCAATTTTGAGTTCCAATTCATGCCAAACACCAAACTCAACAAAAGAAATCAGACAACTTGAAGATGTGAAGTTGGACAAATCTTGCAACTTCCGTACCCACATATATACCTGACTTAACTTCAATATGCTTTGCCGTTTGAGATCAAGTGCGGAACTCAACTTCTGCCGATTCCAGAGCTCCCAATATTGGCTATCAAATGCTTGCTTAACGATACCATCAAGGTATACTTTTTGTGCCAAAACTGAACAGCAGATGAAAATTATGTTTGGTTAGCTCAACCAACGCGGACTTGATAATAAACTTTCTTGAGGACGATAAACTTTTCATACTCCTAAGAGCTATTCAGGGGGTTGACATCCAATTGTATACAATGCAAGACCAATATGTCAGAAGTGAAAACTGGAAATCCTATGAACAACATAACTCAATAAAATGCAAAGGATTACTTTTTCTGGAGGCTAGGGAACAAAGATCCAACCGACTATAACGAAAAAAATCATGCTTGCCCTGTTTGATACATGGGTGGCTGTGAGAGAGAGACGTTGAGTCTACCTTGTACGGTGTTATCCAGAAGACGCTGCACTTCCACAAGCTTTTCATCCATCAAGATCTACGAATCATAGTGCAAATGTAACACCAAAGACAAAGGGTTTAGCAGTTAACAAACATGACCAAAATATTATATAACCAATTAAGCACAAGACAGAAAATATGACTGTAAGGCTAAACATTGAAGAATTCATTAAAAAGGAACACCAATATTAATTGAAGGTAATCATACCATAAGGACCATACAGCCAATCAATCTGTGACAGAGGCTGACTTTCCTGGCTTTCATGATGAACTTAACTTGTCTTTTTCTGCCCAGATAACTTAAGGTTCATCCTTATTTTTATAGCACGACAATACAGATAACTCTTCCACCCATCATAGTTTGGCTTTTTAAATGCATGCACTTTCCATTCGAATTTATTCCAAACAATCCTACTACGCCTCCCAAGCAGTGGAAAAAAAAAAGAAAAGAAGCAGAGTTCTACTGTCACTTTGCCATGTCAGCAAAGAAGACAACTGTCACTTTACCAAGTCAGCAGGAAAAAAAAAACACAAACAAGCAGTGTTCAACAGTCCACAACTAGTTTTTCTAAGAGATGATATATCAATTAACACAAAAAGAGAGACAAGTGAAGATAAAGAATCTTACTTTCCACATTCCACACTTTTCAGACACAGTTTCTAAGCCCTCTTCCAAAGCTTCAACTGAACTTCTCTGAGAAACAGTGCAAGCATCCCTGAAGCCACCTGATTCTTCAATAGACTCCAGAAGTGCATCCAGTTCTTTGGCCATTTCTTTGATCTGAAAAAGAATCTTTCTTAGTACATACTTTTCTTTAAAGAATTAAAAAAAAGGCAGCAATGCATATATCCTATACCAAAGGGGTAATAAATATTTAGAAACAAAGATTAACAGATTATATTTCCTCTTTGTTTTCAATTATGTGTTTGAAATGCTACATGGAATGTCGATGTGTGATTAGGCATACATAAAAACACTGGCAACACAAAAGTCTGAACAATGTACCAACAATAATGAATTGATGTCAAGTGATTAGATAGTAAACCAGTAAAACAAATTATCTCCAATGTTCATCCCATCTTACAAGCAATAACTGTCGAGTATGAGCTGATAAATTCTTTTTTAGCAAAATAAACATAAAAGCAGGAATGTTGGCCACACAATTTTTGTTTAGGACAGCAATTAGTGTTTTAAGTCCTGTCAGATTCTATAAGTTAATTAACTCATAATACTGACTTCTCTTTCCAAAAATACATACAGCCACAAATCGTGACATAAATTTAACAGGAGTTGAAGATGTAAATGAAATAGCTTAGGGAAAACAAGGTGCTTATCAGAAAGTATGCAAAAGAAAACAATTAACAATGGAAGCAAGAATAGATGCAGATACATTGCCAAATTGTCCTGACAAGTTTGGCTCAGAATTTGATAGTGGCAGAGCTTTGTAGTTGTCCTTTGGAGAATATCTTCCATGATTGTTAGATCTTCCAAAAGCAAAGTTTTCCTGTGATGAAAATTGTGACACAGAAATGGAAGGCAATGATTCAATGATTCCAGTCCCATCTGCAGGCCTGTCTTCCCCAATCAAAACTGGACTAACAGAAGAATCAACCAATGATGAGATACTAGCATGATCCTTTAAGTGAAAAGGCTTTCCAGCGAGGTTATGAGAAGCATTTGCTGCAGCAGCACTATCAACCAAACCATCAGATTCTTTTCTTTCGATCCAATTTGAAGGCAAAAAAGGGGATCTGTTTCCAGAGCCATCAGAAAAAATAGAGCTCCTGCTTGAAAATGATTGAGATACTGCATCCTGTGCAACAGTGGATCTAGTTTTTCCCTGTAATGTCCCAGCCATTTCCACATTCTTGTGTACTCCCTTCTGATTGAATTGGTTAAAGGAAGTAGTTGAAGCTTTCCCAGAAGATGCTGGGAGATCAAATACAAATCCAGCAGATTTTTTAGTTTCACTTGCATTTTTCACCAAATTTGCAGGTCCTTCTTGGAATGAACTCCTCAAAGTTGAATGGGTGAAATTTACACTTTGCTTCCCATAAAGATTTAATGTCTGACCATTTATGTCTTGGTGCATATTGGTCGCAGTATTGCTTTCTTGTGCAATAACAGCAAAAGAATTACAAGTTACAGGAGATTCCCTTTCCCTGTTTGTAGTAACACTAGATTCAACGGGCACTTTTTCTGTAACAAGTATGGCAGTTGAACTCTCATTCCTACCAGAAGGCTTAAGACCTTGCTTAAAAGTGTCAACATTTGATTCCATTTCACGTACATCATTCCATTGAAGATTTGCAGCTACTTTTTCTGATTTTAGTTCCCCATTTCCAGGTGTATTCAGTAAATCAATTGAAGCATCCTCCCCTTCATCAGAAAGAGTGAGCTCATTTTCAGATGGAGAAGTAGGTCCTGCAAAACTAGAATAGAAATAAACTCAGTGTCCACTACATGTACATAGTAGCTGACTCCTCAACCTCAAATCACCTCGCCACAAAGGGGAACAATTTCTTACTATGGGCAGTATAGAAAATCTTAATTATTGAACATCTCAGCCTTGGAACATGCGCAAAGACATTTTCATAAACATAGCCTCATTTACCACCTAGGGAGAACTCTTTCTATAATTTAAACCACTAACATAATTCAGTTGATTATCCCTGTATAGAGGTCTATGAGGAAGGGAGGGGAACTAGAGTTAGAGCATTCAAGAACTAAGTTAACAGAACAAAAAAGAGTAACTAAACCAATCACAATTAAAACTAATTTAGCAGCCCACTTCAGCAGTAACTTCAATATTTAATTGGGAACAAGCAAGCATTCTGGAGAAATACCTTGCAACACGGAACATGACAAGCTTTCCCTCAAAAGTAACGCATATAAGCATGCAATGTGGTGGAAGTTCTTTCTTTTCTTCAACCCCAACTTCAACTTTGACCTTTCCATACAAAGAAACCTTATCAATGCAGAGTCCCAAGATCAAATTATCATCCCCATTATCTGAAAACGGAAGTTACTAATCACTGTTATAAGCAAGAAACCAATAAGACAAAAGTCGAACAACTCACCAAATACACAAAGTAAAAGTATTCTGATGTTTAAAAGCCACAGACGGCAGGAAAAGTATGCCACTTAATTTTCAGCTGTTACAAAATCAAGATATTTTTCATTTATACATATCCAAGTCAACCTAACATGAAGACAACTGTTATAAAATCCACGAAACAAACTATCCTTTTTGAATCATTCTCTATTTACCAAATGCATTAAGCTGCTAAATTAACACTTCTTACTTAAAACTAATCAGGAGTAATCAACCAAAATGACAGAATGGAAAAAGATTAGAAATCATTTTTCCATCAATGTACTGATCTAAGCGCACAACACACGTTGAAGTACCTTGAAGCTCAATCCTCGGAAGCCACGTATCTCGGTCAATATCAAGAACTACTGTTTCATCTACATTTCCATCCACTGACCAACCAAGCAATACAATGTGCTGATCTGTATTTTTCTTGTTAGCTGTAATTGCAAGCCCACTGTCATAAAACAAATGAATGAGTCAGCATAGCAATCACCAATCTCTTAAAAATAACTCCATTAAATGGTTCCAACAAGAAGCTAATACTAAAAAAAATGCAAACACAACTCCAATCATATCAAAATGAAGTCCAGAAGACATGCAGCCTTAAGAGCTATTCGTAGAAGTGAAACACAAAAATTGGACACGATTATAAAAATTTCAAATGATACCAAACAACTTACTGTCTTGGTCTAAAATCAATTTGTGACTCAATAAAACACAACAATGTAAAACCAAATTACGGTGATTAATACTGTTGCAAAAAAGTTTAGAGCTTATAGAAGAGATACAAGAGGGAAATCACTCAACCACAAGCTTTGATTTGGTGAAATAAAGATTAAGAGTTGAATGGATAGCAACTCTAATTAGGGCTGATATTTACTCTATTCTAATTCCTTATTAGATAAGAAGTAATAATAATGTAGATATATTATCCTAGATATTTTAGACTTGAGATTATTTAACTATAAAGAATCCTAAAGTAGGACTCAATTCTATTTTGGATATTTTAGTTGGGAAGCCCTTTTCTATTTCTGTTTATATATGTACCCAGCCCTTCAATAAAAAAAATACCTTGAGTTTTCTCTATGAACTTCAGTTTTCAATTAGAAGTTGTGACATTTACTCTAAAAGTGATTCTTAAATTCTAAGAGTGATTCCTAGTTTCCTATTCTCCATTGCTTGCTTACATCACTAAAATTCCACCACCTTTGGCCTAAATTTCCATAAATCAAAAACCTAAAATTCCAGCAACCTAAATAGATATTACAAATGTTGAGGATGCTTTTGTGGGCAAGGTTTATTCAAGATGCAAGAAAGGTGGCGGCTGATGCAACTCTAATGGCAAAGGGCTGCTGATAGGGCAGTCAAGATTTAGGCTTGATTCTATTACATTTTATTTAGTATTTTCAAATTATTAGGTTTCAATCTGTGTTTTTGTTGCAGCTTATACCTAATTAAGAATCCTAATTAGGGTTAATGTTTGTTACTCCAAACCTATTTAAGGGGTTGTAATTAATAAAAAGAATCAAGAAGAATTTAGTTAAAAAAAACTAGTGTGATGTTGAGACTCTGTCTAGGACGAGTCTATTTCTCAATTGACTATATAAGTTCATCCAAAATAAGGAAGAACTCAACTAGCGGAAGGAAGTAGAACTTTTTGTGTCTCAACCCATGACTAGATCCTACACAAGGTACCACAGTAACAAGGTGTCAAAGCCTATTGTCACAGGTGTCTCAAAAAGTTTTGAGAGCAAGCTTGTTGGCTTTATACAACAAATGACTGTGAGGCAGAAGTCATTGGAGGAGCTCACAAGCCATGTTTGAGAATCTAAGAAGGTGTCAAGAGGGGATGGTGTTCATGGTTATAGTAGCAGCAAACTAGGGGACAGCTGATGCCACGATTCTTCAGGCTTGAATTTATGTCCTCTTATGGATCGAAGGACCCATTGGTTTGGCTGAGAAGGCATGAATAGTTCTTCAAGAATCAAAAGAACTCATGAAGGAGATAAGGTGAGATTGACAGTTTTAGTGGGAGAAGCCCAATTATGGTTTTATCAAGTGGAGCAAGAAAAATCGGAGTTAGACAGGGAAGCATTAGGAGCATTGCACTCTCAAGTTTGGATCACCCATGACATATAATTCTCTGGGAGAGTAGCAAACAACATCAGTGGAGGTGTATCAACACTAATTCCAGTCTCTGTTAGCAAGGACCACTGATTGGAAACCTCACCAACAAAGGAATTTACTCACTGCGGGGCTAGTAGAGGGACTTAAGATTAAGTGGAGATGCAGCAACCAGAATCGATTTTCAAGCGATTTTCTCGAGCAAAAATGGTGGAAAGAAGAGCTATTCAACAAGACATAAGTGCAAGAGGAATTTTTGAATAAAGGTATCAAATTCAAATAGCAAGCGAGAGAAGGAAACTGTAAGGGATCCTCAAATTTCCTTAAACACCATAAGTGGATCAAAAACTCACAAACCATGCAATTACAAGCCATAGTGGCAAGCGGCTAATGTGGGTGTTGTGGATTCTGGAAATACAGACAACTTCATCCACAGAAGAGCTATACCACATCATGGTGAAGGAACAGCCAAGATTGCAAGTTAGTATGGCCAATGGGGTAGGCAGTAACATTGCAAGATATTGTTGATACTTTTGTTATTGACATTTATTATATTCCATTTGATGGGTTTTATGTGATTTTTGGCATCAAATGGCTACAACTATTCAAGTCTATCTTTGGAACTTTGCATCCTTAACGATGAGCTTCAAATTGGAGGGTGTCAAAAAGGTCTGCTTTAGACTCAAACTTTTACCGCAAGTCGGGCCACCTTCGTACGGCAATCCCGCTTCGATCCGCTTAAGCAAGATTCAACCTTCTCACGTGAATGTCGCCGAACAATTTCATTAGCCCTCGAACACCTCATTCGCACACAAGTGTTTAAAGTGTTTCTCTCATACACAAAATAACACAAGTGTATAATAAGAGATATATAAAGTCGAAGCTAATCTTTCATTAATTCTAAAAAAAAATGTTAACAAAAGCTACAATACCTCCTTCTCGAAGCACTTACAAAGAACTCCCTACTCGAAGCCCTTACAAGAAACTCCCTACTCGAAGTCCTTACAATAAGAACTCCCCCAAAAGCTCTCTCCTCTCAAAGCTCTCTCCTTTGAGTGATTTCTCTCAATGAGTGAATGACTTAATGATTGAATGAATAGCTCTCAACTCTAATGAGCTATTTATAGGCATTTCTAGATGAGTAAGTTAGAATCCTAATAGAACTCTACTAGCTAAGATCACAATCTTATCCTATCTTATCCATATTAGATTACATCAAACTAACTATTATATGACATTCTCATCTAATTAGGACTCTATCTAATAGGATTAAGTCTCTCATGGAATCTCACGTCTCGCCGAAGATTTCCGCCAATGCGCATCTACGCGCGCCCACACGTATCAAATCTCGCCTACTCTCGAGATCTTTGTCGATACTTCCCACATCCCTTGCCTACTTTGCAAGTTCCTCGGGTTTTGCTCACCAACTCGCAAGACTTTGCCTTGTTCCCTCGTCAACATGTCTTCCTCGTGCCAACCTACGTGCCAAGCATTAGCCAAAGCTCGCCAACACTCGCACGGTCCCGAAGTCTGGACTTAGGGGTCTAACAGAGGCAAAGAAGGTGCAATGGAAGGGGCAAACCCTGAGTTTAAAACCAAGAGTGACACTATTATCCAAAGATATGAATATCGTTTCGTACCGGACCAAAACCGGTACGAAACAAAGGATCGGTCGTACTGGATTTAAATACCGGTTAGTACCGGCCCGTTTTGGATGCTACCGGTCGATATCAGCTGGTATTCAAAATACCAGCCAAATACCGACCAGTACTGAAAATTTTAAAAAATTGGGAGACTTTTTGCAAAATTTTCAAAAAATTTTAAAATCTCCCTCCATCCCTCCTACCTCTCCTTC
>JANIHZ010000003.1:89894-100050 GCA_027478365.1 Erythroxylum rufum | reverse complement strand
TATTCCGTATGCGTCAGTAGTTGGGAGCTTAATGTATGCTCAAACATGCACTAGGCCAGATATCAGTTTTGCTGTTGGAATGCTAGGACGATATCAAAGTAATCCTGGACTGGACCACTGGAAAGCTGCAAAGAAAGTCCTTAGGTACTTACAAGGCACCAAGGACTATATTCTTACATATAGAAAATCAACCCATCTCGAAGTGATTGGTTACTCGGATTCAGACTATGCCGGTTGTATAGACTCACGGAAATCTACATTCGGTTATATGTTCCTATTAGCTGGAGGAGCAGTTTCATGGAAAAGTGGAAAGCAGTCCGTCATTGCTACTTCCACTATGGAGGCTGAATTTGTGGCATGCTTTGAGGCTACGATTCATGGATTGTGGTTGCGGAACTTTATCTTAGGTCTTGGTCTTGTCGACAGTATTGCCAGGCCGCTAAGAATTTATTGTGACAATTCCGCAGCCGTATTCTTCTCTAAGAATGACAAATATTCCAAGGGTGCGAAACACATGGATTTGAAGTATTTGTCAGTGAAAGAAGAAGTGCAAAAACAGAAAGTGTCAATTGAGCATATTGGTACCGATCTCATGATAGCGGATCCGTTAACGAAAGGCTTACCGCCCAAAACATTTATTGGTCATGTTGAACGGATGGGCCTTATGGATAAGTCCTTGTTAGCATAGAAGTCTAATATGTATATATACATATCATTGTATTGCTCGAATTGTTATGACACTTGTGAATTCAATTACAGTTATATGTTTTTGCTCACTTATTGGTTATCCATATTATATTGTATACAATAATTATTATTTATGAGATAACAATTACCGAATTACCGACATAAAGTTTGTTGAGTTAAGTTGGTTCTGTGATATATGAAAGGAATCAGGTTATATAATTTGTGACCGCCATGATCCTATCAGCTTAATTCAATTAAGGATGACTTGATTGATTCTATGTATTGTGTGCACTTAAAGTTGTTGGATCACTAAGTCGTAACATAGGCCAAGTGGGAGATTGTAAGACTATTTTATGTCTCATGTCACTTATAAATTTGAGTCCAATTAAAGCACTAAAGATAATAGTTATTGGGTATTATAGACTGGGTCTCAAATGGGTCATGGATCTTTTTCCTCTCTCTTCTACTTACCAAAGGATATGTCCATTGGAGATGCTATATAAGTTGAAACACTTATTGCATCATAACGATTCTGAAACGATTCTGAACCATTGAGGAATTCTCTAACGAAAGAAGACGAGGAAATAAACTTGCATCAAAGGAATCAATATCTTACGAATAACAATCATAAATACAGGTACGCAAATAATTTTCGATCCGACAAATGATTTACACAAATGTGTTCTTTTTCCACTGTAAAAAGCTGAACATGACACTGACTGACAGGTTACACAGAAACAGTTTTAACAAAGGATCAGTATGCAGACAGCAAAGAGAAAAACTCTAATAACGAAAACGTGGAATTGACCAACTCTGTTGTTCATCGGAACAAGAAGTTAGTCGATTCCCACTCTTCTCGATCATATCAAAAGTAACTCTTCTCTGATCAGCTTGATGGCTTGCAGGTCTTCTGCTACGATTCAGCGTTTCTCTGGTGTCTCTGTTAGCAACTGGCACGGGCATGGCATCTAAACCCATCAACTTAGCTATCAGTCCAGGCTTGCACCAAACCACGGTATCCCCTGGCAGTAAGGTTGGTGGTGGAAAACAATTTCTTTTCTTAGGACGACCAAAATGAACAATTGCAGATTCTCTAAGTAGGCGTCTTGATGGGTCACTGCAGCAAATGGATTTCCTTCTGCCAGCTGCATAATAATCCTGTTGCTGTTGCTGCAGGTTTCTGAAAGATGAACGATACTTGGAGTCCTTACCGTCAAGAGAAAAGCGAGGAGGGTATTGATTCAAGGCGTTTCTTGCTGATCTTAAGATATCAGAGTTGTTAACACATGACATTCTTCTGGTGAAGCCAACGTTAACAGGGTCGTTGTCATAGTAGTGGTGGTACTGGTGGTGGACATTGTTAAGCTTAGCAGAATTTCTTTCATTAATCATCGCCTCTTCCAACTCTAACTTTAGTATCATCTGCTCCAGTGTTGGGGATGTTGAGCTCCGATCATCATCATCATCATCAGCAGCAACAGCAGCATCAAGTGATGTTGGGGTGGGCTGATGATCAGGACAGTGCTGTTGATCAAGTGTGGAGGTTGAGGAGTGATCGCTGCAAAAGTTGCGGAAGCCTTTCCTCATTTTGGCTCCTAAGGAGTTCTTAAGAAAGTGAAAGGACAAGTCTTTCATGCTTGCATGCATATACATAAGGATTGGAGCGGATAGAACACATTATAGAACTTATCTTTCATGTTGGTGATGGGTTAGAAAAGAATTCAAGATGGAAGTGTGAACGTTGTGAGAGAGAGGGAGCGGTGTGATGTGAGCTTTAATTAGCATAGTCAGACTCAATAATAAATATACAGAATAAGGAGTCACAAGATAGACGACGAGGCATTCACAAGCTTCCTCCCATTTCCTCACCTGAAAGGTCTCCCCTCTCAAAGATTTTTCAGATTCGAAGTAGAAATAACTCCAAAGGATCAAACTTTTAGCTTTGTCAGTTGTAGTAAAAATACATGAAATTAATAAATTTTAAAATATGAAAAAAAATTGTGAAGACTATGGATACATCCAAATAGAAAACATTAAAAAAGAAAACCCATGACTATCAATCACATCACATCACAGGGTAAATAGAGAAAGGTGTTATCTTTGGGCCATTGACATGAACCAAAGAGGCAAAGAAGGGCCGAAAGCGGGCGGAGTTTTGAGAGCTATTCATTAAACTTCACATTTTTATATTCGAAACAAATACGGATCGAGTCGCTCCGTAATCAGATCCTACCCTCATGCTTGCTCTACATTCTTCTTCTCGAGTGTTGGACACTAAATTTTAGGATAGTTATCTTCTTCTCAGTTTCTGGTTAGTTCCCCACTTCTCTCCTTCTCTCATTTCGTTTGGATTTTAGTTCTAACGTAAGTTGAATCTAATCATAACTGAGATTGATTTTGCTTTTTTCTATATTATGCAATTGTGTTTGTTTTCTTTCTTCTTGTGCCTGTAAAGATTATGAATTTTTCGAATATCGTTTTTTTTCTGGGATCATTGTTATATCCTTCACCTTTATGTGAACTAAAAAAGCTTGTCTTTTTTGCAAGGAAAGTAGAACACCGAAGAGATGGAGTGTGTTGTTATTGTTGGTATATGGAAATGGTTTTTGTTTGTTTTGGCAAATCTTCCATTCCTTCTGGCCTTCCAATCCACAGTGCCAGCTTTCCTCTGGTCTCCTCATCTCCTCCATAATCAGTACGCAAATCCACATTCACTCACGCATACTTAGTCTTACTTTCTTTTATTTGCAACTTTGCTTTTCTTTTCTTGTTGTTATGTTAGTGTTTAGATCTCCCATGTTCAATAGGGAGCAGACTGCAGGTATTGTGCTAAAACCAAGACCTTTGTTTAGTTTGGGTCTACCATAAGAAGGAAGTAACATAATCTAATATCAAGATTACATACATTGCCTTGAATTGACGATGTCACATGTGATTTCAAGAGGAGGAACTTGATCCATATTGAGCACATTTTACCCCAGTTCCAAGACATTGTCCATTGATAAAGTGTAGACTAGGGAAAGATGGAGATACTATTCTCCTAAAAAGATTACAACTTTACATGGATTTAGTAATTCAATTGCCTGATGAGTAGGATTTTGGTCAAAAAGCATTCAGCAGTTGATTTGTTAAATATAGTCCTATTTATAGCACTTAATCTTGTATCCAACATGATAATATATGTTTCAAAGGAGATCTTTTTAGATGGTTTCCAGCAATGGTCCTTCATGCAAAAGTGTTTGAGGCTTGCAGCTTGTTGTCTTATTTTTTCTTGCATTGCTACCCTCCCTATGGGGTGTCTTCATGTTCTTTTGTACATGTCTTGTTGTCATATTGTTGATTGGTAACAGTTTGTCTATACGTTGGATTTGGTACATGTTACTTGCCTTCACTTTCTTGTTTGTTTATATATGTTGCTTTTCATATTTTTTTTTTCATTTGATTATGTGTTGAGAGTTAATGTTTTATTCTTTACTACTGCAATGTCCCACAGATTGCCAAATAATAAAATGAATGAAGCTGTGAATTATCAGACAATTTCTTCAAAAGATCTTGCCAAGACTGTTCTATCTGAAGGGGGCTGGTCAAACTTGCTGGTTCTAAGCTTCCTTTTTTTTTCCCCCCCATCATTTCTTACACGTTTCCCCTCAAAGTTTTGAATAGAGAAATGTTTGTGTTCCTTTATTTTTCAGTCTTTTGTTTTCTGCCGGGCGAATCTTTGTTTATGTCCTCTTTATTCTTCTTACTGGCAGTGCTCAGAAGAAAAGCTTCAGCAGCCTTTAGATCTGGCCCTTGTTTTTGTCGGTAGAGAGGTAAGAACTTTGGAGCTCAATCTCTTTCCTTTCTTCCCCCACCCTCTTTCCTAGATGGGCTCAGCAGGCAATTACTACACTATTATAGGTTATTAAATAAGATTTGCTGGCATTGCTTAGCTATAATCTTAAGATACATAATCTGCTAATGATGCTGAGAATCAGGGCATCCTGTTCTTAGTTTATGTTAATTTCCAATGACAACTACAGTTTTCTACTTACATCAGCATAGACAATTGGGTATTATTTTCTGCCTGCTTTTCTTTTGATCTTGATCTTGTACTGCTGTAATTGATGTTGATAGGAAATAAAACATGGTGCCGCCATTTTCTTTCTCGATTCATTTATTGATTATATGCCCTTTCTTATTTGTAGCTGCTGTCATCAGACATTTCTGCAAACAAAAATGCAAATCTAGCTCTTGTTAACTTGCTTAAGGTAACTGAAGCATATACAGCTTTGCATATGTCTTCTTTATTGGGCTTTCACAACAGCAGTCAAACAGGAATAGCCTTCTAATTCATGTTCTTATAGATAGTTTTTGTCCTCTGGATAGATCTCCTTTAGAAGATCCAATTTCTCTGTGGCATTTCCATATGTTACTGCATCAGAGGAGGAGAATATGGCAAATTCCTTGTTTTTAGGGTTTGCTGAAACTTGTGGGCAAGGTTTGGCCGTTGGTAGTGTTGCTTTTTCGGAGTCCTGTTCTGTAGAGGATGAGAACTTTCAAAAACTTGCAGATCTGAATACAGTTCGTGTAAGTTAACTTGATGTATCAATAAATAGCTGCTACTTTTGACACTTTCTGTCAATTCTCTCATAAACTTTTAACTTTTAAACAAAACAGGAATATCTGGGTTCTAGGAGGGAAAAAGTGTCAAATGGGCCAGCTGATCTCATTTTCTTCTGCGTTGGAGGAGCAGATTCTCAGAAAGGATTTGACCACATACATAGTGAAAGTGTGTTTAAAGTTATTTATCTTTGGTGTGTGCAAAATGTTTTAAATGTTTGTGGTCTCTTTGTTCAAGAGATTCATGCATAGATTACTTGAAGTGCGCAGGTGAAATTTTCTCTGAACTTATCACATATGTGGAGATGCTCCGTACAAAATATTCAGTGCTCTACATATCAGATCCTTCTCAATCAATATGGTATCCTTCTCGAGAATTAGTGAGGTTACTTGCGGAAGACTCTAGAGGAAATGGATCACTCAATTCCACTGTCTGTGACGAAGTTTGCCAGATCAAATCATCACTGCTTGAAGGAGTTTTAGTTGTGAGTACTAGTTCAAGCTTCCATTTGGATCTTGTTTTCTGTGTTGTTACATTTCTTATCCAATTAGTTGATTGTTTTTGGATTATTTTTTATCTGTGAGATAAATCTTTTTGGAAGATGGCTCTAGGTTAATGATGTTTACGTTCATTGTTATCTATCAACTGTGGGGGAGCAAATTAAAGATCTAATGAACGAGAAACATGTTGCACATAAAGAAGTAAATAAACTTAGCTAAACAACCTTATAAGTTCCAGTGTTATGTTATTCACCTACACTGTTAGATTGTAAGATGTTACGGAGCTAGATTTTTGTCATCAGAGCTATGTTTCATTGATGACTCAGCAGTATTCTTTTGGAGTCTAAGAAGATAATTACTGAAGTATGGTTGAAGGCATTAGCCTTGTTGTTAACTTCGTGAAAGAACTGTTAGCAAGAGAACTTTTGTTGACAGATAAACTTTAGTTGGTTGGTACAGGCTGTCTTGATTAAAAAAAAATCATATTTGTTTTGTCAGATGGAGTACGTTTTGGGTGACAACATGGTGAAATTCTTTTCAATATGAAGTGAACTAGTGAAAGGTGGTTTTGATCGTAAAAGATTCTTACCCAAGGCACTATCTCCGAGTACTCAAGTGCCTTAATATATAGGATGCATCTCTTTATATCCTATTGCTCTTTCATGTTAAATATGCAGTGTTAAACCGAGTTGGTAGAATTCTGATATGAAATCTACTTTTGCTGCTGCAGGGGATTGTTTTGCTTATCATTTTAATATCAGGACTTTGCTGTATGATGGGCATCGACACTCCGACAAGATTTGAGGCACCCCAAGATTCCTAATGCTGGTGTTAAGATGGAAGCTTTATTTTGTATTCGATGCAGGATTTCCAAGTGATTAGTTGTTTGTTATATAGTTGCGGTGGCAGAGTGTAACCTTGTAGTATTTACTCGCTAATGGTGAATTCTGAGTGTAATTTTGGTTTCTTTCAGCATTATTATGATGTATGGACACATCCATTTATCCTTTTTTATTTAAGGAATCTTTTGTTTCGCCTGAAATTCGGTCTAGTCTAGTTCTGCTTCTGCCAGACATTTTGAATCATTTTCCAAGTGAGAAGACGAAAGTCATGGATTGAACATGTAAATGAGGTGAGATTGGTGCAATCAAGATTCTCGAGTTTATAAGTAACTAAACTTTATTATTCACACTTGATATTGAAAGCTTATATACACGTACAAGTATATACCAGTATGTAAGGCAGTACAAAAATAAAATTGTCTATAGTTAATATGTGGTGTCTCGCTCCTATTCAACCAGTCGAGTTTTGAATTTATCGTCTGGAGAGGTTGGTTAAGTAGAGTCATGAAACCTGCTTGTAAATATATAAACTAAAAGAGACAGATTTATCTTCCGACCACGAGCAGAAGCCGTACCATGTATCAGCTGAAGAACTTGGAAGGACAGCTTCCTTTTCAATGTTAACCAGAATTGACTTGAAATGCAACAGAATCCGGTCAAGATACACCTGCAACTGATGTTAAAGTGATCAATCTCCAAAACAAAGGAGAACTAAGGACTTCCATCAGTTGGCTCCAAAAAGAAGAGCAGAACCAGATGGACAGAAGGATCCGTATCTTAAATGCTTGCTGGGATGCCACAGGGATTGATGAGATAGTTACTGAGAAAAAATTCAAGATGCAATGTCATATTTGCTCTGTCATAGACAACTTGGAAGAAGCAAAAGTTAGCTGCAGACAGATAAGTAAGACACTCTTACTTGAACAGTAGGTTCACTACAAAAGCAACTATAGTGCATAGCAAGTGAAAATCCAACAATGGATCAGAACCTTTGTAACTGAAGGTTTTCCAGAACATCTAAGAACAGTCTCCAACTTGTTAATTACCGCTTTCCTGAATGACATAATTCCATAATTTTCTAGTATATAAAGTGATGACGGTTATCAGTGTTTGATAAAAATTTTAATCAAGCATGTCACAGCAGACATGCGATCGACAAAAACATTAAAGATCAGTAAATTGGAGAATGTGAAACAATACATTTTCAGTATCAATTTGTATATAAAATACTTGCTGAGACAAAAAGGACCAAATGATTTTCAAAGATGGATCTTTCACGTCAGTAGAGTACCTGACTCCATGAGAGCTATGTTTATGGCGAGTTTGTCTACCACATTGCTCTACTTGTAAGTCACAGAAACCTTAAATGCCAGAGGAAGTTGGTCTGGACACAGGAATATTACAGAGGGAAGTAGCATTTCTTCCTACATGTCACTAAATTCAAGTAACCCACCATGCTCCTTTTGCAAATGTTGATCCAACCTTAGTTCCCAGTTCAACTTGCATAGAACTTCAGATATTTCTTCAAACTGAGAGTTTGATGTCTCTGCTGCAATAAACTCATGAACCCTGT
The DNA here is from genome assembly GCA_027478365.1 of Erythroxylum rufum. Lineage (NCBI taxonomy): Eukaryota > Viridiplantae > Streptophyta > Magnoliopsida > Malpighiales > Erythroxylaceae > Erythroxylum > Erythroxylum rufum. The sequence goes on along the minus strand of JANIHZ010000003.1, from coordinate 91,845 downwards.
TATGCAGTTCAATAAAGCTTATTCCAGCCATCTTTTTAATTCCTTTTTCCTTCATCACCTTCCTTATAATCCTAGATTCATTCCACATACCAAGAGAAGAGTATATATTACACAAAAGAGCATAGTTTCCACTGTTATGAGGCTCCAAGTTCACTAGATGGCACAATGCACGATATCCAAGCTCAGCATCACCATGAAGATTAGCCGCAGCAAGAAGAGACCCCCATATAGCTGCATTCGTCTCAAATGGCATCTGGTCAAGTAGTTCAAGCGCCTCTTGCAGGTACCCAGCACGCCCTAGCAAGTCTACCATGCAACCGTAATGCTCAATCCTGGGTTCAATAGCATTTTTACTTCTCATGCTGTCAAAATACCACCGACCAATCTGCACTAAACCGGAATGGCTACAAGCAGAAAGGATAGCAACAAAGGTGACCCAATTTGGTTTAACTCCAGCCTTTTCCATACAAGAGAACATTTCACTGGCTTCTTTTCCAAGTCCGTGCAAAGCTAGTCCTGCAATCATGGTTGTCCAGGTTATGATATTTTTAAGCTCCGTACTCTCGAACACTTGTAATGCCTTGGTAATATTGCCCGACTTGGCGTACATGTCTATTAATGCATTGTTGAGGGGAACAATCTTCCGTAATCCATGCGTGTCACAGTAGTTATGAATCCACTCCCCCAACTCTAGAGCACCCAGCTGGGCACAAGCAGAAAGTGCAGCCAACATTGCAATTTCATCGGGTTCCACATTGTCAAGTTGCATCCTCCGAAAGATGGCGATCGCACCATGTGGTCGATTCATCTGAGCGTACCCAGCAATCATAGATGTCCAAGAAATCACATTCCTTCTAGGCATATGTTCGAACAAATCTCGGGCACATTCCATATCACCAATTCTCACGTAACCAGCAATCATTGCATTCCACAGGGCCACATCTCCTGCTGAGCTCACTCCATCAAACAGATGTCGCGCGCCAGAAATAAAACTACGGCCGAATGAGGAGTACATCTGAATAAGGGCTGCAACAACGTGAAGTTCAGAGTCTAAGCCAATGCATATTGATTGAGAGTGAAGTTGCCTCCCAGTATGGATAGCTGATATTCGAATAACGGCCTTTAAAGCAGAAGGGAAAGAGTAGGAGTCGGGTCGCAAGCCAAGTTCTTGAATGTAGTTGTAAAGAAAGATCGCTGTTTTTGCAGTTGTTTGCGACGAAGACAGAGCCTTGATGACGAGGTTGATGAAATAGAGACTATTGGTTCGAGGCACCGTTGTGGTGAGTACTGAATGAGCGTAGTGAGAGAAGCCGAGAGAAGAGCAGGCGTCTATAAAATGGGCAAGAAGGAGTTTGTCTATAAGAAGGCCTCCGGCAAGCATGAAACTGTGTGCTTGTTGTATGTGTTGAAGATTGGAGCAACGGCTTAGCAAGTAAACGAGCTTCTCTGGAGAAACAGAAGCTGCATAACATATGTGTCGGAGTCCTAGTGTACTATTGTTTTTGACTAGACTCATCGCCGACATCGTGGAACAGGACAGCAACCTTCTCATCTCCAAAAGAAGCATTTGAGTTGATCATATGCTCTTCTTGAGCATAGAGGATGTTTCAATCAGGATGGATTGAGCAGCAAAGTAGTTTACTTTTTTTAATTTTATTTATTTATTTTGCTACATACTTTTTTTATTCATGTGAAGTAAGACTGTTTTTGTATTTAAAATTGATAAAGGGAAGAGAATTCTGGAGGGGAAGGGAGTGGCATAGAGCGGTAAAGCTAACCTATTTATACTCTAATATTTTTATTTTCACTAAAAATTTGGTGGTAAAATAATTTTACAGTTATATCTTCTAAATTTTTATTGATAATTTAAAAATAAAGCTTTTAATTATTTATTTATTTTTAACTTATAAAATATTTGAACATGTTATCATTCATTTGTAATTTGTTATAT
>JANIHZ010000002.1:66243342-66253408 GCA_027478365.1 Erythroxylum rufum | reverse complement strand
TATATATATAACAAATCCCTCAACCGAAATATTAGGACTTTCACCTTCCATTGATATGGCAAGAACCAAAGTTCTTTTAGAGTTGGGTTGTTGGGCAAACCCAAGCCCACTTTACACTAATATATTCAAACCACGGAAATTAGATTTCTGGATTAATGGGTTGGTCTTAATTGGAAGCGTTGATTTGTTGGGCAAACCCAAGGTCAGCATGAATAGAGGTGAAGTTGGGTTATATGCATGGGATGTATACGAATCAAGAGTTGATAATCTAATGAGTGCTAAATCAAAAGTTGATGGCATAAGTCGATAATTGCATAAATGAATGCAATTGGTATGAATGATACCTACCGATTGACCTAAGGTGGCTTGTTAGGCAAACCCAAGGGCATTCCTAGTGATATTGGATATCGACCCATTAGGAAAACTATAAGTTTTCTCGAATTCGTAGTGAAGGCTATAGATTTGGATAAAAATAATGGGCCTCATAATGCATGTGATTAAAGTCATTATCAATATGCATTAGTGTACATTATAACACTTTCTCTTATTCTTCTAGGTTATTGAATGGCCACAATGTCTTCGTCCAGTGTGAACTTACGCTCTCTATTAGACTCCAACAAACTTATAGGATTAGATTGGCTACGGAATTTGAGAATTGTTCTCAAATCTGAGAAATAGGATATGTCTTAGATGAACTACTTCTCAATCCCCCCTACTGTCGATGCATCTGATGAGGATTAGAAAGCTTATAAGAACCTACTGGATGATAGTGAGCTGGCTAGCTGTATAATGCTGGCGCCTATATCACCATAACTGTAAAAGCAGTATGAGGTTATGGATGCTCATACCATAGTCTACCATCTAAAGGAACTATTTAATGAGCAAGCTCGATCTGTAAGGTTCGAGACCTCGAGATCGCTTTTCCTCTCTAAGATAGCTGAGGGATCATCTCCAGTGCAGTATGCCTGAAGATGAATGGATACTTTGAGAGGTTAGCCAGTTTAGGTTTCGCAATGGATCATGAATTAAGTATAGACTTAATTTTGACTGGTTTGACCAATAGTTATCCACAGTTTGTGCTTAACTATCAAATGAACCAAATATCCACCTCGATACCTGAGCTAATTAATCTACTCAAAACAACTGAGCAAAGTGTCAAGAAAGACATTAAGGCTATGATGCTAGTGGACTCTCCTTCTAGCTCTCACAAAAGGAACCAAAAGAAGAAGAAGAAGTCTAAGAAGCCAGTAGGAGGTGTAGCCAAGAAGAAGGCAAAGGAGACTACATCAAAAGGGATATGCTTCCATTGCAACAAGGAAGGACATTGGAAGAGGAACTACAAAGCCTATATGGAGTCGCTGAAGCAAAAGAAGGCCTTAGATGCTCCACCGTCAACTTCAGGTATGTTATTTTTCATCAAGGTTAATACTATTTCTGATGATAATATTTGGGTATTAGATATCGGATGTGGCTCACACATATATGTTGATATACAGGATTTCAGAGATAGTAGACCACTCAAGAAGGGACAGATGGACCTATGTGTAGGAAATAAAGCAAGAGTTGTTGAATTAGCTGTAGGAACCTATGTTTTGTATCTTCCTAGTAGGCTAGAGTTAATTTTGGATAATTGTTGTTATGTACCCATTATGGCAAAGAACATTGTATATGTTCCATATCTTAATAAAATGGGATTTCATTTAACTTTTTTAAACAATGGTTGTTCAATTAAGTTCAATGAAATGTTGCATGGTACTGCTACATTATGCAGTGGTATTTACATATTAGATATGTGCAATCCAATTTTAAATATCAATGACAATAAAAGACAAAAACGAGATAACTTAAAATTATCTTACTTATAGCATTGTCGACTTGGACATATATGTGAGAGACACTTGACTAAGCTGTACAAGAGTAGTAGCTTATGGTCATTTGATTATGAATTATATGACACATATGAATCTTGCTTGTTTAAGACAACTAAAAATACCTTTTAAAGGAAAGGGTGAAAGTCCGAATTGGTTATTAGACCTAATACATTATGATATATGTGTTCCTATATCCATTCATGCCAGAGGTGGTTGTATGTACTTCATTACGTTTTGTCGATGATTATTCACGATATGGGTATCTGTATCTTATGAGATACAATTCTGAAGCATTTGAAATGTTCAAACAATTTAGACATGCAGTAGAGAAACAACTTGGTAAAAGTGTCAAGACACTTCAATCATATCAAGGTGGTGAATACTTGAACGAGGAGTTTCTAAGTTATTTTAGGGATAACGGGATTGTATCTTAACAGACTCCACCTTCCACACCCGCAACATAATGGTGTGGCTGAAAAGAGAAACCGAACCTTGTTGGATATGGTAAGGTCAATGATGGGCTTAGTAGATCTACCAAAATCTTTTTGCGATCATGCACTCAAGATTGTTGTTTATGTGATAAACAGAGTCCCTTTAAAAGCAGTTGATGTTACTCCATATGAGATATGGACTAATAAAAAACCTATCCTTTTCATATGAAAGTTTGGGGTTGTCCAGCTTACGTAAAGAGGATTCAATCAGACAAGCTTGAAGAGAAATCTGATAAATGCGTATTTGTAGGATATCCTAAGGAAAGAATTGGATATCAATTCTATAATGCTTTAGAGCAAAAGGTGTTTGCCTCAAAGCATGTTGTCTTCTTAGAAAAAGAGTTTCTTCTAAGAGAAGACAGTGGGAGAAAAGTTGAACCTATTGAAGTTCATAATGCTCAAATAGACACAAATCAACTGCCTGAACCTGAGATTGTTGTTTATAGAGATGAGACAACAGTTAAACCTTCTGACACACAAAATGTTCATAGGTCAAGTAGGATACGTAATGTTCCAGAGAGATATGGATTTCTTGTAAGTGAACATAATGACGTATTGCTCATTGAGGTCGATAAGCCTACAACCTATTAAGAGGCTCTGAAAAGTTCAGAATATAAAAAATGGCTTCAAGCCATGAAGTCCAAAATGGATTCCATGTTTAAAAACTAAGTATGGACTTTAGTTGACCCACCCGAAGGGCTAAAACCTATAGGGTGCAAGTGGATTTTTAAGAGGATCAACATGGATGGTAATGTGATTACGTATAAAGCGAGGCTAGTTGCTAAAGGTAATTGTCAAAGACAAGGAGTTAACTATGATAAGACATTTAGCCTAGTAGTCATGCTTAAATTCATTAGAATCCTCCTAGCCATTACTGCTCAATATGATTATAAGATATGGCAAATAGATGTGAAGAAGACTTTTTTGAATGGAAACCTAACTGAGGATATGTATATGATACAACCTAAAAGCTTCATATCCAAAGATGGAAAAAGGCATGCAAGCTTAAAATATCCATTCATGGATTGAAGCAAGCATCTAGGAGTTGGAACATTCGATTTGATGCGACAATCAAAGAATTTGGTTTCTCACAAAATCCAGATGAGCCTTATGTGTACAAGAAGGTTAGTGGGAGTGTTATCATATTCCTTGTGTTACATGTGGATGACATATTACTAATAGGAAATGATGTCTCAAGTTTGCAATCTATCAACATTTGGTTGCCCCGGAATTTCTCCATGAAAAACCTTAGAGAAACAACTTATATATTGGGAATAAAGATATATAGAGATAGATCAAGGAAGTTGCTAGGTCTTTCACAATCTACAAACATAGATAAAGTGCTAAAGAGGTTTAACATGGAGCAATCCAAGAGAAGGTTTCTTCCCATGACGTATGGGATAAAACTCTCAAAATCTATGTGTCCCAAGACACAAGATAAGAGGACTCGCATGAGTTTGATCTCGTATACTTCAACTATAGGATCAATCATGCATGCTATGTTATATACAAGCCCTGATATATCGTATGCTTTAAGTGTTATGAGCAAATATCAATCGGATCTTAGTGAGTATCACTGGGTGGCTGTCAAGAATATCCTAAAGTACTTGAGAAGCACGAAGGATGTATTCTTGGTATATGGAGATGGAGATCTTATAGTGAGCGGGCATACAGATGCCAGTTTTCAATCTGACCAGGATGATCCAAATCCCAGTCAGGTTATGTTTTCATACTGAATGGTGGAGAAGTCAATTAGAAGAGTTCCAAACAAGAGACGACTGTAGATTTAGCGACTGAGTTAGAGTACATTGCAACTGGGGAAGTAGTAAAAGAAGTTGTTTAGATCAAGAAGTTCGTATGGAACTTATAGTGGTTTCGAGCATTGTAGACTCGATACTGTTGTATTGTGACAACAATGGGGCTATTGCTCAACCAAAGAACCAAGGAATCAAGGCCTCATCAGAAGTCCAAGCACATACTCAGCAGATATCACCTAGGAGATCATTGATAGAGGTTATGTGAAGATAGAGAGAGTGCCCACAGATTAGAACATCGCTGATCCTTTAACTAAGCCACTTACTTAATTGAGATTTGATTCTAGTGTACTTGCCTACGGTATTAGATACAAAGGCAATTGACTTTAGTGTAAGTGGGAGATTTTTAAAGCAGTGCTCTAAAGGCAATCACCTTTAGCACTTTTGTACAAACTTCATTTTCATTAATAAAGAGAAAGGCAATTTTCATTAATTTGATGTTCATTTATTTATAAATTGATGTCGTTCTTAAATCCAATTAATAAAGTCCAAGATACAAAACATAGCATGAAGGAAATCATGATGAGATTATAATAATGTGATTCCTATCATGGGCAATTATGTTAGTATCTAAATTACCCCTAGTCATAGGATTAATGAGACAGGACATTGTTAATCCGGATAAACTAGCACATGTTATACTCCTTGATTTAATCAAGCAGTCGATCTCATAAACTGTAAACATGAGATGTTTAGAGTTAACATATGGATCTTTACTAAGAGTAGTAAGTACATTGGATGACCCGCTATGAGATTATCATATGGATGATCTATTAAATGTCAGTGATTAATCTCATCATAGCAATAGTGCAAATATCCTTAGACTTAAAGTACTCAAGGATATCTTAGATACTAATTCTGCACTTTGACACTATTCCTTGTTGCCTCAAGATGAGGTCGCTCATAGGGTGGTGATTGGGTACAACTATTAGTATTTGAAGGTAATTGGGTAACTAATAAAGGATTCACCACTCCTGATAGAAGGAGATGATACTCACGACCTCTTATCAGGTTCATTACTTGGGAGTCTCTTGCCAGAGCAATTATGTGTCATAAAGAGAGTCTTCAATGACAAACAGAGTAATGAGATCTCCAGGATAAGAACTAACATCACTTGAACTAGATCTGACATAGTCAGTCTAGTTGGAGTTGACACATAGCCCATACTCCGAATTCATGTTTTAAAAACTGGACTAGACCGGTCGATTCGACCGGTTCCATCGGTGACCTATCGGCTATCCGATCTGGTTCACTCTTAAAAACTGGTTCTTAATTGAACCAGTGAGAACCGATCAAAACCGATCAATTGACCTGTCGAACCGGTCCAGTTTGATCGGTCTGACCACTGGTTCAATAAATTTTTTATTTTTATATTATTTGGTATATTTTTGTATTTTTTTAAAATATTTTTAATATTATATATAATTAAATATAGTTATTGCATAATTATGACGTCACACCGGTTCGAACGGTGGTTAAACCGGTCGAACCGGTCAAACTGGTGATCAGTAAGGCCTCTGATTTGATGTTCGGTCCGGGTTTTAAAACCTTGCTCCAAACCAAGTGGGGTATAGGATGATGAAGGGACGAATTGCATGGTAATTGACTATGGAAAGGTTCGTAAGTCAAATAATTAACTATCGAAGAGTTCAAGTGTTAATCTACTTACATTCCAGTAAATTAGCATCATAAAACCCTTCATGATTTGCTCAGATTAAGAGTTAATTCAAGTGATCAAAATTACTGGGTCATACGCATAAAAGATTAGATGAAAAACAAAGTGTGTATGGCTGTTAATTAAGCAGTATGATCGTGATTGACTTAATGACAGGTGGTACATAAGTGAGTTCTTCATTTATGTACACACGAATTTTAGCCATAAAACACACTCAATAGAGAGACTAAGGGTCTAGAAGAGTTCTAGAAGTTGAGAGGAATGATCTTGAGATTTATTCATGCAATCTTAAGCAATTGTTGCATGAAACTTGGTCTTGATCTAACTCTCAATAAATCATCTACTTGAACTCATCTTGTTTGGTGCTCTAACCACCCTTACACACATATTTTTCTTCATCTTTGAGCGCTCTCTAGAGGCCAAGGAAGGTGTTTGGTGTTTGCTACTAAACAAGGAGAAGATTCAAGAAAGGAGGAGTATTTGCAAGCTATATATGCTATAATTTCATGTTCTTATAATATGTTTATACAAGCACATAGATTTTGGATTTTGTCGGGATGTCGTGGGGTTGGAATTCTAATTCTGACACTTTTGCTGCCTTGCTATGTATGTGATGCATGGATCCATAGTTCCCCAACATTGAATGCCATAAGTAAATAACTTGATAAGTTTGAAAATTTCTTTGAAGAACCAAAGAGAAATCATTACTTTTATAATTGTAGTAATGATCTAAGATGATGTAACTAAAAAGAAATAATCCTCAAATACTAAAACATAAAATCATATTTTCTAAGCTTATAAAAAAAAGGTTTTAATTGGTCACGATCTAGTTCATGATCGTGTGCTAGGCTATGTTGACTACAGACACTTAATCTCAATTGAGCAAGGTTTAGAATATGCCCATGTCTAAAGACCATTGATACTTCTATATCTCTGGGGAGTTATGCATAGTCTAAAATATGTTTATGGATAGAGATCATGAATCTTATTGTAACTTTATAAACTAATACACAAATGCATATAACTTGAGACCATGGATTTATTTGTAAATTTTAAAGATGGATATAGTGTAAGCTAAGCATATGTTGGAGACAATGTTCTCACCATTAAGTTATACAACAAGTTACACAGGCTGATACATATATATGTTACATGTTATGTTTACATCTAAGTCTTATCCAAACTTAACTTGAACTAAACTAACTAATGCTCGCCCTTGAATTTAGCTTGATTCCACATATGTAACCACTTTCCTCACCACTTGATTAAACACATCTTGAGGCCTTTTATTCCTTATTCAAAATTTGTCCACTTGGCAAACTCAAATGACTAAAGGCAACTTGATTACCACTTTTTCCTTCTTTTTTAAAAAATATTCATCCTCAAATGATCATTTTCATCAAAAGGAGTTAAGATAGAAACGTTAAAAGTAGTGCTCTTATTGTACTCACTTAGAAGATCTAACTTAAAAGCATCGTTGTTATTCTATTTTAAAACTTGAAATAGAGGTTCTCATCTTAGTTAAAATTATATCTTCTTCGATCTAAGAACCTCTCTTTTCTAATGTGCATATACACCTAATCACCTAGGTTAAACTTAATTTTCTCTCCTTTTGTTACTTGGATGCATGTTCTTCAATTTTCAATTCAATGAGTCATCGAACATTTTCATGCACTTATTTCACCATTTAATATTTCTTTTTACCATCCAAGCTATTCCTCTTATGAATAGGTAAAGGTACCAAATCCAATGGAGTTAGTATTTAATGAATGGTAGATACTTTGTATGGAAGCTCTTTTTAGGTTGGTGAAGAACAACATACAATCAACCCCTACTTTAAGTTTTATAGAATATATAAAGAGTTTGGTCTATTTTTCTTGTCTTTTGTAGATGATTTGCTACTGCTCTCTAAAGCATATGATAAATTTATAAGCCTCTTAATGACTTCCATTCAGTCTTTTAAGGATCTGTCAAGTTTGGAGATTAATATGAACAAAAGTCTTATGATAATTTTGTTTCCTTCTCTTTTATGGGATGTTATCTTTGTATTGTGAAATTCCTTTTTATTTATTTTTATGAAAAAGGGTCTATATTTAGCTTATTGGAAATTGCTTCTCTCATCATCTCTTACATATCAGCTTGACTCTATAAAAAATGTCTAAGTGTTGAAGTAGAAATTTTTTAGATCTTCTTTGACAATTCCTTCCATCCTTGATCCAATTTTAAACACCTTAGAATCCCTAGGTTCCATGAGTTTTTGTTAGATCGCTAACATATAATTCTTACACTTTTATCATTCATATGTCATACTTCTCTTATAAGCTTGTGGTGTAATATTATTTCCCCATCTTGTGGTTCTCATTTATCTCGCCTCCTCTATTCGAGGTTAGAAATTTTACTACTAATTGGTAAGGTGATAAAATTTTTCACATCCACGAAGATGACTTGCAATTATAGAATATGTTTAGTGTCTTCTTAATATGTATATTTTTTTCATGTTTATTATCTTTTTTGAACTTGTTCTTAATGTTATATGCAAAGACATATTCATTTCCATTTAGATTTGATCTTTCCTAAAACTAAGCAAGAACAAGGCTATAGTTTTTATTCTATCCATTGACATGTTTATCTTTTTGAAGGTGTTATAAAACAAATGTTAACAATGTTTCCTATATTTACCAATATTCTTTTAACCAAAGAATTGAATATCGGTAAAATGACAACCATAATGTATTCATGATGGTGGATTAAAGGCCTATTATCCATTGCCTAGAAGGTGATCTTAAAGATCTTCATTCTTTTATTAGGTCTATTATGATCGAGAGCTATTTGTTGTAACTATCACCTCATGATGATTTCTTTGAGTGACATTTTTGATCTTACTGATTTTGCAAGCATACAGAGTCAATTAAAGTAAGTTTATCGAACTAGAGTAATTCTAAAGTATCGATCTCACAGGGAACTATGTCACTATACTTATTTATTAATCCTAGTCTAATAATAAAAATAAATAACATATTTAATAAAAGATATTTAAACTCTTGAACTTAAAAAAAACAATGCAAATAACTAGTAAAGAAGATTAATTAAGAAAATGTTAGGGCTTTAGGGTTCAATTATAGATAATACTCACTATCATACAAGTTTGATTATCTAGGTTGAAAAAAAATTAACCTAAGGTATATATGCCATTATTATAGGCACATAGATGTATTTAATTAGGTAACTATCACCTCTTGATGCTTAATTTAACCTAACCAAATTCACTATGCATAGTTAATATATTAGTTATCATTAAAGTATAGGATCTTGTTATTCTCTAGCACTAAAGTGTTTATTCTCCTAGTGATGGATTATATTTGAACTCCTAAGATTAAATCTATAAAGGCTAGGAATAAACTCAGAAATTGAAAATAAAAAAAATTCAACCAATCAAATAATTAGATTTTATGTAGATAATTAAAAGATCCATATAAGCTACATCCCTAACCTTAACTAGGATTTCTAGACACTAAACATAATGAAAACAAATTATAAATAAATCAGTACGAATATAAAAGTAAAAAAGAAATAAGAAAAGATTAATAGAAATTGTCACCGACTCCTCTAATCTTGCTCCAAATCCTCCTTTGAATGCTAAGAAAGACTAAAACTATCAAGAATAAAGCTAGGTGGCTATCCAAAACTTACAAAAATTCCTCTAAGTTAAACTTAATATGTAACACCCCACTCCTGCATGACCCGAACCCGACATCATTGGTAATATCCGAGTCCGTGCCCCGTGAGGGTGGCGTACTACATCAGTCGGTAGAACTCAGTAAAAACTTTTTGGTTTAGAAGATTCATTCCATCAGAGCTAGTCACTTTTCCATTAGACTCATGTGCACGGAAAACAGGAGACAATTTGCACCCACGTGCATAAATAAACATTTCCAGTTAATACAATCAGTTTCAGTTATTACAAACAGTCAACAATAATTTACAATAACCCTTTAATGTACAAATAACAGAACCACATTGGCCCATTATAACTACAAATTATCATTTTGGGATACAATTCTATTGGACACTCATGCAGACGCAAACTGATCCCAACCTCTATCCTTCACTTGCCTACAGTAGACATACTCCCGTGTCCAACGGGGTATTCTTCAAGACCTGAAAAATAGATGCAAAATTTTGGTGAGTTTTTGCAAACTCAGTGAGGAACCATCA
>JANIHZ010000002.1:66159064-66172131 GCA_027478365.1 Erythroxylum rufum | reverse complement strand
ATTTTGAATTGAATGAAAAGAAGTGAAAACATAAAAAGCATGAGAATATGACAATGTATGGAAATGTGTTGAGCATAAATTTGATTGTGTTTGGGCAAGAGAGGAACGTTTCGTTAGTCATGTGCATGTTGACGTATTGCCTTCTCTCGGCTGCCCACTTGAGGCCACGAGATCCTGAGAAATCAGACTCGTTTTGTTCACGGTTTAAACTTCGGGTTTATCCGTTTTGTTCCACGTAACTCTCAAGCCATTTATGTGTGCATTTGCATTTTGATTTGTCAAGTTATGATACAAGATTGAGTGTTATGTTCTGATGGTTAATTACACTTGACATGTTCTATGTGATGATATGTTGAATTATGAGTTGTGAATTTGAATTATGAATGATCGAATTGCTAGCCCAATGAGTTTTAAATGTATATGAATATATGAACTATATGTATGGTTGACTGCGTAGCTCATTGCCAATGATTATAAATATATTAGCCACTGAGCTGTGTAGCTCACCCCACACTTCCCTCCTCAGGTGCAAAAGGAGAAAATTAGCAATCTTTGTAAGGCATTGGGAACTCCAAGATAGTTAGAAACTTTTGTAATTAAGTTACTTTGGGAAATTTTTGTAATTTAGAATCGTTGTAAGCATAAGCATTCAAATTGTATCGTGTGTATTTCATATTTTTGTATTTTTGCATTTTGAAATGGGCTTGTATAAATTCTTTTAGAATTTATTTATGAAATATGATTGGATTTTGGTTTGTGACTCTTAAAATTTTAATTGTTCGATGTTCAACTATTGTGGACACGCCACCATTATCGGATGACATCATCTTCTTCTATGTTTTGCTTCTTCTGTGATGACATCATCTTCTTCTGTGTTTTGCTTTTTCTACCTTTTGGCTTCTTCTGTGATGAAATCATCTTCTTCTGTGTTTTACTTCTTCTGCCTTTTTGCTTCTTCTGTGATGACGTCATCTTTTTCTATGTTTTGCTTCTTCTACTTTTTCGCCTGGCCCATATTCTATTCCTTTTTCGACCCTTCAGACCATAAAATCTGTCTTTGAGGTCTTCATGAAAGTTGTAGATCTTGAAGTCCTCTTTCTAACCATATAAAGAACACCCCAATCTGATAACTTTATGGAAAGTTATAGCAATTTTCCCACTTCTCCTGTCTTTTTCCATTAATTTGCTTTTCTTCTATACCTATCTTATATTCCATTTTTGATCCTTCAGAAGATAGAATCTGTCTTAGAGGTCTGCATGAAAGTTGTATATCTTGAAGTCTTCTTTTTGAACCATCTAAAGAACACCTAAATCCGATGTCTTTAGAGAAAATTATGCCAATTGTAAAACATCTTTTGTGTTACTATTCATAAACTTCTTCTGGGTCCCTATTCATTGACCCTTCAGAAGATAGAATTTGTCTTCAAGGTCTTCATAAAATTTGTAGCTATTGAAGTCCTATTTCAATCCATCCAAAAAACACCTTAATCAGAAATTTCTAGAGAAAGTTATGGCTGTTTCCCCGAAACAGGTTCAGTATGATTGAGGACCAAAACATGTTTGATTCTTTTGGCCATAACTTCTTCTCTAGACACCCAAATGACCTGATTCTTAAATCATTGGACTTGTAAGACATTGCTCTATATTGCCACAGAAAAAAATCATAGTCATATGAAATGAATTGAGAAATATTGAGTGAAAAACGTGGGAGAGCTACAGTGAGTATGCTCTTAAATTATATGAACTGAGGTTATTCCACTGAACATACTTCAATATTTTGATTATATCTAGATCTATAGGATTCCAAATGGGATGATTTTTGATTTGGAGTAATCTAGAGATATAGGCCTACAAATTGTCTCAAGAAGTCTAATTATGATTCAGCCTCTAAGATGTTTAATCTCTGAATGGAAGTTTGGCATAGTACACTGTTTTTGAATATGAACAACCTGATAACGTTTGAGGCATATCTTCCAAATTACTGAGCCAAATTGAGTGATTTTAGTATCAATGGAAAGATAAGATATAGAGGAACACTTTTCTAGAAGAGAGTTTGACCAAATTATCTCATTTTCATCTTCTAATTGAATATGAAAAGTAGACCCAAAAGGGTATTTTGGAAAAATCTGAAAATAAGCCAATGAGTAATGAATTGTGATTTCAATAGTTCTAGTAAGGCATAAACCTAAGTATAAATTATACTTAGATGAGTTTTGATATGAGATCGATTTTGTGATGGAAATTACCTAGGATTGTCATGAACATGCATTGTACATAAGTCATTTCATACATGTGCATCATTGAATACTTATGATTGTAGAAATTGTGATATTGTGTATATTATTTGTTATAGAGGAGCAACTAGAACGTCAACCTCCAGACGTTGCTAGATCTTTCAGGCATTAGCTTCGGGAGAAACTTGTGAGTAACCTAGATGGTTTCCCTCAATTATTGTTTGCTTAAATTATGATTGAATGAATGCGGTCTGAATGTGAATGAGAAGAAATAAATGTGTTATGATATGATTGAATGAACATGTGAGAAGCATTCCATACATGAATGCATGATCAAATAATGAGAGTTGTGATCAGAGTAGCCACCGATCAAAGCTTAAAGCTCAACGAGTTAAAAGAGTCTCGAGCTTAGACAGTGACTAAGAGCCTAAGGCCTACTATGTAAAATGAGCCCTATATCCTCATCGGATAAGGGACAGTTATTAATGAGCCCAGTATCCAAATTGGATACGGAACAGTTCAGGCACTCGGTCATAACAATGTAATAATTGGAAGATGTCTCATAAGCATTTTATCAAGTATATGTGATTGATTGAAATGCAACATTTACCTATGCTATGGTGGAAAATGTGATATCTAGGAAAAATGCAATGCGTGATTAATTGTTATGAGAAATGATGTGTTGCATGAATTGAGTGAACCATCGATGATAGTTACCTCATTGAGTTCGCAAAACTCACCAAAATTACAACGTTGTCTTTTCATGATCGAGAGACGATTCTAGCTACTGAGAGGCTTTACCAGCCGTGTGGATTGTGATTGGCAAGAGAAGTCATGGCTCAAAGGTCGGTCAGCCGAAATTTTTAGACAGATTAGTTAGACTTTGAATATTTTCCTCTTTCATATAGTACTTTTGTACTAGGTCTTGATGTTGTACATATAGAAAATGTTGAAAGACACAATATAGACATTCGGGTTTTATGAAATGAAATGAGGAAAAAGTTGGTTTTCAAATATTATGGTTTTCTTAGGATGCTTTATAAGTGAATTATGATACCATGCCATGTGAAGTGAATGTAGTGATCGATCGTAGCGCATCATTATCGTAGGATATGTACTGGAATGACCTTCGGGCGTCCCAGTACGTACCCTACACTAAAGGGGCGCTACATGTATAACATTATAAAGCCTTAAATCCTAAATCAAGTCACTTAGGCATTTTATCAAACACTTAATGTTACACCCAAATACCCACTGAAAGGATATATGAATGCTACACAAAACAGTACAACAAATCAAAGCATACGAAAACTTCCAATAAACAATTTAAGTAAACATACATTAAATTACATAGTACTTAGCACAAACTTGGTGAAAAATCCAAACCAAACTGAAGTATTGTTGTTACAAACTTACAAACAAATTCACATATACCTATCAGATACAAGCCTAAAAGTCAAACCAAAAATTTACATTATTTTCAAAACAACACTCAGACTCCATTGGCCATTGCGGTTGTCTTGCCCCAGTCTTTATAAACATCGCTCACAACCTACACGGGGCAAATCCACCATCCTAAGCATATAGCTTAGTGAGTAATAATTAAACTATGCATAATTTGACAATTAATCATATTAAATCAAGTTATAGCACAAGCAGATATTTAAATTTCAAAATAGTTACATAGTTAACAGAACTGAGTATCAAAGAAAGAACAATCCCTTCAGTTCAAAACATCATTTTGTTTATTTCAAAATCCAACATATATCAAAATATACAATCAAATGACTGCTAATCCGTCAATAGAAGTGAGTAACAGGACTTATACAGAAGATACCATAAATGGTATCATATCACAGAAGAGATTTACGTCTCAATAACAGAAGACATCGAAGTGTCACAGAAGCAGCTGCAGACCCTTCTAGGCATGCATATTTACCCACAACTGGGACTCAACAGTTTTAAAGCAAAATAAAGTCATTTCAGACATTTTATGTGTAAAGCAAGTAGTCAATCATATTCACATATAAGTAGCACTTCCAATAATATAATCATGCATCAAACGCATCAGACAATCATTGTCCGGAATTCAGAACACAATCAGTATAAATAAATTTTAATAAGCAGAATAGAGTAAGGTATGACCATCTAAGATTACTTACGAAAAGCTCTCTTATTGCTTATTGTCTCGAAGTCCCAACAATATCTAGAAGTGGTCGCTCTATGCGTTCTTCTATATCATTTAACAAATATACAAATCATTATTGTGCATGATTAAAATTTTATTTATGTATATGTATGATGTATGCTCATGACAAATTCTCGGGTATATGTTCTTACTAAACTGATGTAAACATCAATTGTACTTCAAAAGTCCCAAAATTCATACATTTAATTACTATTCCAGCTTTTGCTAGAAGCACCTCATTCAGGTCAACTTTGCACAATCAAGCACAATCAAAAAGATCAACAAAATGATGTATTTCTATAACACTCTCTTATAGACAATTGTTCCTCAGTGTCTTAAGTCTCTATTGATGTCAAAATCATTCAATTTGGTTCATTATTCTATGAGTTATGCTTAAAATACCACAGACTATGTACAATTGAAATTTTTGGCTAATGCATGAACATGCCTCCAAGTTGTACACCTCATAACTCCCAATTTCAATATCCAAAAATTACAAACTTTATACCAATTTAAAGCTAAGAGAATCAGCTACAACTTTGGTGAAGACATCTTAGTCTAATTCAGCCCACATCAATATAGTTCATTCAATAATCACAGGACATGATTTCTATCCCTGGTTATTATCGCAGCTTAGTTGGTGGTCTTCAGTATTTATGCCACAACTGTCCTGATATCTACTTCATCGTCAATAAATTAAGTCAATTTTTGACTAATTCCCTTAAACTGCACTGGGTTGCCTTAACAAGGGTTCTTCGATACTTACGTGGTACTTCTGAAACACAACTCCTTTTTCGTTCTTCTTCATTCCCCTTGCAGATCCATGCATTTTCCGACTCTAATTGGGCTCGCTCTGTTGACGATCAAAAATTCACCTATGGCGGTTGTGTTTTTCTTGGTGGCAATCTCATCCATTGGAGCTCCAAAAAGCAACTGTTGTAGCTTGCTCCAATACTGAAGCAGAATATCGGGCTCTCTCGACTGAGATTATTTGGCTTTTATCCTTTCTCTCCGAATTAGGGTTTTCACCCTCTCATCGCCCCGTCCTCTGGTGCGACAACAATGGAGCTTGCGCCTTGTCTCAGAATGTTGTGTTCCACGCCTGAACGAAGCACATTGAAATTGATGTGCATTTCATTCGTGATCAAGTTGCTGTTAGTTCGGAGGACCAACTCGCTGATCTCTTCACTAAACCTATGACTATCGAACGACACTTCATGTTATGCGGCAAACTTAATCTTCATGGCCCACAAAGCTTGCGTTTGAGGGGGCATGTAAAGGACCATTCCACGGGTCAAATTTCAACAACTACATCTCACAGTCCATCAACCCACAAAGACACAGGCCCGTCACCTAAGGAATAATAACCTTTTTAGAAGGAACATCATATCTGTATATTCTCTTTGTTGTAACCGTAAAGATTATACAGTTGTAGTATTGTTAGAACAATTGTATATATATTCTCTCACTCAACTGTGCACAAAAGCAAGAAATAAGAAAATCACTTTTTATACAATTTACAATTCTTTCAAGGAAGAGTCGTGGAATTCAAAGGACAAGGGAGTCAGCTGCAAAGCATTCTGAACTCGCTGCATAGGCTATTGATTCTCTACCAGAAATCGATGATAAAGAAGTAAGAAAGTCAAGGCGGGCATTGGTTGATCTCATAGATAGTAAACAAAGACTGATCATCGATTCTAAACAGTACTTCCTACCATGATTTTGCTTAGTCTTTTTCTCCATAATTGTTGTTCCAGTAATCTTAAGCCCGGTTCCTGCTGCTTTTTCACTTCTCATTACTATTTTTAAGACCATCAATTTTGTTTCAGGAATTTGTAAATCACGTTTCCTGAGAGCAAGAATACACTAATAGATGCAGATTATGTTCAGATGACAGAAGTTGTGATGTAATCTCTAGTGTCCTAGCTCATTTCCTTTTTGACAATACTCATTTTCTTCAGGTTTAGAATGTTCAGGTTGTATGTACGTCTTCGATTTTGATTGTTAAGACTTAATGAGAGACTGCTCTCCCCGTTTCTTGTTTCCTTGTTGAAGTTTCTGGTAGAAATTACGAGCAATTTGAGAAAGGTAACACCTGAATTAAAAATAGGCGATAACTCTGAAATGCAAGCTCTGTGATCCTTCTAAAAAAGTTCATTACGAGCATCATTAGTTTATAGATGGAAAGGTAAGAGCAAAACATAACACATGAACTTGTAGTTGATCTTTTTTTCTCACAAGGAACAAATTACAATTGTAACAGTTTCATATGGCCATTCGTCTCATCTTCATATTGATTAGTCTGCAAGTAAGACTATCCAAAAAGAAGAGAGCTAGGCATCTAAGAAAGCATAATATTAAAATACAAAAATCTTATGATCCATGGTGTTGACATCTTGGGACATGAAAGCAGTCCATGCATCCTGTAAACACGTATATCAGAGTTCACTTTTGTTGTCTGTCATATCATTATATTGCATTTACCAGTCCGTATTACTTGCTAGTCATTTTGCTCTTATTAAAGCTTGTACCTAATTCTCAGTTTTGTGTTGAGAAATTTTAGGGCATAAAAATTCTGTATCCCTTCCTACTACCACCAAAAAATTTACCTGAAGGATAGAAAATGCCTTCTCGGCTATAAATTTTTGCTGGACCGTGGCTCCCCTCTGTTGTAACTTATCTGGATGGAGACATAATCTTGCTTTTTGGTAAGCCTTCTTTACGTTTGAACTATCAATAAGATTTGTCGGAGGGATTGCAAACCAACCGCTATCAGGCCATAGAATCTGAACTCCATTCAGGGAAACAAATTATCCATCATTTAGGATGTCTGCTTTGTGGACTGTAATTAATCATTGAATCCATCAAACACAAGCTGCAGAACTGATAGCAAAACTATATATAACTTACATGATGCAGTGTCGAGAGAAGCAAGCGGATATTTGTTCCCTTGCTGGAAGCCCACAAGTTGACTTCTTGTTCCAGGACCTCCAGCTCCATCTGTGGTGTCATGGAAAGGAATTTTTGTATTTCAATCACCAATTTGGCCAAGATGTCAATACACCTAATTTCAAAAGGCCTATTGATTTTGTAGAATTCTGATGATGCATATTCTTTAACGGTCTCCAATTCATGCCAATTTATTATTCTAAAAAAGATCTGCTAATTTATAATATTCTTTTGTAGTTGGATGCTCACATTTTTTTCTGATTGCTCTCCGTACTTTTCTGCATCCCGTTTCTTTAACTCGTCCTGCAAAGCAACAAGCATAGGCATTGAACGATAAGTTCCGAACGTTTTTCTCCACATTCTCACTGGATCAGTACAAAGTTATGGGACTATAATATTCATTATCAACACGATACACACAATTTCAAAAAATAAATGATACTTTTTAACTTCTGTATTAACTGGGTTTAGTGTTACATTAGCTTAATGAAGATGCTGAGTGAAATTGAAAAGACGTGCTTGTGGTTCAGCATGTGTAGGAATTATGAAATATGAAGCATATGGTCAGCATGATGGGAAGATTTACATGTAAAGGTTTGACGTTTTTTGTGATATTATTGATGCTTTCTCCTATCCAATAGATCACTGATTCCTGGCAATACTGAAAATGATCACGAGTAACAAAGACTGCCCTCCTAGAAACAGTTTTTGCCTAGTTTATCCAAACAACAATCCAGTACACAGTTCAACGACAGTTGTACCAGAATTTGATATAAAAACTTTTGCTTTTTATGCTTGCAGAGAGTAGTACTTTACCATTGAAGATTGAATCCTTTCATGTCCGTCTGTTTTTTGCACGATAAATTCATGTGCAACGGGTATTTCTACACATAATTCCAATGAAGATCATGAGAACGGGTAATTTGTCGGAGTCCAGAACTTGAAGATTAGGTTACATTCTTAAGTTAAGCCATTACCTTCTTCCTCGACAGAATGCTCCTTTTCAGACTGTCTGTCAAAATCACTATGCTGCTGAAACTTCTGCTTAGCCCATGCGATTGCTTCATCAATAGAAACCGCTTCACCATTACCCTTCCTGTGATCAGAATTGATTTCAATCACGTAGGAACTCATAACTTCGTCATCCTCGTGCTCCATTTCCTCATGTGTTGGATCACACTGCATACCAGCCTTTGCCTCTGGTTCTTGACAAAGTGAAGAGGCTGGAGATGAAGGAGAGTTGAGTTGAAAATCATCTACCGACAACTTGATACTTGGATAGGAATTGGGTTCAAGAATTGTCGTTTCTGGCGATGAGACCTGACGAGACACTCTGAAACACGAGCCACTCAAGTTCTCCTTGCATTCACGTTCCATGTAATAGCTGTTGGAATGGGAATGAGGACTGCAGTGAAACGATGGCATCCCATGCTTTCTTAGTCGTTCCTCAGGATCCATTGCGATTGAGTTCCATCTGCAGGGAACATTGATTGGCCTATGCACAGATCAACATCTTAGAATTTGTTCCAAATTTGGTAAACAGAAGAACAATACCAGCAAAGACGGAAAACAGCAGGGGCATAAATGTCAATTAAATATCTAAGTAAGCAAAAAGGAGCTCATACTTGGAACTCCTTATCTCACCTCAACTTTGAAGCAAAAGAAGACAATGCCACGTCATCAACGGCGACCGTTCTTCGAAGAGGGCTTAGCTCCTCGGAGCTCAACACCGACGACGAGTTTGACTCCGACTTCCCCTTCGAATTCGACCTCGACCGTTCTACCGACCTTCGCAACTCATTGGCCGACCCAAACACGTCACTATAAAACGCTCCTCCCCTCGCCGGAATCCTGAACGCGGGCAAGCTGCGGCCACCACTCTTCTTCTGTGTCGTAACGAACTCAGGCTGCCTGAATATCTCTTCATAGAAAGTACTCGACGGCCTAGTAAAGTCTTCGGAGAATTTTCGCGACAGAACGCTCCGCGGCGGGCCGCCAAATACGTCTGCGAAATCGTCGGGATCGAGAGCCTCCATGGATCGCCTGGCAGCGGGCCCCTCAGGGTCCTCCGTAGAGCCTCGTCGTGGGAGGGTCGCCGGCATTCCCATTCGCATCCTCCACGACTCATCCATTATACTAAATCACACAGATTAATCAGTTGTAAGTTCTCAACTTATTTACACACCAAATATATATATGTCTATGTAGACGTGGGAGTGAGTAAATGAAGTTTTGTTGCTTAGGAGCTACAGTTTATGTGTATATATATGTGGAGAAGAAGAACAATGAGGTTTTAGAAAAACACTTGTTTTGTTTACTCATGAAAGGTTTGATGCTTTTGGTTTATGGGTTTGTTTTGTTATGTGTAGTAGATATATATGTATGTATGTATGTAGAAATGAAAAGGAAGATGAATTCTATATGTATTACATTGACAAAGAAAGATGGCTTTGGATGGAGAGAAGAGTTTGATTCCGCACTGCCACTAGACACATTATGTGATGATCTGCTTTTTTGATGGGTATAAATCTTTCCTTGTTTTGTTCCTTTTGGTGGGGGAGAGAGAGAGTTTGGGAGATTTATGCTGCTATGCTATGGGTTGGAATACCCCGAGTGACACTTAGATCTGAAATAAATACGTGAATGAGATGTAACAGAACATCCTAAGTGACACTTATATCTGAAATAAATATGTGGATGAGATTTGCCATAACAGAGTTAGAGGCCTAATTTGAGGGTCTGCAACTATTCTAGTATGAAGATTATAGCCATAGGAGTCAAAATCTGCTTTCTTCTAATATCAGGACGTGTAACTTTTTATTACACCATAACCCACTCAACTCAAAGATTGCAGATAATTAATGAAACCTTAACTTCATCCAAAAGTATTAACACGCCTAATCATGTCAAATTCAGGGATTAATAAGCATCTCACAGAGTAAAATTTCAAGTCATAAATGGCACAACTTAGCAGAGATATATCTAGTCCAAGAGGAAATATGGAAAAGTTTCAAGAGTATGATTAAAGTTTAAAAACAAAGTCAATAAAGCAATTTCGTATCTTTTTCATTTGTACCTTTCAGCTTTTCAATCACAGAGAGAAGAAAATGATTAACTAAATGTTCTCTCTCCCTCTCTTTTCTTAACTCTCCTTGCTCATTTCATACTGGTAACAAGAAAACTACCGTTTGGTACTATCACTACTAGGTTCTTGAAGATATTGAAAAGTAATTAAAGACACTGCAGAGAAATGGGTTTTCTAGTTCTGCAAAAATTAAAAAGCTCACGACTTGGGTAGTTTGTAAGTGCAGAGGCACCATTTCTTTCACCTCTGGAGTTCTCTCCCATTTCTAGGCAGATGCAGCTCATAATTCAGTTGCAGAAGCTTGTTCACTGTTATTTTTGACAACTTTTCCACCTTCCAACAATATCTGCCATTACCTAAAACTTTTGTTGGGTAATGTGAGCTCCTAGTATTTAAATTGCTTCTTCCATGATTGCAAATTCTCTTGACAAATTATGATGCTCTGATTTCTAAGCATGGAAAGATAAAGATATCTGTTGCCGTGGAAACATTTTCTTCTTGATCTCTGCTCTTAAGAACATGATCATCGAGGAATAAGGTTCAATTAAGTCATAAAACAAGATGCATAACACCTTGTATTATGTCTTCTTTACTTTGTAGGTGTAGTTTATGTTATTGTCTGTGATCACCATTTCTGTCAGGATAAACTGTTTTCAAGTTACTGTTTCCAGATATTGACAATTATTTTAGTAAATTGTATCTCGGATTGGAATCTGTAGTCAATATCTTAGGATTGATGAGAACCTAAACTAGTACAGTAGAGTGTTTAAATTGACAGGAGATTAAAAATACACAATATACCAGACAGCTTTTTCATTAATGATAGGGAAAGCTGAAACTGATTTGTCCACTTTAATGGAGCTTCAAAGTTCAAGCTTTGGTGTCATCTTTATACTTTTTGATATCATAAAAATATATATCTTATCTTAATTTGTATAGTGATGTTCACACTCTATCTCAAACCGTAGCTAGATCCATCGGTTGCACATTGATGTTGGAACCTCGGAAGAATCCTGTGTTTAAGAGTTACTTGAGACATGCTAACAAGCTCAGTTACATTGGATCATGGAAGGCTGGAGCTTGATTCAGTTTGTACAATACAAGTTAGCACCTGTCTGTGCAAGGTCAGAGGTTTTGGATATATATGACCTGGTAATTCCTGATTTTGACAACCTCCAGTATTTTATGTCGTAAAGCAAAGCAGAATATTACAGCCAACAGGACATCCTGAAAGCGCAAGATATATCTAGTTGGCTAGACATCAGGGTTTATGACAAGAGAGCAGTGAGTTAGAGAAAAAAACAAATAGCTAAGAAGTTGGTGCTAAGTCTATTAATCAACATACTTCAGTCCAAATTCAGCTGCCAAATTTAATGATGTTTCATTGTGCCTTGAACTGATGTTTTCATACATAAATAGGAAAAAGTACATCAACATGTTTAGGAAAGTGTCATTCTTTGGTCCTTTGATTGCCAGTTGCCAACAAAACTGAGCCAAAGGGAAATCTCTGAAATTGAATCATGGCCTTCGCGTGCAAATGTCACATTGATAATTGATCTGCAATTATATGATTAATTTAAGCAGAAATACAAGCAGTTAACAGTAAAACTTATTTTTGTCTTTATGTTTTAGCAAAGACTCGTTGTGTTCCGTGTTCTTTCTTTCCCTGTGCTTTCATATCTTATTTTCTCTCTTTAATGTAAAGTTTGGAAGAAATATAAAATTTCTTGACTCCTCTTTTATTTAAAAACAATTTCTTTATCTAGTAAAAGAGAACTTTCTTCTAATCTTTTTGCATGTCTAGAACAAGAGGGCCTTTTTTTTAATACCATTGTTTGAATTAACCAATGTGGTGTACTTTTGGAGCTTCAAGTGATTGATAAGGCTATATAACTGATCTAGTGATCTATGTCATTTCCAATCAAACGAAACAAATGGAACAACCATGAAAACGTTATTTACTGCATTCAAGTCTCAAATCATATAAATCATAGAGCAAGCAGATCATCAAAAGAAACATTCGAAAGATATTAATATCATATTCCTTTTCCTTAAAGTGTTTTTGACAAAAGTATGATTTCTGCTACTTGCGGAAGGAAATAGGGAGTTAGCTGTAATAAGCAAAGGTGTATAGAGAGGGGCAGGTGAGTGAAAGGACGATTGACACCTCAGGAGGGGACAACGTATGCAGCAAGTTGATTGTCATCCAAAAGCTTTATTGCCTTTCTCCTTTTACTTTCCAACCCACATAATCATTAACCCTTCAAAGCAAAGATTAGCATCACTCACCCACAAACTTGCTCACACGTCACTCTAGTCGGAGATCTTTTTTCTATTTCTCTGGGGTTGCAGAACTCAATTGTCTAACGTTGAGCTATATAATTTGAGGTAAATCTTCTAATAATAATTCAATATAAAATGGCTTTACAGATTACAATTTGAACAATAAGAAGGGGCCAAAAACAAAACAAAACAATCTTCCTCAGCCACTCAAGCCAGTTCCTGGAAACTGTTGGAAAATATAAGTAATAAGAAAGAAATTAAAGGACACAAAAGATTTACGTGGAAAACCCCAATAGGGTAAAAACCACGGAGAGAGAAGAAATTTCAC
>JANIHZ010000002.1:66107790-66133233 GCA_027478365.1 Erythroxylum rufum | reverse complement strand
AAGTTGAAAACGTTAATTTCGTTACTAATTTGCTGATATGGTTAATGGGAGATTTGTTACTTAAGACATATAGTTGCCACCTAAAAAAAATGTGCAACTAAACATGTATGACAAATCATATTCTAGTGTCCAAACACCACTTATTTATATTATTTTCCCTTAAATGTTAGAATTGTTTAAGTGTTGTCGCAACCATCCTTGCTTCTCGAGTGTCTCCCACAACCTTAACGTCACTTTCTGATGAAGAACTCTCCATCTTCACTTCATTGAAATTGGTTGACAAAGAACTCTCTATCTTTACCAGCTTGTTGCTCTCCACACTCTCCACATCTTCAATCTTCCTTTTTCCTACAGTTGTCAGTCTTCGAAACCATAGATTCCATAGAAATTAAAACACTAAACACTAGAAAAAATTTAAAAGGTTGAGTACTTTAGGAATGGTTATCCCTTTCATTTCATACATATGAATATATCATTTAATTTCATTAGTAAATTTAATAAAATATAAGTATAACTCTTTTATGAATTATTATTACATCCCATATATCATATATAAATATATATATATATACATCTTCACATATATAAGATGTAGCAATTCACTTCCATCATCATCATTTCACCAAAGGTTGATTGGATTATTATTCAACCTTAACATATTTCATAAGTTTTATATGATTTATAATAAAAAAAGATACATATATCCTCATATGTAACTTTATGATTCTCGTTATATAGATTTAACTAACATGACATAAAATGATAGTTTTGTTATCTTACTTTTTATCCTTTCCACTTATGATAAGCATAAGTATTCTTTTGGTCCAAAATATATAAATTATTTTCATAAATTGGAATCAACTACCTTTACTCAACAATTTATTCTTATCATGCCTTGAATATTGTAATAATGTTAAATATAAATTTAGTATCAAATAATCATCCTCTAGTAAGTACCTAGTCCATATTTATGGTTTTAGTATACTAAATATAAAGGGTCTCTAGTGATATTCTCTACGATGACAGAAATGGGCTCTTTTCTCATTTTTCTTCTTGGACAAAGGCTATTATTACGAAATCGGGGCCTTCTTTCCGTTTTTCAATAAACAATCTATCGTCTACTCGCCTCTAAGTTCATTCGTTTTCTAACCAAAGTGAAACCGTTCAATGGTTTGTAAGTAACAGTGTCAATTCTAAGTGAGTAAACTAGTAGGTTTCGAGTCTTAATTAGGTCCCTTTTCCGACTCCTGGTCAATCGGTAACAGTGCTTGCTTGCTATGCACAATCTGAATTGGCTTTCCAATCATACTAAGCCACTAGTTTCACTTTAATTAGCTTTTCAATCCCATTAAGCCGCTACTTTTACTTTTATTACAGTAAAACCAAACAGCATAAGCATATTTTCGTGTGCCCCGCTTGGATTAACAACAGTTCAAATTATGAAGGTGGGGTCCAAACCGACAGATGTTGAAAAATAAACCGATGAGTTGTGATTTAAAGAGTGAAATGTCAGTCAAACTTAGAACTAAGGGGGTATGAATATATGATGTGATCAAAATAAAATGTTGGGTTGTTTCAAAAACTTAATGAGTTCTATCCAAGAAAACGAACTCTCCTCCGTCCTTGATGCATAACTTTCGTTGGTGAGGGGGAAAGAAGCGTGAGCTACGCGGAGATTTTTGGATCGATAGTGGCAGTGCTACCTAACTCCTTCCAAAAGGCTATACTATACCAACGAACCGACATTGACCATAACCTATTGATTGTAAATTGTAATTGTAATTGTACAGAGCGAAAAATACGACTTTACAAGCCAAAACTTTGAAAAGATTTGGGTTGTCCAAGGGACCCATCATATATAGAAGCCAAGCCAAAATGTGGCTCTAGTCAAACCCTCGTGTAACTGATGAGTCCTATCACCCTAATTAGTATTCCCTCTAAAATCAAATTCGTCTCCCTTTCAACAGTACGTTGTTACTTTGGCATGTCTTAGTCTAAGTTAGGTAGTCTCAAGTTTGAATCTTTTCTTTAGGGACATAAAGAAGTGGAGACACAAAGTATTATGCTGCAGTTTGTTGATTATCAAAGGGAGTCCCCAACACCAATTGTTTTGCCACCAATTTAGCGTAAAACTCCAAGCGAGGCCAAGACTTTACATTGACAATTTGAATGATTTTACTAACCAAACAACCGCCTCCGTCGTGCAATGGTACTAATGAAGATTGTTGAGCATTAACGATTGTGGAAAATGTGGTCAAAGGAATAGGGTAGTCAACCTGTTCATATCTATTGTTTTTCACATGAGATGAGAGGGTCCAGTGGGTCAAGCTCTGACCAGAGGCAATCCTCCTAACAAAGGACAGGGAATGGCGACAAGAGGACACGCCATGTGAGTAGGGCTAAAATGCCACAGTTCAGAGTTGGGGGTTGGGACATTACTTAATGATATCACATTTCTCATGTATGAAAAAAGAATGTTTTTGGTCACATATCTTCAAGATTATAAGAATAAGGAAATGATGGGAGACTAGCCTAGCCGACCCCCCACACCCACACCCTCATTAGATAAAGAAAACCCCTTAGCTTCTTTAATTCGCCTAGGGTTTTGAGTTTCATAATACAACGTTCAATGGATAATGCGCTTTAATTGAGGGAAAAGGTGTACATGTTGGGGTTGGAGCCATTAGATTAAAGCATAGTATAAGATAGTGTTTAGCATTGTAGATGGTGGGGTTTGACAACTTTTAAGCCAATTTATTTTTTATTAAATGATTTTAACTCTTAAGTTGTAGTTTAATCATCCATTTTATTGGTGTTGGTTCACATGATGTATATTTTAGTAAAATCATGAGTTCAAAAGAAGAAAAAATTGAATGAGGCCCTTCTTTTGAGTATTACGCAATAATAGAAATCAGAAATCACCATGTCTATGTGCAAAAAGACACATCTTTTCTATGGAATCCTAGAAAAAAGGACCTTTTGGTTCCCACCCCCCAAAAAAAAATAAAGGGTCGGCTTCATTGTAATTTTGTGCATCGAGTTTTGGAACGAACCCTAGAAACTTTGGGAAGTAACTTCGGCAGTCTACTTCTCCCGGAGGTTTCCATTGGATGAAGTCTTCTTCTTAAATTCCATTATTGGGTTTTGAACCCTCCAATTCCATGGGCAAGGAGTGGGACAAAAACCAGTGTAAGTACTAAGTAGTGCCTCTAGGTTGTCCATTTTATATCTTATCCCTTTCAATTTGAAAGACGTAGGTAGGAGTTGATTATAAATGTTTGTTTATGTCTCCTCCAACAATAACATAGCAAAAATAAGCAAATGTACCATGTAATTCACGCATTTATAATATCTTCTTCATGTGAAACGTCCTTTCGTTAGAGGTAGATGACATATTTTGTTTTACGGAATTCCATATCAAGAACATTACCATAGCATATCAGGAAATTCCATACCTTTGGCTTTGAGAAATCTCACGGGCAATGAACAAGGAAGTGTCCTTTCTCTGTCTCACAATCCTCTGCTCAATATATTAAATGCAGTGGATTTGTTGAAGACTCAAATATGAATACTATAGAGCATAGGGAATAGGTTATAAGACCAAGGCAAAGGGTCACATTATAGAATTCTGAACCCTTTTGCACTCTGACACTATTAATTCATTTATGTTCACACATTAACAAAGCATTGGTGGCTGTGTCTCCTTCCTCCGTCTCAAAGTATCTTTGACTGCGAAGTTCCAGGAATGTTAGTTTGCTTCCTTCCTATATGGTTTGAGTCTTTGGAGCCCTTTGCCTCAGTGGCTCCGACTCTCCATATTCCAAAACCAGAACTGATTTTATGTCAAAGATGGAATTTTGTATAAGTTAGGCGACATTTCCTTTTCCTTTTGTACATGTGAAGATAACACTTTACATATTAACAGAAGGTAGAACCTTTACCCGCACGGGTTGCCTGAGTGGTAAACATACAGGGTCAGTTGGAACAAGGTCCTAGGTTCGACTCTCAGCAATGGGAGAAATGGACCGCTCTGTGTAGGGACTGCTCAGGATCAGACCGTGATTCAATCCTCCAGCGGTGGTCGGGTCTGCGACTGGGGGCCCTTGGGGTTAGGGATTCAACCTTTTGGAACAAGAAGGTAGAACCTTTTAGTAAGAAGAACATGGCGTTTGATTTTGCCGGTCAAACCATCCTGTTAATAAATAATTTATAATTTAAACAAATCCTGAAGCATAAGTCATGCGAATAGGCGAGGAGTTTCTCAAATGATGGTGGAAGCAATCTGGACGAGATTTGATCGTGCATATGGTGAGAGGTGATGGGCATGGACAAATGATTGAGGAAAGCCAACACTTTCTCCGTTTTAGATACCTTAATTATGAATTGATGTGATTATACTATTAAAGATTAAGTAAAATGAATATTTCTTAATTAAAATAATAAAATTTTACTAAATTACATAATAAATATTAATTTTGAAAATTATTAATATATCAAATTAGTGTTTTTATATTTCCATAAATAAATATGATTGTATTTTGAAAATTAATTAGCAAATAAATTAAAAATAAAAAAGTTGAATAGATTGATTGATGGACAGTGACAGGTATTACTCATAAGTGAAACAGTTTCAAACTTACTAAACAAAGCATTCTGTGTTCTGTTCTGTACTGTTCACTCTCTCTCTCTCTTTAATCATTTCCCTCATTGCCTTTTGTCTTTATTCTGACGAGAGAGAGAGAGTAGTTTTCGATTTTCAATAACTCGTCAATTCCTCGCCTGGTCACAGTCAAACAAATTAACCTTCTAAGGCGGGCACTGAAAATGTGGGCCCAACTGATGACGTGGTAATATCAGAGGTAGGGTACAGCCCTGATAAGCTAATACTGGATCCTCTGATTCACGCCCTGCCCTGCCCTGCCACCTTCTTCTCCTTCTTCTTCTTCTTCTTTGTGAAGAGAGAGAGAGGATTCTTTGTGTTTGGCTCTGCTCCATATACATTGTTAAGAGTACAAACAGTGTCCAGAGAGAGAGATAGATCTAATGGAGTACGAGCGGATACACAAAGTTCAGGTATCGTTTCAGCTTTTGTTTTTTTCTGAAACTTTTTCGTAAAGAACCCAGCTTTGACTGGGAATCAGATGAATCATTTTATGTTTCAGTTTGTTTGTATGGGTCTATCGAGTTTAACGGGTGCATTTCTGGGTTCTTGTTTCTTTCTGGGTAAGTTTTGTCCTGCTTCTATGTCTAGTGAGCAAGAGCGGGTTTGCTAGAAATGATTTGAATTGCCTTCTGGGTTGGTAATCAACAGGAT
The DNA here is from genome assembly GCA_027478365.1 of Erythroxylum rufum. NCBI lineage: Eukaryota > Viridiplantae > Streptophyta > Magnoliopsida > Malpighiales > Erythroxylaceae > Erythroxylum > Erythroxylum rufum. Next base: position 66,127,919 of record JANIHZ010000002.1, on the reverse strand, counting down.
TTCTGCAATAATTGTGTTCCACTTTCAGTATTTAATAATACTGTTCTGTTAGTTCTTCTTTTACTTCCAAGTGTCTTTTGTCTGTTCCATAAAAGTTGAAAATTCGAGGTTCCTGTGGTTTCCTGTGTTAAAAGCTATAATTTTTTTTATAGAAGATTTTCCCTTCTGTCTTTATTTAGTATTGAGCGAAATGCCTCCAGTGAATTTTCAAAGGAATCGTTGGTCAGAAGTTTTTGGTTCTTGATTGGGATCTAAATGACTTTTTATTTTCAGTGGGTTTGCTACAAAATGCATAACTTTTTTTTAAAATTATTATCTCTGAAGCCATGGATGAAACATTTTACGATGCTTTTTTCTTTTTGTAACTTATACTCTTTCTCCATCTTGTTATACCCACTTGCAGACTGGCATAATTTCTCCCAGCAAGCTCAGGATGAAGCTCATAGGACCTCATAACAACAGAAAAAAAGATGGATCAAACAGTAATTCTGCGAGAACATCCCCGTCCAAGCTTGTGGATAACGAATTTGTAAAAAATAGTTTGTTAACCTCTGAAAGTGGAGATTTTGATGAGGAAGGTTCGTGCATAATGACCTTTCAACTGCATTTGAATTACTGAAGGATAGTGATCCTATTTTGCATAACAAGACTAACAGTGCGAGTTCATTTCTTTTTATTATGGGATTTGTGTTTTTATTTAGATTTTGGCCTGCACCAACTGTAGATAATTAACTTTTTTTTCCCAACTTTGGATGCATATGGAATTGTACTCTTCAGTTGCCGCTTCCAGCACAGAAGTTTCATCGGTGACCGTAGCCGAGGAGCCTGTGGTAGAACAGAACCAAGTTCTTTCTCAGCCAAAGGAAACAGTTGACATGGGGCGAGTCAAAATGCAACAGTTCTCAAAAGTTGAAGGTGGTAATTCAAGTGCAGTTCATCCAGTGAGAACTCTTGAAGATGAGAATCTTGATTATGATAGCAATGCTAGTTCATCTAGCTTCGAGTTTCACAAAGAGAGATCAGTACATAATCAGCTCGGAAGATCATTTTCAAGGCCCATGCCATCTAAGTGGAATGATGCTGAGAAATGGATAATGAATAGGCAGAATTTACAGCCTAATTATGCTAAGAAAAATGCTTTGCACAACCACAGTAATCGAATGCCAGTGTCAAACATGGTGAGGATTACTCCAGACTTGGCATATCATGATCCCACTTCATCGATTGGCAGGATGGCAGAGACTAAGCGTGTAGATTTTTGTCAGCCTGCTTCACAGGCAGCTCTAGAGAAATTCTCTTTTCTTCCCTCTGGGTCTCACCCGATCCCTAGTCAAGCGTATGGTGGGAATACACTACTTGATCAGTGTACTCAGAGTAAAGATTTGAAGGAAGTTAATCAAAGAGAATTATCTTGTACAAAAGGGTCATCCGAGGATACAACAGGTAAATTTTCCTCATGGAAGCTTCTGTTTTCTGTTTTCTTTTCCTTTTTCTTTTCATTTGAATGTAATATATGCATTTCAAGGAGTTAATCTGGGATAGATTATCCAGGAAAAACATATTAAACCAGAAAGAAGGGAAAAGAAGCTTGAAATAATGTGTGATGAAATAGATTTTGCTACAGTATTCTTTTTTGTTATGCAAGATTATCAAAGGCAATGTTAAAACTATAATTCGTGATATATAGGTGATGTACCTCACAAAGATATCATAAAATGTCAAGCAGTCTTCATCCTTGTGTCTGGGATCGGTATCTTCCTTTGCTACGTCATTGTAATGTTGCCCACACATTGAAAACTGCCACCATAAAGATTATTGCTTATATCATTTAGATATTTACTTCCATCTGGCAAGAAAATTATGTGTCTGGGGACCAACCCTATCTCCACACTGTAGGCTTGTTATATGGGGTCATCCACCCTTAAACTCTCAACATGCAAGAATAGCGCGAATGCTTTGTGCGATTGTATTGTACCTTAGTCCAAACATTCCGATAGAGTTCCATCTGTTCGGACTCATGTATACTCCCCCAAACCCTTCATTCTATTATCTGCTCCAATACAGTTTAGATGCAATATAGATTTGATAGTTGTCCTTTGGTAGATGTTAACAGATTTGATTTGGGTTCAATAACTGCCTGCAATTTTGATATAACTATCTAAAGTTGTCCCACGTAATGGAGTATTTGCATTATACTACTTTTTTATATTGTCTACTTTACAAGTATCATATTTGAAGCTGATGATTTAATATAATGACCTTGCAGTTGCTCCTGTCTTAAGATCAGTATGTATGAGAGACATGGGAACAGAAATGACCCCTATTCCTAGTCAAGAACCTTCGAGGAGTGCTACACCTGTTGACGCAACAACTCCCCTCCGCAGCCCTACTTCTTCTGTTCCATCTACTCCCCGAAGAGGGGCACCGGCATCAACTCCTGTGGAGCACAATATGAACAATCATTCAAAAGGTGGCTCTGAGAATGTCAGAAAGGATTTGACTGAGCAAGAATTGAAATTAAAGACAAGGAGAGAGATTGTAGCCCTTGGAGTCCAGCTTGGGAAGATGAATATTGCTGCTTGGGCCAGTAAAGATGATCGGGAAAAGAATACATCTCCTGTTGTAGCTAATGATGTTGAGAAGTTTGAGAGAGTTGAGTTTGAAAAACGTGCTGCCGCTTGGGAGGGTGCTGAAAAGTCCAAACACATGGCAAGGTTTTTCCATACTCAAAATGTAGATTTAAGAGTGTTGCATTACTGTATCAAGCATGTTATTTTAACTTGCTACAATTTAATTTGTTGAGTGGTGTAATACTTTTCAGATATAAGCGCGAAGAAATTAAAATCCAAGCATGGGAAAGTCAGCAAAAGGCCAAGCTAGAAGCCGAGATGAGGAGAGTAGAGGTACTTATTTTCATTTCGGTGGTGAATTTATACGCTTTCCGGGGACAAAAATGACACATTAGCTACATCAAAGACAGGGGGATCACATTTGTTGAAGTCCCAGAATTTATAAAATTGACAATCTCAGTGGCTACTGATTAAGATAAAAACCAGCTAAGTAATGATTGTAACACTAAGCAAACTTCTGTGGTTCTTAAAACCTGAATGTGATTTCTCTTAAGCCTTTGCTTTACAAGAAGTTGTTACTTGTGAATGATTGCTGAGACTGCAGTTTATGAGCAAAATTGACCATATATAACTAGAATCTTTCTCTCTTCAGGCTCAAGTGGAACAGATGCGAGCTCAAGCTCAAGCCAGAATGGTAAAGAAGATTGCCTTGACACGACAAAAATCGGATGAAAAAAGAGCAGCAGCTGAAGCCAGAAAAAACCGAGATGCAGAAAGAACTGCAGCCCAAGCGGAGTTTATTCGTCAAAATGGACGAATGCCAACATCCCATTACATGTGTTGTGGTTGGTTATCATGAAACCGGGAAAAAGTAAAAACCCTCAGCCTCTCGTTGAGTCAAATTGGCGTCCCTGAGTTGCTGTGTATGTAAGCTCAATCTTGTCTTCAGCTGAGTGACCTCAGTTTGTAAGCTATTATGCGAAAGTTGGTGGATCATTTTCAATGTTATCAATCTTCTCACACAAGACCAAACTCTACTTGAATGAATATAAATCAAGGTCTGTGAAATTGCTTCTAACTTCATGTAATGAACCACTTGAAATTTATCTAACATCATGGCAAGAAAATCTCAAGGAAAAATGAACGACGTAAAGTTTTTAATGTTTGTTCTCTTAACATTGAATTTGTTTTAAAAGAAAAGCAAACTGCACCAAGACTGAGCGGCCGGCAATTCTTATGCTGCTACACCGAGATGGAAGCATTGATAAGCTCTCAGTCAGGAGTCACAAACTGATGGTAGACTTATTTTCTAATAAGGATGCAGGTTTGTCTCAAGTAAGATGAGGCGCCTAAAGGAGGGAAGACCAAGATTCCGAGAACCTTCTGCTTTCTGAGGCCTCCCATCAGAATTTTGGCAGTGCTCCAAGCCTGGCAAGTAAATTAGGGATCTTGAGTCATGTCAATAAGCCGCAAATTTTTAATTACGTGAATCTCAAGTAGGATATGTCTCGTCAATTATTACATAATATACCTCAAACCTACACTTAACTTTATCCTACATTGGAGACAACCCCCGACACTACTTGACAAGCTTAAAGACTTTTAGACATGAGGAATCATGCAGATCCATTAGGAACCACAACCCAAAAGCAATGCAGCTCAAGTCCTCAGTGATCCAGATCTGAAGCCTATCACTTCGTCAAAAAATTTCTTGTCTTATACGGATACAAAGATGCATCTCGTTGTGTCAAAATTTTGTAAATTCAACATTCTCATTGGAACTTTTTTGTATCATTTCCTTCTTGACCCCATAAGATGAAGTTGCTTATTATGCGATGGATCAACTTCAAGAACTAGATTCATTTGATTGTACTAATGGCCCATCGTTTGAATGATTGTACTAACTTTGACTTGTGAATGTCCAAAAGATAAGGCAAGTATTGAAGTTGTTTGTACTCACCAAGGAGGTTCAATTTTCTTTTGATTTTGAAGATTCACAGGATTAATGAATGCAAACTTCTCCTTGGCTAGGAGAGGTTACCAATCGAAGTTGGATGAGTGGAAGTGATTGATAACCTCAACACTAATTTCTTACTTCCTATTTGAACTCAGACCGTAATTATGTAGATGTAACCTGGAAGAATAATTATGAAGGGTTTAACTTCCTACACTTTTTCTGTATCAAACTCCTTTTTTTGTGTGCATACTTTGTTCTTTTTCTCACTGTGATTCACACGAATCACGCTCTGTTGTTGAAGCCAAGCTTTAACTTGGGACCCTCACCTACAAATCATCTGCTTTTTTAGCAGCTCAGGGTCGTAGCTGTGCTGTTGGTTTTGAGCAGAGTAAAGAACAAATATAAATCGGAAAACTGATATCTTTTATTGATCTCAAATAAGTTATTTATACAGCAGAAATATAACCAAATTGCCGAAAAATCTGCTACAAGATGGAATGAAAAACTTCCTAAAAAAACAGCATGAAGAATAGTTCATTATCTAACTAAAGCTTGACTCTTTCAAGAATGTACATATGCCTAAGGTTGATGATTTAAACCAATAACCTGCTTGGACCCTTCATCTAATGAGGATTGATGGAAGATAGTCACTCATGCGGCCATCATTTTGTGCTTGACGGTGCCGTGCACGAGACTGGAGATCAAAGAAAAGTTTTGTGCTTTTCTTCCTCCCACTTGAAAATAAAGGGCTTTTGGAATTGTTTGATACAGTGCCCTGCCTTGTCACCATTCCACTCCTCTCAAGAAAATTCTTATTATCCTTAACCAAAACATAAAAACTTTCAAGTCATATCTTAAATTTATACAGTGACTCCATCTCTGACTACCATAGACCCAGTCCCACGCCAAAAAGTAAGCCTGAAAATCTTCTCCTCTTTCACTTTCAATGGTTGGAGTTTCCTATTAAACACTACAATGTACTGCCACTGTTGAAAAGCCCGTGCCTCACGTGCCACATCAACTCCCACTGAACTCAACCAAATTCACCCACACTTGACAAGGCATTCCCGGTTTTCTCATTCCAACGGAGATGAAACATCGACTTATTCAACAGGTGCAGGGCAAAGCAAGAACCTTTACTGTGACTTGGAAAGACTAGCCCAACCTTACACAGCCTATAGCAGGTAGTGATTGACTCTTCGTGCTTTCAGGTCTACCCAAATTGGAAACCAAAGATGGCTTTTTCAGGGCTATAATAATTTCCACAACCGCGAACCTAACAACGCATCGACAAGCTACTCACTCACAACTGGATAGTCTTACCTCAACAGATTTACTAAGAAGATAACCGAAGTGTCAATTGGCTCGCCAATTATGCTCCTTCTTTCAGCCTTGAGGTTACCACTTTTATTTCCGCACCTAATGGGTGTCAATCGATGCTCGCCAATTATGCTCCTTCTTTCAACCTTGGGGTTACCACTTTTATTTCCGCACCCAATGGGTGTCAATCGATCCTCTTAGAGGACATCGCTGGGATTAGTATCTCCCGCTTCATTTAGTTCGATGTTTGTCCATTTTACACAAAACAAAAAAACAAAAAAAACAACGCAGAGGCTATTATTGCATTAATGCAAGCATAGAAAGGGTTGCTTTCAAGCCCCTCCTTATCGTAAAGGACCCGTCACATGAGACTGGAACCTACAGCACAGTACTGACTGTCTAAACCCAATATGTCATGTCACAACAACCCATAAAAGGTCAAATTATGGCACACTATTGTCATGCTCATCCACAGGCCACAGCAACCTTTGGCTCATCGTAAATTTGACCGCGAAACAACTGAAACAGAACGCGTACTATCATAAAATATTGGTGGCCTACTAGTTACGAACTGTGTATATTCGGTAACATAAAAACAAGGGAACAAAAAAGGGTATCTTCTAATTACAGTAATAAGCTTACATATAAGACTTAAAACTAGGATTAGGTAGGACTTCCCACTTCTGAACGAGTTTGAAGAGACCCTAATATTACAGGAATTGGGTGGTATCTTAACTGGTTAAACTGTTTCAGTATTCCAAAGACCCCACAGATGCTATAGAGGTGCTCAAATTTCTTGACTCCTGCCGGTTTGCGAAGTCATCACAGCTGCCATTTGGGAGCCTCTGAACTGGGATAGAATTCAGAAGCTCTACCCGTCGTTTGCCCATTTGTTGCACTTCCTGTGGCGAGAGTATTTTGATACACCACACACTGTTCACAAATTCCCTGGCATCGAAGCATATCAGATGATAAGCAGTGAGCTAATCAAGAATTGTTCAAGAAATTTGTTTTACAATAACTCCTGTTAATCAAGTATCATTATACATTCAGAAGAATAATGGACAAAGAAACTTTAAAAGTGCTAAAAAACATGAGCTATATAAGATGGAAGCTTACTGCCAGGGGTCATCACCAAGGAGAAGCACATCATTCTCCCTGTCAACAAATACAAGCTGCCAGCCTGATCTCAGAGGGTCCTCCAACTGGCCTTCAAGACCAAACATCCGTGCAAGCTCACTGCGTAGCTCATTGTAGCTGCTGAATTTGGTTATATCCAAAGACCTGCCGAAGGACCCTAACTTATGTACCTGTAAATAATTCCACAGTCAAAAACTTAAAAGTTCTATTTACCATTGCTTAGACTAAAACCACAAAGAAGCATTATCGCAGATTAACATTAATCAGACTCTCAAAGGGGTAATTTACCTTCACAAAGGTTCTATTTGGTTCATTTACTTGGCCTGCATTTTCTGAGGACTGTAAGAAACCTGATTCATCGATGCAACTAGAAGGTGTAGCTGCTGGATTAATAGAATAATCCGTGCCTGTAGTGCCCATGTAATTACAGGATGAGAAGGGTATGTTTGTGGAATTATTGTCACTGCCAACTCCTCTAAGGCTTGGAATTCCACTCTGCAGTAAAAGAGACGACGGTTCTATATTCACACCAAACAGAAGATGGCTTTGTGGATCACTGCCACCTTCTTGATCTATAGAACACTCCCTGCCAGGGAATGGTGGCAATGAAATACTGTTGTGTGACATATTTGTCTGCGGTGAAACCAACTGTTCTACTTGTGGTAGAGCACATTGGGGAGATGCAAAAGAAATAAGAGGTTCAATGGCAGCTCGCTTGGATGGCCACCCTGAGGGAGTTATCAAGGGGTTGCTTCTATGCAGGTTGAGTAGATGTGCTGAGTCATCCTGGGGAAATGTACCCAAGAGACTTTGATGGGGAGACACAATAGGGGTAGTCACAGGATTCCCGCTTGAGTCAGAAAAGCTCTGCTGGTGGCACAGTGAAGAAATGGCTTGCAATGGTGATGACTGTGATTGAGAAGCTGGAGCGAATTGTCGTATGGCAGAGACAACACCAGGAATCTGTTGATGATCAACCAGTTGCTGTTGTGACAGCGAATGCTGCTGCTGATGCTGACTGCTAGCTGTCATCTGATGCTGCAGTTGTTGCTGAATCAGATGTGGCTGCGTCTGAACCTGGGACTGAGACTGAGACTGAGATTGAGAGTGAGACTGAGACTGATGTTGGTTTTCTTGAACACCTGAAAGAAAGGCTTGCTGAGGCTGAGACTGCTGCAACATCTGAGGTTGCACTAAAGTAGCTGTCCTGCCAGGGTGAGTTTGGAGTTGTTGAAAATGCAACATGGATGGCCCTAAAGGCTTTGAAGGATCTATAGCCCTCATCTCTTGAAGTGCAGCAGCAGCCATAGCTTGGTAGACATCAGGCTGCAAACCAAGCATTGTAGTATCAACTCTTTGCTGCATCCATGGTGAGATTCCAAATCCCTGAAAGCTCATAGATTGAAGACCTCGATCTCCATCTCCTCCAAGCCACATAAGGGGAGAATTCATTCCCAGATCATCATCCCTTACACCTGATTATAAAAGAAAACACAAAATGTAGAGGTTAGAGGAAAACGCTTCCAGAATTAAAAAGAAAAAGAAAAAAAGATGAAAAAAGAAGAAACAAAAGCTATCCGCCCCGTTCTTTCCAATCACGTATTTAAGAAACAAATCTGAAACCAGAACAAGATATCAAAGCAACTAGATTCATGAAAGCTCTCATAGTAGTCCATGACAAACATACCATGAAAAGAGGGTAATCCAGGTGGCCATGGACGTTTAAGCCTCAGAGGAAATGGGGAAGGATACATTGGGAATGTTGTTAGTGGTTCAATTTCCCATAGGGAAACTCTTGGTTGCCTCTCCCCAGCTGTGGATTCATCCCAGCCAACCTGTGCATCACATGTCATAAGTGGTTAAACTATAGCCTAAGACGTACAAAAGATCAATAATCTTACATTTGTGCAGCAAAGGATGACACCACTATTTTCTTCAACTCACCTTAACTGAGCGCCAATGGGAATTTGGCCACCTAGCAGGATCTAAGTCGCTTATGCCAGTTATTGTACCCATGTAGCTGGATGCAGATAGATTGTCAGATATCTAAGTTCAAACAACAGACAAGCATTTATCCCAAAGAATATGAAGCGTGATGAAAGAAGAAAAGAACAAAGGAAAATATTACCCCCTCCCAGTCATTATATGGCAAGCAAATGTTCACATAGGACATAGATGGAAGCATAACAAGCCCAGAACAGAAAGGAGGGTTATAATAATCTAAGCAGGATGTTTAGAACTGACCGACGAACGCTGGATTCTTCTGTTTCAAACAGCATTCTAAAGCGCATCCCAACAGACACCCGAGTATGATAGACTGCTTTCACATACTTGGCCAATGGTATTACAAATTCTGACGGACTAGCCCTGAGGACGAGGTGATGAAAATTTACAGAGAATGGTTACAGAACTCCACTACAAGTAAATATATACCTTGGATTATAAAATATGGTGAAACGACTGTTTGTCGCAGCAGCATGGGCTGCTGCAGCAAGAAGCCCCAAGTGCATGCTATCACTTGACAGCACCGATGAAGGCATCACAGTTTGAGGACGGTTTGCACGCCGGATTCCAAGAAGCAATTGATTTTTTTCATTCCTATCATCACAACAGCATCTGTCAGCTTATAGACAAAATGTTATTGTTCATAATAAATCATGTCTGGAAGTTCTAAAACCCTAATATTTTGTAATTAGGCACACACGGGTCTTAGACTTCATCCATTCACCAGAAAAACGTCAAACATGCAATCTAGAGGTTCTCTTTAGAAGGTAGGAGAAACCCCATTTTGATATCAATCATACTCAATGGTACTGACATTTACTCCTTCAACCACTCATTTTTGCACTCATCCAAGACACCATACAGGTAAATAAAGCATAAATTATTTAAAAATTTTACTTTTATGGAGAAGCAAAGAAAAAAGTTTAAGAGGAAAAAAAACATAGGCCAGGTAAGTTATCTGCAAACCCACCATATAAAAAGCACAGAATCCCCGGCGACAAGTCTTTTCGCACTCACAAAAACACTCCACCCTGTTGTAAGAAGGTGTCTCTTTGGCTGCCCTGGATGAAGAAAATTCATTAACTGATGAGAGTTTAGCAATTGATGGATATATCATGAAAATGATAATCAATCCCAGCGATCTAACCAAGAAGCTTAACTTCAATGTTCACTTTATAATTTAAAGTCAATACTTTACAGTTGGACAGCTGCTAACTTGATTTCTACCACTTACTTCAGTTATGTGAGACATGAACCTCTCCATGTCAAATGGATGCAAACTGACCGGTATTGATGACAAGAAATTCTCAATAAGAAATGCATATACATAGGAAATGTAAATGAAGTTAACAAATAAATGCGATATGAATTCTGTGTAAAAGTTGGAAATGGAAAAAAAACCCACCACATGAATAGATAGTAAATGGATGTCACTAATAACCACGACCAAAAAAAAGTCCAATTAGGTATTTTACTTGTTAGTCCCTATCTTGGAATTCATTTTTTATGAGCCAAAATTCTTCAACTACCCATACTTCTGCTAAATTCTAAAATGAAAATACAACTCACCACGAAAAATATGTCTAAATTTCCATTCATTATCATGCAAGTCTCTAGCAATTAACTCTTGAGCAGGAGGTTGCTGGGTGAAGTCCTGAAATTGAATAGGAACATTAGAAATAACCCACAAGACTATAACCAAAGAAATGTCGAAATGTCACTAGATATGTAGAACATTTACCAATGGAGGAAACACTTTTTCAGCTGCCCGGCGGGGGACAGAAAATCCTCCATGAGTACTAGTGTCACTTGCAGTCAAAGTTTTACAGAAGTAATTGGTTGGCTGCTTGCTGGGGGTGCCCAATTCTGCTGGAAGATATGCGTCCTTTTGCTCTTGCTGCAGGATGCAGTCATTTTAACATGTGATGACATCTACACAAGTTTCTATGAACAGAATCAGAAAGGACATATATATACCGGACTCAATGGCTGCAAAGTCATCTGCGCATATACTTCATCTGTTTCAACGTCTGCCTGAAATTGAGATGAATAATAAGCCTTACCGTAGGAAGCAAAAGGAAAATGTAGATCTGGAAACAACCAAACAATTCTTACATGCATGGTTACATTGTGAAGCTGGCAGATAAGTTGTGGGGGTAAACTAGGATAGTTTGGAATATGGGCATCGACTTCCCTATTAGTTGAAGCAGCAACCTGCATACATCAGCACAGATATAAGGTTGAAATAACAGTAAGATAGCCACCGACAAAGATGAACTTTGTAGATGGATTAAAATGAGCAGCGGAATGAAGGAAACGAAGAACACACACACACACACACACACACACACACACGAAAAACAGTCACTTCAAAATTCACAGACAATGATCAACAAGAAAATTGTATGGGGGAAAAAAAAATTAAAGAGGTCATGCAAAGACAATTAACAGATACACTTCCAAATCAAAAGCAATCTTCATAATACAGCAAAGCAGGCTATGTCGGACATAATACTAACCTGCTCACTGTGACCTTGAGGGAAATAAACGACGCGGCTCCCAACTGCAGGTAGAGAAACAAGTGGACCCGCACATGCATGCCAAAGTTCGGAATTCAACACCCTCCTCTCCCCTGGAGATTTCATTAAAGGCAGAGTAAAGATCACATGAAAAAACAATGTTTGGTCCAAAGTGCTTGATAATTGACGCTAATATATTCTTTTAATTCAAAAGGAAATTATAAAACTCTGGAATTTGTGAGCTTGATCACTAAGTAAGCCGTGAAAAAGCCAAATCACAAAAAAGGGAAAGTTGTCTACCAATTAAGCCCTCTAAAGATTACCTAAAATTCAGAAGCAAACAAAAGATATCAGAAATTAAAAAGCATAATTAGACATATAAATTATCTGCCAGTCATGCATTTCAAGATCTCGATTTCTATCGTTCATTTCTGTATAATCTTTACTGTCCATTCCCTTAAGAAAAAGACGAACAATATGTGTCCGTGCAAAGGTCGGCGAGTGTGTGAGTGTGAGTTTGAGCGTGTATGAGAGAAGCACACCAAAAAAAAATGAAGTCCAGAAATCTGCAAGCAAGCAAGCTAATACACACCTTCCTGGGTTTGTGGACTAAAACCAGCTGAAGAGAGCCTCATTCTAACACAAAACTAAGAAAATCTTCAATCGATATTATACCCACCACCGGATGATCCAAAACCACCCTTAACCGTATAAATTAAATACCAGATCACCAACAAAACCACCCATCAGTTCTTCCACTCACCCCCTGCTCTCTACACAATACCATGCCTCAATCCTTGCCCTTCCGCTTCAAACTCCAACCAGGATTCAAAATTTTCAACTATTCACCAATCACAAGAGAAAGAGATCGCAAACAATGAAACATCACCGTAAAGCTAATACCATAGAGAACCCACAAGAAACCCACTTCTTGAATTTTCAACCGAAGCCGGTTTTGCTACAAAACACGATCGATTTCAGCCTCATCCGGTTGCTATCCTCTTCGCCCACAACCCCCAAAGTTCTTCAATCATCAGCCTCAAAGCACTCATGCGACATATCACTAAGTGAAATCCCGCATTTTAGCTAGGAAACTAAGAACCACTCAGCTTGTAGCTCTCAACAAAGTAAACCAAACTGTAGTTGATTACTTCACCACAAAACTCAAGCAAGTAAACCCGTAACAGAAAACCCAGAAGCTGAATGCACAAGCCAACACTAGATCTCACTCGGGAGTCACCAAGTACCGCTTCACCATCAACCAGATCTTATTACACCAGAAACCTTAAAAAACAGAATTTGTAAGCCAACTGACAGGTACAAATCATTCTCAGAGCCCATTGAAGGTACACGGACATACAAAGTCAACAACTTGAAGCACGTACGAAGATCTCAACCGATAAATAAGTAATCACAGCTACATAAAGACACATTTGTTTTACACCGAAAGGATTTTTTTCGCTTGGGCGGTTGTTTCCAGTAATGAAAACAGTGTTTTTGGTGGTGGTGATAGGTACTGAAACTACAGTATCACGTCCACTACTTTTTAACTCTCCCAATCTCCTTTTCTAGCTCTGATATGGCTCAATCAATGAATACAGAAGCACCGTTACTTTTGGCTGTCTAATTTTATTATATACCCAGGAGAAAAGCAAAGACTGTGGAGAAAGAAAGAAAAAGAGTGCTCGCGAGTGTTTCTATGTCTAGAGATAGAAAGAGAAAGAGAAGTGTGTCAGATATTTGTCAGAGAGGGACACAGTGAGTAATTGTTTGATGTGTTTTTTTCTTCGCTTTAACTGTGACTTTTTCATGTTCATTTCAGACAATTCAGGAAGGGGGACATATTACCCTCAAAGTTAGGAAGATTTACTCAGCTATCCTCTTTCTAAGAATGTCTTTATCTTCTTCTTATTATTATTTTTTTTGTTTTAAATTCTGTGTTCCACCGGCAAAGTCTTCGTTAGTAAAAAGGATACTATTTCTTACCAAATTCTTTGAGAAAGAAATGCGTGTTGCAGTTTTCACATTAAATGATTGAAGGTACTGTGCAGATGGAGCGGAGGGGGTGGTAGGCCTTAGGAGTGAGTATGACTGTCATGTACTTTCGTTATGGGCCATCCCCCAGAGTCCTAACACGTACCGTTCTGAAGGTATAGGACCATTAGCCTTTCCCTGCTCATCTTCTTCGATGAGATTTTGTTGGCTTTCGATCAAAGTTGTAATTCGGTGGCATCATATATACATGGTCTTTAAGATGAAAAACAGCAGCAGTTATAATATAAAAGATAGTGAGTCTGTTTTTTCCTTTACCAGAACTAAGATTTTGTTAAGAGTGTTTACGCTTTCAATGTAGGAAGAAGAAGAACTAACAGAATTAATGGGACGACATGGAGTTGAAGAAATAAAGGTGATAATAAGTGAGATCCAGAGGGTTTTTAGGTCCAGCAAAGTCCTACAACTCTTGTCCAACTTGAGAATACCCCACTGCGAAAATGTATACTACTCTTGGTTAAGAAACAAGGGGTCCATCTCATTCAAATTGGTGAAGTATCACATCCGCGTAGGGGGCCATCCACAAGAACATTACGCCAGTACTCCCTCTTTTTTCTTCTTAGACATAATTTACACTAAGATATACGTATCACTTGTTCACATGTACACATGCATACACAAACTTTTCGTGCCCGCTTAATATGTATAAGAACTTATAAACACATATTAAACCTAATCTTCGTCAAAATTAATAGACTCAAGCTCCAAAAGGAAAAAGACGCAAGTTAAAGTCATCAAACTTTCTGTACTGAATCCAGGCTTGTTATCTGTATTCAACAACAAAATGGTTCCTATCCTATGTATGTATACATTCACTAATACCTTTCTTAGAACAAATAATAAACCGGAGAGTCTACATGTTTTGGAAACTTAAGTAATACCATTAGGCCTATCATTAACATATGTAGTATGACAAACATTAAACATCTCGTAGTAATTAAATTTGTTTTTAATGTTGGCATTTAGGTCATTGCATACGATTTTCTTCAAACGCCAGCTGGGTCAATCTTGTTAATATGAGGGGAACTATTACTATAGCAAAAGAAAGGAGAGGAAAGTGACATCACCGAATCTATTCAATTCTACGGACAGTACCCAGATATTATCTCATAAAAGAACAGACGAAAAGGAAAGAAAGGACGAATCCTAGCCATTGGTTAAGGAAGTGTGGGACGCGTAAGACCTCGATGGGACTTGACATGACCACTGTTCGCCTTTTTTATTGGTCATTGTCGGACTGTACGGTGAGGAAGCGTCACACGTAATAAATTACCTCCCTCCCTGGCGTAAATGTAAATATACAAGTTGAGAGTGAAAAAGTGAAGACATGAGAAGCCCGCAAATCTAGAGCCTAGTCTTTTTCCCATAGGTTAGGCTCTTAAAAATATATTTAATTATTTATTATTTTAATACTAAACTAATCTAAAAGTCAAATACGCTACCCTTTTCTATTTATAATAAGTGCTGTTTTACGTACATTTATTCAAAAATAAATGTCATTCTTAATTTTTTATGTATGTTTATAATTTTATTTTTAAAATTAATCTTTAATTTTTCTCTTATTTTAATTACACAGATCACAATTTTAAGACAATTTAATGCTCCATTATCTTATAATCTTATCAACCATTTATAGCTTCATGGGAGTATTAATAAGAGTATATATATAATTTCATTAACTTTCTTAATAAACGTGCATTTTGTTAAAACAACACTTTTTATGAATCGGAGAGAATATATAGAAACGGTACTTATTAGAAGGGCATTCATTCTTTTGAATGTTAATGATATGATCGATGTGGGAATGAAGTACAAACCTATCAATGAGTTTCCAAGATAATTCTAAGCTAAATTAATTTGGAAACATTTGCTATATCACATGCTTGTATACTGGTTTGGTACATATAGGAGAAGGGATAAGAGATGCCTTTTAAATCTATTCCCTTTTTTTCGACTACAAATCAAGATCACATCATTCCAGCTTTGGTTGAAATGCCAAAGCACTGTGTCTCATGCATATTTGGAAACTGTGGACGATATTGTTGATCCCAACTACACACTTTCCTAGAACTCAACGTGGCCTGTCTTTCTTCCTCATCTTCCTTTTCAATAGTTCACTTCTAAGTTTGTTCAATAATTACACGCACGTTAGTCCCACGATTTGGTATTCTATTGTCGTTATATTTGGGAAAGAAAAACATTATATTCGTGGATTTATTAAGTTCAATGCAAGGAGTTCAATGAACTTGCGGCGGAGACCTTAAGTTAGAGTTACTCTTACACCAAATTCTTCCAAGTTATTAGAGTTGTGTTTTATAACCTAGTCTTCAACCAATTTGTCTGTCCAAATTCAGAATGACGTGTATCAAACTTTATGTCGAACATGTATTGAAATCTTGTGTATGTATACATATCCTAATTATTTACTTAACATCTTGAAATAAGGACAAATAATATTAAATAAATTATACAATTAGGCACCGTCATTTATAATTTCTAAAATTAAAAAAATGTCACCACTCATTTATCTATGTCGTGTCGTGGCACCTTAATATAAAATTCTTAGAAAAGTTTATCCAAAGTAATCTTTTTTATCAAATACTCGTAACTTCCCTATTCACGGTTAAGGAAATTCTTGTTACGTAAACCAAGGCAAATCTTGGGGTATTAAAGAGGGTCAAGATGCAAATTTAGTTTGCGTGGAGCATTCCAAGAGAAATAGTATATAATGATGACATGTATGAAATAGCATCAACACAAGTAGTACTAGTTGATATTATCGTAACTAGCAACTACAAGTTGGGATCTAATTAAAGTTGAGGGCGATGGAATTAACAGGTAAGCTTCGGTTGGTATCTATGGCTTTAGACCTATATATTATATAGGAAGAGGCAGCATGAGCATGCAGGTAAGAAAATATGATGTTAGAGATAAGAGTATATATTGATCGGGTAGAAAATTGGCAATATTCGTGCTTTAGCATGAGTGCGTAACTAGACCTAGGCTTAGAAAGAGCGCATAATCAACCTATTAAAAGAAGAGAGAACCTTGTTCAGTCCACTAATTAAGACAGTAGGTTTAATTTGACAACACTAGGAAAAAGGAAGTAATACTAATTTCAAGGTTCCTTTTTTCCTTTTTACATGGATTGATGTTCACTTTTTTAAACCTTGGAGAAGGAATATGCATGCTGTTGAAAGGTGAGGTATCTGTAACACATAGCTCCGGACTTATGTTGATTTGCAAATTAAGGGACACGCATAAAGACGAAGAAGAAGGAAATTAAGCTAGACATGTATATAGCTGTCTAAAGTCAAACAAGACAAATAAATAAGGAAGTCGGCAAGGATACATATACATGAACCTAGCTATGTTATGTATTGGCTTTGATGTTGAAAATGGATGGCAAATGAAATGTCCGCGCACTACCCCAATAATACACACCGAGAAAAGTGAATAATACTGACAATCATAATAAAAGATAAAGCAAGGGTAGAGGGAAGGGTACCAGTACTACTGTCTAGTGGGTGGAGAATGAGAAGGGTCACACTCACGTAAGCATACAAATCCTTATCTTTTTTTTTTAAATAATTATAACCCCAAGTTGGAGGTAAATTGATAAGAAATTTTTCTAGTTTAAGGGAGGTTACAGATTCAAACTGTCCTTATGTATACAGTCGTTCAAAATTTAGAGTCAAAGTTTTACCTAAAAATTAGCTCAAGAGGAGGAGGTTTGTCCATTATTATAAATTCTTGAATGCCTTTATAATTGTCTGATGTGAAATTCCTGACAGTCGGAACCAAATATTAAGTACCTCTTATGCCAAGAAAACAACTATTTACCAAAACAGAGATGAGTCACCGACGTTATTGCATGGTAGAAACCTATCGTTTGTTTATAAGACCTGGTTGATAAATTTTTAAGATTTTCATGTGTTCGATGATGCATTATCTTAAAATTCCATTCGTTGTCATCAATTATCGCAATTACTCAGGTCTCGTCTGTTCTATCTTCATGCAGTTTTCTTTTTGTCTCTCACGCCAACCTGTCTCCTACCTATCAAACACGAATAAATATATGTTACACAAGTAAATCTCTTCGATATTTTTGTGTTGTCTGTTTAAGACAAAACGTTCACATTCAAATTCAATTAAAGCTTTGATTACATTTGGTCGTGTTCACTTCTCATAGGATATTCCCTGTTACTTACCTTTGGTTTTTTACAGGCTCCATTAATTTTGTTCAGAAAGTCCGGTGGTTATCAATTTACACCATTTTACCTTTGGCAACTGACCAGGCAGTCAAAAAATTCCGAACAAAGAAACGGACTTCTCCTTCAGAGGCTGACAAGACTTGCCGAAGCATTCGTACACATGCAGACGTTCTTAGCTAGTGATCTTAGCTTTGCGAGAGATTGGAGGGTCAGAGGCTGACCCAGATGTCATCGGAGCCGTCAGATTCAGGGCTGAGGCTTTTCGGAGAGTGTCCGGTGGAGACCTGTCAACGTCCCGTATCCAAATTAGAATCTTTGGTCGGCGTGAACTCCCGCTGTTTTGAAATTGCCCTTTTGTTCACGGTGGCTTGATACAAAAGTCACATTCAGATTCAAATTTTCATCGAATTTGATTGCTAATACTTTTTGCAAGAGAATCTTACTTAGGTTAGTTTAAACAAGAATTCAGTTTTTAATGACTCTTCAAATATTTATCTCGCACATTAAAAGAAATAATGTTATGAAAGTAATAAAAAAATAAAGATAATAAGGAAACACGTGAGGTATGATAAAATCAACTTTTATATTGCTTTTCTTCAAAAGAATACAAGAAATGTTCTTTTAACTAAATGAAAAGAGCAAAACTCAAATAAGTTATATATAGATACTCTAATTTGAAAGTTTTGTTACATTCAGAATCTCACTTAAACTGAACTGTTTAAAATCGTACTAAGATCACGTCTATCTCTACCATATTAGGATTAATTGGATGACATTCTTATTTAAATATGACTCTAACTAATAGGATAGAATCTATAAAATAACAGAAAGATACAGTTTACATTCAAATAAGAAACTAGCACTCTTCGAAGATTTTCACTATCTTCAAATGTTGAGTCTTACTGCAGCTCTAATTTTTAGTTGTCGCCATATCATCCAAAATCTCCTTACGATCGCTATCCGTTAATGATGCAGTGTAACCTTATCGCAGCTTACATAGCACACTGGCCTAATACAATACTTCCTACAGTATGTCCTCTAGTCATGGTCCATTTATTAAAACATAAGTCAAATCTTTAGTCCATCTAAATCCTTAGGTGGGTTGAGTTAATTTTTATAAGATCTGAGACTCTACAAAAATTTATATTAAGTTCGATCTCACTCACTGATGTTTGTGTTAGTATTTTCGCATGTTTCTCTTACATTTTTAATCCAAGTAACTTTCCTCCAAAGGTACACATGAAAGTCAAAGTGCTTATAAATTTAAATGTCTAACAGCTCCATGTGACATTTCCACCCCTACACTGCCCCTTTTTGCAGTCGTAACCGCCTTAGCCTGAAGTGTCTGTGGCTGTCAAAGTAGTGTAAGCCTATACTATTAGGCCAGCGGGGAAGATAAGAGAGCCGATGCTCATGCATTTTTATATTTATCTTCTTTTTCTTTTACTTATTTTTATGAAGTCTGGTTAATGAATGGTAACTTTCCATGATAGCTTCCAAGCTATTAGATTAAATAGGAAAACGTCATTAGATTTGACAATGGATATGTGGTTTATGCGTAAGCCAGTTGTTTAGAGAAATGTGCAACTGATAAGCGACATGGAACATTTCAGGAAACGCCCCAAATCATACAAAGGTAGAAATCTGCGAATGAAAGGAACAGAACTAAATGTAGTTAAAGTGTTGATGTGTGGTCCAAACTCATTTAAGCAAAGGGGAAACACTTTTGTCAGTGATGATCTATTTCCAACTGATCACAACATGTGTTGGTGTCCCCTGTCTTATCGCTTGTTTGGTGGAGCATTAAGTAGAGCAGCTAAAGCCCGAGCAGGCGTACGTGATGCGTGGCAAGGAAATATGGCAACGGATGGGTCTGTTTCGTTTTTGGGAGACTTCTTGGTGGTCTGTGGCCTTTTTGTTGAACATTGCCTGTCTCCAATATGCGGTCAGTATAAGCTTTCATGTCAGCTTCAAAATGTAACAAATAACCCATCCATTTCAGTTCCTTCTTTTTCTTTATAAAGGTGTAATTATGGATTGTCAGGGCTCTATAGTCCATACAGGTTTGGAAGATGATGAGATGATGTGATATTGGTTACTTCAGGCCCTTTGAAAACGTAAACGTTTCCAGCTTTGGGCCGAAAGCAAAAAAACAGGGGAAACGGTTCGTTGCTTGAGTCTCTATTAAAGTTATGTTTCGGCCTGTTAAGATGGTCCAAAGCAAAATAGATTCAATGCTCTTTTGCCTTGGACTTAAGGCTGGTTTTGTTTAGTATCAAAAACTAGGAACCGAATCCTCGAAACAAAACCCAATTTAGAATTGACTTATTTTTTATTTTTATTTTTTATTTAA
>JANIHZ010000002.1:66056287-66067421 GCA_027478365.1 Erythroxylum rufum | reverse complement strand
TATTGATTGAAGAAAGAATTAGAATAAGACTTTAGTTAAAAGATGAAATTTTGGGGTATGTATGATTGTATAAGAAGGTTTTTTTTATGAATTGAGATGAGCATGAGGATGAATTTCCATAAGGGAAATTGTATGGATTTTTGTTTGATTTGTATAAGATTGAATAAAGATGAAAGGAATGAAAAAGAAAGATATAAGAAAAAGAAAGAAAAAAATTTATACCGATTTCGGATTGGTTGTAGTCTTAGGGTTTCCAACGCGCTAAGTTTTCTAAGTGTAACGCTACGGATGTCGGAATTTGTTTCCGTTCGTTTCGAAACATTTCTTTCGCTTCCGCCTTTTCATTTCCGTGTCCTTTTTTCGTTTTCCGTCTTTTTTTCCGGTTGGGGTCCGATTCCGAGATCGGGTTCCAACAGCCTCTCTCTCGGGTATCTCTCTCTCTCACTACACTGGCAACACTCATCTTTATTTGCTTGGGTTATGAATTTGATCAGTCTTATGAAGATAGAATTGAAGTAAGTAATGATATGTTGGCATGTGTATTGACTGGTAGTAAATTGTCATCTTGACGTGCTTATAATTCTTTCGCTGAACCTACTATTGATTTTTATGTTTCTTTATTCGCTGAGATTGATTGTGTTGAAGGCATTCTTAGTTTTGACAATGTTTTGTCCTAAGGGGGAGACATCAGATTGTTTATGGTGAATGTTCCATTCAGGGGGATATTTTAAGGTATATGCGTGACCATTCGTCGTGCTTTTTGGCATCTTTTTATCCCAAGGAAGAGAATGGATTTGTGCATTTGATGGTTATATATCCAATTATCTCATTTAGGGAGAGTTTTGAATATGTAACAAACAATGCCAAAAAGGGGGAGATTGTTAAGATATATGTTATATATCTTATTATTTGGTTTTGACATTTTTTAATAATTGGACATTTAAGATAATATTGACGAGTTCAAACTTCACATCCAAATTGATTGAATTTAAATTGGGCACGGTTGGCTTGTTGGATTTTTGGATAATGGTTCAGTTGTGATAAAAGTCTATTTTAAGTGGTATATGTGAAGAAGATAAGCTTGTTGGATTTTTGAGATAATGGTTTAAGTGTGATAGAACTCTATCTTAAGTGGGAGTATGTATACATCACAATTGTGGTGTATTATATGGATGAGAGTCAAGGTTTACTGCTGGAATTTTCAGAGGTGTGGCCAAGGGTTTTTGTTTGGTCTGTGTCTTGTTGTGGGTTGATTTAAGGTGTATGAGTAGATAACGTTGAAGGGTAAAAAAAAATTATGAGATAGTGGGAGATTGGACATGTGCGACTCCATATGTGCATGACTCCTCCTCTAGACTTAGTGTATGTGTAACCTTGGTAAACGTTGGACATAGGTGCTTGAGTAAATCACGTTATAGTGAAGTGCAGAACATTCAAGGGTAGTGGTAGATTGGGTATGCATGATTTCTTGGCTGTATCATTCTTTATTGGCTTTGCGTGATTTTTTTGTTCAATTGTTTTTGGTTGGATATGTGTAACTTCTCGACTGAATCGTGCTTGATTGGCTGCATGTGGTGTGCATGTACAACTCCATCTTGGGCCGCAACGATTATTAATTAATTTCCTTATAGGTTGTGTATACTTTAGTTGGTAAATGTGTTATCAATGCAACTGTGGCTTCGTGTTGGTGTTTATATGAATAAGCTTGATATCTTCTTTAATTCTCCAATGTAAATTGAAACTTGGGAGCTGAATTTATCAAGAAGTCGTTCCTTCCTATCTTAAGTGTATTTAATTTTTGTTCTTTATTATTCTAATCACTTAAGTTATTCCTTTATTGTTCTTTCGTTAAAAGATTGATTGAAAAAATTCTTTGTTGAGGTTAGTACGAGGTAATCATACTATTGGGTGTAAAAAATTTTCACGAGAAATGAGGTTGAGAGATAATGTCAAGGATTGAATAGTGTCAGTTAAGTAAATTCTTGGATAAATTTATTGTACTTCAGTAAAAGTATTAAACTGAATAAAAGCCCCACAAATATAAGCAAAATGTACCGAACTGCGTTATCAAATTTTCGATATTAATTTATTTAATTTTGTATTTATTTTTCTATTTTCGTTTAGTATAGAAAAATTAATAGTTGCTGATACAATTATTTTATATCTAGTAACCGATAGATACAGTTACAAGTAACTGTAGCAGAATCTTATAAATAACTACAGTCAAATCGAAAAGTTTGCGAAACTACTACCCTCTACGGTTTTCCAACTTTCTTTGAATTGAACGTTGATAAGACTTGTTAGTATGGTAGTAGTTATTGGCAAATGAGGGGGTATCGATTTAACAGGTTTCTTAAAACTTCAATTTTTAAGTAGAAAAGTAAATTCATTTCTTTGGTGATCACAAAAAATGGGGAGAAATATCGACAAAATAAATCTAAACAATGGCAACTAAGTTGTTAATGCTGTGCACTACTCATACTAAGTGCCGGTCCGCATCATCTTCACTGGACATTGTTCCATCTTCATCATCATCACTCTCTAGAGAATCCTGATAAATAATTTCTTGTTAGCATTTAGACAGCAGGTGCTCAATTGAACATCCAACTCTTGAAGTTGATTCCCAAATGTCATTATACGATGTTAAGGGAATGCAAGTTATGGCATACTCCTTACCTGGTAATGATATTGCTGCCGACCAATAGTTTGAAGAGCTGAAACTGCCCGGAACACTATGTACAGTGGAAGAAGTATTCCACTAGCTCTCAGGATAAGAATCTGATAGATTCAAAAAAGGAAATTTTAGTCAAAACAGCGATCCTTAAAGCCTGATGCTACTTGATTGAGAAGTATAGGTTCTTTCTGGGGCTTATAAAGAGGTGAAGGTACTACTACTTACGGTGACAAGTGTAAATGGATAATCTTCTGTTCCACCAGTAAGTGTATCAAAGAGGTGTCTCAATAGCAAAAGTACAGTAAACTGCCATTAAAGAACAAAACATTATAAGGAGGAATCATTACACGGATCCAACATAAATAACAATTCAACTTTTCTACGTTTTCTATCACCCTGAGGCCGGTGAAAGTAGGAGTGCATGGGTTCCCTAGTCAAACTTGGCCAAATGTTCCCAGCTTTGTGACCCACACATCTATTTCCAAACTACCTATAACCAATTTGACTCACATTTTTCTAGGACGGTTTTATCATAAATGTCATCGAGGTCAATTTTGCTCACTCCCATTTCATTTTAGAGATCAAATTATCGTCTCTAATTGTCCTCACTTAAATGAACAGAATATGAGCTGTAGGACGTGAAACAATCAACTCGCCGTTGTGAACAGAACTTACTGTTAGGGCCATCGTCTGGCAACAAGAGCTGCTCCTCTCAGTGGCCGGTGACCTGCACTCGGTGTAAACAGTGTCAGCCGGGATGCCTTCGACTATTGCTACCACCAATCCATCATTCTCTAATTCATGTTCTGTTCTTGGTATTTCCAGGCTATCTCTGCAGAGAACAGACATAATTTAGGATATACTACAATAATTGACAATAATACTAGCAAACAATCCATTGTTTATGAAGCAATTAGTTGTAGGCACAATATTGCTTTTTTTATTGGAGAACTGGTAAACTAAAAAGTACATAACAAAAGACCCCAAAAAACAATCGGTGAACAATGTCATGCATACTTTAGCTGTTTATCCATATTTTTATTATTGAAATTATGCAAGGAGATAACATACCTAATTGTCATTGCCTCAATCAGCTTAGACTTCTTTGAAGGTGCTGTATATCCTGGTTCATAATTCTGTTATGATATAGAATAAAATATTAGGAAAAAGTCCCACTCATTTATTGCCTGGAACTTAAAAATTATAAAGGCTAAACAAGAACTTGGCCACTGCAGAAACCAAGACCAACCAAATGTAGTTGATTCTTTCCTTTACAATTCCTCTTGAAGCAAACTAGAAAAGCCCCAGTTTCAAGGAAGAGATCAATAATTAGCTTAACTATCACGGTTACCAATGAATGTTTATGGGAATTCATTAGTTGAATCTCACCGAAAGAAAATGGAAATATGCCGATATCAGAACAAGGAGATGGGGAATAGACTGACAGAGATGAATATTCAAAGTCTACAGAGTTGGAATGGTTCAAACCAGAACAAAGATAGACCCAACTCTTGAGTCTTGACCAATCCAAAAACTCGTAAGTAGACACAAGGGAATGCATGCAACAATTTCAACGCTATAAAAAGATCGAAAACAAACGAATAAAGGTAGAACGCAACGAACAATTCAAACCAATTGAAAGTTAGAAAACTACAAAACCTAGAAAATAGAAACAAAAACAATTCATCTACCAATAAGGAAAATACAAACTTGAAGACATATTTCACATATAGTGTTCCCCTTCTCGTTACACGATCTCTGTATGCAATCTCTGTGCACAAACTGACAAAAGGTAACAATTCCCAAAGTCAGTTTGTCATGAACCAGAACTAAAATCCAAAAAATCCCACAAGAACATAATACCAACTATGTCTCCGTATTACCTTAACTGTTCTAGAACACCACAAGGAGCTTCAAGACTCTTACAGCTTTCGAATTCTGCTTCATGGCAAATTTTACAGTGCGATATTGCAGAACACGATTGTAGATCATTAATGAACAACACAACATCTCTCATTTCTTCAACACCCGAGTTTTAAATACAAACAGCCTCTTATTTATTCTCCCTCTTCCTTCTCCAATTCGCTTGCCAACTATTGTTTGTTCGTGGGGTTGAGAGTTAGAGTTTGGAAGATGCGAAACAACATCATCGTCTGCGGCGACGACCAAGTCTTTGGTGTCTAAAAAAGGATACAACGAAGTCGAAGACTAAGAAGAAGTACAGACGGGTTCTGGGTTGGAGCTGATGACTTTCGGGTAGAGAGAAGACGACATAGTTTTCCAGACGAGAGAGTTGGTTTTACGTAATTCCCCAAAAAGCTAAAATCTGTGGTGAAAGTTATGACAATTGCGCCAAGACATGTCACTGCATAATTGAGGGTATAAACATGTTGAACTTTTTTTATCATAACTTTCTCATCCGACCTCCAAATAAAGTGATTCTTGAAGCAATGGATTTCTAAGACATTTTTCTATCTCTCAATGAAAATTGGAATCTTTTGGAGTTATTTTGAAAAAGTTTTATGGAAAAAAAGTGAGGAATCGATTGGGAGAGCATGATTAGGGTATGAATAGCCTTTAGCTTTTTAAGCATATCTTGATCTATAGAGCTCTTATTAAGATGGTTCTTGATGCAAAGCAAACTAGAGACTTAGAGTTACAATTTCTTTGAAGAAGTTAATTTGAAATTCTAGTTTGAGGATTTCTAAATTCTGTTCTCAAATTAAGAGAAATGAATTTGAGCATGGTGACTGAATTGTGTGGGCACGCTATTGAACGAATTGTGAGGAAAATTTTTGGATGTTATGAGAATGAAGATGAACGGATGATGGCTAGTGAAGGTTCAATGCAAAAACCCTTCAAGGTAATATGTACGCTCACGTTTCATGTTTTCGCAATAGTTGAGTTCCGGAAACAAGTAGGATCCAACATTAGTGGTATCAAAGCAAGAGCAAGGGTTGGATTCCGAAAACGGGATCCAACATTAGTGGTATCAGAGCAAGCGTTAGATTTCGGAATCAAGCGTGATCCAACAGAGGTGGTATCAGAGCAAGCGTTGGATTCTGGAAACAAGCAGGATCCAACAGGTTAGTTAGAAGTAGGTCTCTGCTCCCCCTTATGTAACCCCTTCAGTCTCAAGCTATGGTGATTCCTTGAATGACTTGTAACCCAATGAAGCCTGAACAATCTAAAACACAAGGTTGTTTTTGCTAAATTTAGTAAAATGATATTGTTTTATTTAGTTAATATTTTAATAAAATAATATTATTTTATTCCAATTTGTTTGAAGTGAAACATTTAATCTTTTGAGAATACAAAACATAATGCAGATCTATTGCGCATAGATTGATCGGAGAAATATGATTACATGAGCCAACAAAATGTGCAAGTACTTGAAGTAAGATGGGTCATTCTAAAAAGTGCATGGTTTTGCTTCATCTATTCTATATAGATGGAAAGAAATAACAGGCTTTAAGGGAAGTTGTAAAACTTAAAGATGCTATCATGAATTGGATTATGGAAATCTTACTGGGATGCGAAGTTCAGTTCAAGATCAACCAAAGAATGAAAAACTTACAGAGGATTTAAAATCTAAATGATGTAATATTGTTACTAGCAATTGTTCTTCTAGCATAGACTTACTTAATCAGTTGTGTGGCTATTTGTCTGGATAATTCTTGTACCTTGTACATGTATAAGCTTTGTTTGTGTTAATAAATTTTATTCATTTTAAAAATATATATATCCTAGTTGTTCCAATTTAAATAATAATCTTAAATCCATTATGTTAAATACACACTAATCGATGATCACATGTTTAGTCAACAGTTGAACCAAGTTGTTCTTTCATAAGGTTACTTTGTTTAATAGGTAAAACTTGTCGAATGACTTGAATAAATCTTAATTATAAACTTCAAATCGACATTGTGTAATATTATATACAATATCACTTATTAAAAATGACGTATTTTCGAGTCTATAATTTTTTATTTGGTGGAAACTAATGATAAGCATTATAACTAATGTTTTAAAAACGAGCGAAAAATTAAATCAATAAAATAAGAAGTTTAAAATTTGAAAGATTAAATTAAAAATTTATCATATATATTTTCTATTACATATGTATGAATGCATTGAATTTTCATAATTTTTTTAATGTATTTGGAATTATTAAATGTTTACTTAGTATATTATTATTAAGAGATATTTAACATGCACACTTTGAATATTATAGAATGATACTTAATTTGCATTAATTTAAAACCATTAAATTTATTATTGATAAACTAGTAATTTGTCATATTTATATTTATATTGATTTTGTAAATAGATAATTACAAAATGATAACACTAATTTAGTATACTTATAAAACAAGTTAATGATCTTATAACGCATATTTAACAAAAAATTAATAGAATTAATTGAATGAATAAGAATTACTGTAAACAACTACAAAGGTTACCAAGAATTCTGTGCGGCTCAGAAGGGTAATAAAACTGAACGATCTACTCTATTGCTAGGCTCCATTTGAATTGAATTCAGGGCTTTACCCTGTAATTATGGACTAAACATATGAATAAACGGTGCAGTCGTGACTTTATGATTCAATACTATGTCAAGGTGGACAAGGAATATCTTCAGGTTCTCTATGAGGTCTCACCCATCTACCATATTTGTTCAACACAAGTCCCTTGTATGGTAATTGGTTCCAGGACTCTGGTACTTTTAGGTCCTCTATCAGCATGTCAGTGCTTTTGTTCACCAAGGCCAAATCCCTTTTCGCATCTGATCGGAACTTCTCTTTTTTGCTAACAAATCCATCCAAAAGGTGGAGGTACGTCTGCAAATTATGAGCTCCCTTCAGGTCAGACTCATGCTTCAGGTAAGGTGACGCAAACAGATCAAGTTTCAATTCAGTTCCGACATGCCTGTAAACCGATTTCAATCTTCTACCAATTTTTCCAAGCTTATTGACATTGTCGTTGAGTAGCCAACCAGGAAGTTTCGGTACAATGTCTTGTTTAACTACTACACGCAGTGTCTTAACTCCTGATTCATTCAGCTTCTCCTTGAAGGCTATGTTTCCGACCCTCGGTGCACCGAAGGAAATGACACTAACGAAAAGGCCAGGAAAAGACTGCGCAGCTTCATAAGCACTGAGGACCGCTAGAGCACCTCCTAAGCTGTGGCCTGTAGTCGTCAGACTAACCTTTTCGCCCCTTCCCGTATAAAAATTTACTAACCTCGTCACTTCTCGCATAACCTGCTCGGAGGCACTCAACTTGTTGTGTCTAGTCAATTCATCCTTAGACCTGTAAATCGTGAGGAAACCTTGTTGAACCATTGCTTTTGTGTCGTCTAAAACCTCCATCTTTGTCCTGAGATCTAAAAGCCACTCCGTGGGGGCCACCGTGCCTCTCCAAACTACAACTATGTCTCTACGGCCAATTCTTTGTGACTCTTCGTCGTTGCTAACAGCAACATATCCCATCCAGTTGGATTCTTTGCTCCATGTTTCATTTGATTTCTCCAGCCAGTCGGGCACATCTACACGTGACAGGGCGTGAATGTAATTGGTCACCTCGTAGCCGTACTTGGTAAGACCTACTTCTTGGAAAAGTTTGTGCATGTTAAATCTACAACTTCCATAGTAATCAGATAATGGATCAGAGTCAAAACCATCATAAGTTCCTTCTGCCAAATCTCCATACTTGATAAGTTCTTGGCGAAGCCAAGGGTGCAGAGGGTCAAGCAGGTTTTCCCAATTGCAGGAACCATGAAATTCACGCCACTCCATTGATATATTTTCCCTCGGTGATGATGTAGGAGCTATGAGGCCTTCCCCATCGTTAACTTCTTGTGAAATTCTGAGAAGGAAATCCAGAGATTTGCGAGCACGACGGGCTTTTATCTTTGGTTGAGCAACTGGGTGTGTGCTCATATAAACCTCCTTATGGACTTTGATTGTGGAGGAAAGACGTTTCACGGTTGGGGCACAGCTCAAGTACTGCAGCTTTGTGTTTCTTGTAAATGCCCTTTTGATGGCTTCCCAATTAATGTTAAACTTCAACTTCCATACCCTTTTGGCCTTTCTGGATCTCGCTTTCTCTCTCGTGACTTGTCTCACTTCTGATGAAACCTCCATTGAAAGAGCTAAAGCTGGTTGTGTTTTCTAAGCAAAAATTCCAATTCCAAACTAATGGAGAAGAGTTGATGACAGATGAATGCAGGGAGATAGGGTTAAGTTCAATATTATAGGTCTAGGAAGATAGGGTTAAGTTCAATATTATAGGTCTATATATATACATATATATATAGAATTTTCAAGCACGCCATAGGCGGCCCATCTCTCTTTCTTGGAAACTTATGATCTGAACAATTAGACCACGCGTAGATTCTTGCCGTGGACTTGGCAACTGGCGTAGAGGACAGAATATGCGGAACCTTGGACTTTCACTGTACAATGGGGCAAGACGATAGGGTGCCAAGTCAGAGCACTCCATCTTACGTTGATTATAATACAATATATTGATGTTTTCATTCATCGCATGGGAGGCTTGGATTAGAACTTAGACATTGTCATACCCATGCAAATTAACAATGGCCTATTGTCATTAATTATTTTTATAATTTCACAAGACCAGGTCAAATTTCGGGACATTTTACAAACTTACATACTTTCTGATATTTGCATTTGACCAAATCCATTCTCAATCTCCATCATTATTGATCACCCGACCACCACTTGCCTGTACCGAGTCATTAAAGACACGTAATGTTACGAATTTGCATTGCGAAAGCAAAAGATTGGATTGTGAAAACATGACTATATTGCCAATCTATCTTACTAGAAGATATTTTGGAGGTATCATTTCTCTGATTAGTTACTTAAGATTAATGTGTCTCTTTTTCTGATTTTAAAAAAACATTTGTATGTAATTAATTAATTATTTAGGAGTTTATTTATGGTATTTTATGACATATAGGGATCGTACGGAGGCAAGCAACTTGCAAATGGTGGCGTGATGTTCATGTACGTTTGAGTTCCCTGGAACCATTCTCGACATTTCGTGTCCTCCTCTCTTCCCTACGTACTTTCAATCACAGACATTTTCGTCGTCGGCGTTATATGTGTTGGACTCTTTCTCCCAAGCTTTAGTTGTCATATGCATACACGTAGTTGGTCCTCCATCCACAATTCCAGACTTTTTTCTTAAACAAATTAAATGAAAAAAGAAAAAGTACTCTCAAATCTTTCATTTTTCTTTCTCAATTAATTAAAAAAAAAAGTTTGGTATATCATGTCCTGTTGCGATCATTCTGGTCTAATCTGGATAAAATCTGAGTAGGGCTGGCGCCAGAGCCATTCACTTGACCGTAGAAACAAATTAATAAGAAATCAACTCTCTTAGTCTCTCTTTTTTTTTTTTAAAAAAAGGAAATATTTGGTTTCAGTCAAGGGGTAAGAAACACAAACGAAGGTGAAGAGTTCACACTTGTTTTGGACCTATGAATATAAAGGGTTCTAGATAAGAACGATTATTGACATATGGACCAACAGTAGGAATATATATATGTATATGTAATTATTCTAATTATTACGTAGTTATTGCATAAGCCAATATTTAGTTATCGTGACTTTTCAAGAAATCCACCAATGTCCTAAATATTAAATAGGGTACACCATTAGCAATTGGGAGATTTATTTGTATA
Organism: Erythroxylum rufum; assembly: GCA_027478365.1. Classification (NCBI taxonomy): domain Eukaryota; kingdom Viridiplantae; phylum Streptophyta; class Magnoliopsida; order Malpighiales; family Erythroxylaceae; genus Erythroxylum; species Erythroxylum rufum. Next base: position 66,057,033 of record JANIHZ010000002.1, on the reverse strand, counting down.
AAAACGGGCATTTGTATGTCTTTACTCCTAAGAAGCTGGAAACTAAGTTTGATAAGGAATGATATTCTGAAGTCTTTTGATCAAGTTATTGATATTTTCACCAAGTCCCTCTGTGTATGTTATCTTTCAAAAGTTAAGGATGATAGTGTCACGTGCCTATTTTTAATTGCTTTAAAAAAAAAATCTTAGTCTTTGAATAAGTCCACTGGATGATTATGTTTTGATTTATTAGCTGCTTTAGGATAACTTAGTTAGTTTCCTTGTAAATAGCTATTCTGTTATGCAATGTTGCTATAAAAGCAAATGAATAAAATAAGTCCAATCATCAGTTAAAACAATTAAACGTTTTCCAACGTTGAGGTCTTGGTTTCCTCGATTTAACCAGTTTATCATCTAATTTTCTATTCTTAAATTCTTGTTCTCTTATTCATAATAGGTCAACACAAGGGCAACCAGCAGTTCGTACCAAATTGGTATCATAGGCAGGCCTTGGAGTGGTGGCCCACGGAGTGGTGGCTTAGGAGTGTCAGCCGTGACCAACGTGGCCGTGACCAATAAGAATCTCATAGTGGTGGCCCATGGAGTGGTGACCTGAAAGTGTCAGCCGTGACCAATGAGGACATTGGTCCTTATGGGGGGACGAATGTTACGGTCTGATCTAATTGCAAAGTATGGGACTTGAATCCCATATTGGTTAAATACAAAATTGATATGGAATTTATAAGGACTTTGGGCTCTCTACCCTC
>JANIHZ010000002.1:66041159-66053989 GCA_027478365.1 Erythroxylum rufum | reverse complement strand
TTGTTAATTCTCTATGTATGCCAGCTTCTTCGCAGAATGTCTTAAATTGATTAGACAAAAACTCTCCTCCTCTATCAATTCTGAGATTCTTGATATAGACTCCTTGTTGCTTCTCCACCTTGGCCTTAAAATGTTTAAATCTTTCAAAAGTCTCTGATTTATTTTCCAAAAAATATACCCAAGACATTCGACTAAAATCGTCAGTAAACAGTAAAAAATACAAGCTACCACCTAATGACTTTGTTTGCATTGGGCCGCATAGATCAGCATGGATCAGTTCAAGACACTTTGATGCTCTCCATGCACTGCTAGGAAAGGATTTTCTAACATGTTTACCATATATACATCCTTCACATAATTTAATGTGTTTCCAAGTTTTGGTAAACCAATAACCATACCTTTCTCGTTGAGAAGTTGCAAGCTCTTGAAATTGAGATGTCCATATCTCAAGTGCCCGATTTATGAGTCACCTTCTTTTTTAGCTACAAGAGCACACCCAGTCATCATTGAAACATCAAGTGGGAACATCTTGTTCTTTGTCATGGACACATGCATTAGGACTTGGCCTGATTTCTTATCTATAATTGTGCATTTGTCGTCATTAAACAAGAGAGAAGAATAACCTGAGGATATTAATTGTCCATCACTCAAGAGATTATATCCTAGTTCTGGCACATACTGTACATCATCGAGAAGCTTATACTTTCCTTGAGCTATCAAAATCTTTATGGTTCCTTTCCCTCCTACCTTCACTTCTTTGTCATTACCAAGCTAAACCGTTAGCTTGTTAGTCTCATCGATGTCCTGAAAGATGTGTTTTGTTGGAGTCATGTGATTTGAATATCCGCTATCTAAAAACCAAAGGCTTTTAGATTGATTTGAGTCCACAAAATGCGCCATGAATAATCTGGACACTTCATCTTCTTCTCCTTCCTCTGTTTCTGTAACAATATTGGCGTTTTGATCATTATACCAACAATCAACTCTTATGTGCCCATATTGTTTGCACTGATAACACTGGACGTCACTTCGACCACGTCCTCTTCCATAGCCACGATTGCGTCCACGTCCACGAGGACTGCCTCTTCCTCGCCCTCTAAGTGTGGATGTCTCTCCATCTCTATTGGGTATGTCCTTAACTTGAAAAGCTTTTTCCTTAATTTGCTCCACTGTCCTATTAATTCGCACTTCATGAGCTTGTAAGGATCCCATTAATTCATCAAACGAAAAATTCAAAAGATCCTTTGATTCCTCTATTGCAGCCACAACATGATCAAATTTAGGATTTAAGCTTCTAAGTACCTTTTCAACAATTGTTTGATCACGAATTATCTCACCATAAGACCGCATCTGACTTACGACACCCATGGTTCTAGAAAGAAATTCAGCTTCACCATTCTTCATCAACAAAGTTTCGAAATCCCTGCGTAGAGATTGAAGCCTGACCACTTTTACCTTAGAATCACCCTGATACTCCTTTTGAAGAACTGACCAAGCGTGTTTAGAAGTTGTAGCATAAGCAATCCTCGAAAAAATACTATCATGCACAGCTTGCTGGATGATCACAAGAGCCTTGGCATCTTTCTTTATGTTTTCTTTCAATCTCACTTCATCATCATCTGGATCTTCATATCCTCTTTCGACGAAATCCCACAAATCCTGTGATCGTAACAGGGTTTTCATACGAATACTCCAAAATTCACATCCTTCACCTATGAAAATAGGTATAAGAGGACATGTATCACTCATTGCACTCCCATTCCCTATTGCCATTCTCTCACTCATGTTTTTTTTTTCTTTCTCACGTAAACTCGCTCTGGTACCAAATGTTGGATCAAACACAAAAACTCACAGCAGAGTATTATGAGAAAGTTGATCACCAAGTGTTTTCTTATTGAATAGATACAGCCTTTTAATAGGCTTACATGAAACAGAACACAAGAAAAAAAAAGAATCACTGCCGCACTGCTCTTCTCTAATAGATAGTGCAGATTATTTGGAAACAGAAAAATCCCTACAAACTAGCAAATACGAATTATTCTTCAACATTAGACACCAGCGCATTGTGAAAACAAGAGGCTGGAAGATTGAAAAATATCAGAGACGTTGCTGGACATCATCGGAGCAATGGCTGGAGGTATTTTATTCGTTATGCTTCCGCTGCTAGAAATGTTGAATAACATACATATATCTTGCTTACATGTAAAAGAATTTGTGTTTTGAGATGCATGCTTGATTTTTCATCTGAGACATGCTTTAGCTTCCAAGATCTTTTCTATTCTCTGGAAATGGTGGTGGGGTCATACATGGGACTACATGTGAAGTCATTTTGTGCGCCATTGTTGCTGCGAGAGATCAAATGCTTTGCAAAGTAGGGAGGGAGATGATCGGGAAACTAGTTGTTTATTGTTCTGATCAAACACATTGTGCGGTGCAGAAAGCTGCTCAAATTGCTGGAATTCAACCAGAGAATACTCGAGCCATTGAGACATCTGTGGCTACATCGTTTGCCCTCTCACTGGACACGTTAAGATCGGCTATTTGTTCAGACATGGAAGCTGGATTGATCCCCTTGTTTCTGTGTCTCACTGTAGGGAAGACTTCTACAACAGCAGTAGATCCACTGAGGCCATTATGTGAAATCGCTTCCTGTTATGGTCTGTGGGTACATGTGGATGCGGCATATGCTGGAAGTGCCTCTATATGCCCAGCGTTTAGAGAATTTATAGATGGTGTGGAGGCTGCAGACTCATTTAGCTTCAATGCCCATAAATGGTTCTTCACAAATTTAGACTGTTGTTGCCTATGGTTAAAGGATCCAAATGCTCTAAGGAAGTCACTTAGATGGTGCATTTTGTATGTCTAACTTAAAATGCACTAAGTGAAGTTTTATTTTCATTAACAATTAGACAAAGTTGATATGAAGCTCGTGTGCATTCAAAATCACCACACACACATATATATATATAGAATGCGGAGGTTTTGTTGTCCACAAAACGTAATTCAATACAGAGGTTGACGCATCCCCCACATTAATTGCATTTACTAAGAACATTATGCATCAGTGTCATGCCATTATTACAGTGGCTAGCGAGTACTTTTGGTAGTTCAGTGATCTTATTCTGCGTAGACTTTTAAGTACTGTTTAAGTGGTGCTGGGACAGACTGATTGCTTTCGATCTAGCAAATTCGTCTGACTTTCATTTTGCTTTACTAAAGTAACGATCTCCGATGCTCCACCGCTCGTCTAAGATCATTTACTAGAGTTTACATCCTCTGCTCAATATTATAGTGTCTTATTGTGTCCAATAAATCTCAACCATTTATTTATGTGAGATCCATATAAGATCCGCATAAGTCCCATAAAATAAATGGCTAAAATTTTATGAAACAAAATAAGACAGAATAAAACTGAACAAAAAATCTAGATTCCATTTACTACGCTTTTGATGCAATAAACATGCTCCTGTCCTTCAAATATGATTTGTTGTAATAAGATAATTGCAGGAAGTGAAAAGATGATAATTGGAGTAACGTTCATTCGGATTCTTATGGTTCACACTTGAATGTTTGTTTTCTTTTCTTTTGCCTTCTTGTTAAAAGAGAATTTCGATTCTCCATATTCATTATACAGTCCAGCTTGCTACAGTAAAATTGACCAGAAACATTGCATCACTTCAAAGGCAAGGTATTGAATTGCTTGCTCCTTTTTCTTTTCCTATCATCTCATACTGGGAACTCAAAGTACGTGATAGTGAGTACAATTCGCAGCTTTCTTCTGTGAAATGGAAAACAAAGTTCACTGCGTTTGTATTCCGGTATGTGATTCTTCTAACTTCTCAAAATTGCAAACCTGATTTCCTAATCCTATGTTTGGTAAGTATATTTGACCTCCAGGTCCGAATCATCAACAACTACCTGCACACAAAGCACAATCACCAAAAGTATAAGGCCAGCAAACAACAGTACAATGACACGAAAACAAATCGTTCTGCTTAGCCACAGAAGAAAGGAACCGCTTACTATGACTTGAATAAAGATGTCCACACCCTCTGACATAGATTAACGAGAGCAGTTGGTGAAGCGTTTTGTTTTCCCATCATCATTTCAACAGTAGGTCCCTTCTCATGAACAAATTTGACAGATTCAGATAGTCGGTTGAGCAGATTCACAAGGGCAATTACTTCGTTCCTTTGTAGTTGCAGCTGAGAGCCAATAAAAAGTAATTTTCAGCAAGCATACAAGGACTACCAGACACATCCAGACATGCTGGATGGACAGCATTACCAGAAGATTTAAACCTACAAGTCTAATATAACTACAGAAACATTTCATGCACCAAAAAGCAAACAAATTACATGTACACACCATTAAACAAGAAAGAGCTTATATAGAACTCCATTAAGTGCATATACTTACACTCTGCACTAAGTCCTGATGTCCATTATCAGAGAAGAGGATTTTCAGAGCAGTTCCAAGACCAAGAATCTGGAGCTTTCCCCAAAGTCGACACTTTTCACACCCAACACAGTCCATCAATGCACTGCAATCGCAAAAGGAATTGACCATAATTTGCAACATCCTGAATTCTGCTTGAATATCATGTGCTAGCAACATTACATCATTTTTCTTGCTATTGAGATAAATTAAATTTTACCATTTATCTGACAATGGTGATCCAAAATACATTTAAAAAGAAGTTACGAGAAAGACCAGCAAATGGAATTTCGACCTAATATTCAGGAATTCCCCTTGAATCTTTTGTTTCAGTTCAGGTCCCCGTTGGCCTTTCCATAACTTAGCTTCATCAAATGGCAGTGGGCATGCTGTTTGAAGGTCTTCATTATAGAGCAATTGTCTGACCAAAGACACTGTCCTCAGGTCCTCAGTAGGGTTACCCGTATCATAATCAGCCTGTTCCAAGTACTCTGCTGCCTAAAGTGAAATAGTAGACATTTGGGAGGAAATAATGTCAGGAAAAACAATATATCATCAGCAAAAGACAATAGCCATTGTGGAATGAAAGAGCATGTGTATCAGTTAGTAACTTAAGATCAGCATTTCCATTACCCACCTTTGTTACAGCTCGGAGAACAAAGAGATAAGTGAAGTATAGGTTTCTAACACGATCTGGATACTTCATGACCCGATCATACATCAAAGGCAAATTTTGACCCCACTGCAACAAGAAGAAAACTATAAAAGTAACGCATCATGTACATTTACAAGTTAAAGCGCATGTACAACAATCTCCTACATGGCAACCTTTGTTCTTGATCAGCAGGCATAAGTTCTCATCTTCTACCACTCACAACTAGTTAAATATATAGAATTCATAAAATCCAAATCATCAACAAATAATGTAACTCCAGAATGTCAAGTTTAAAGTTCTGACAGTTCCCGGAGTATGTTTAAGCCAATAACTAAGAGAGATCCAGAGCATAGTGTTCAAAGGACAAAGTAGATACGAATGTAATTGTGGTCTGGCAAGGCCCTGGTCAACAATTTAAAGCTTGAAAAGCAGAAATTCAAAATCATACCATGTTTTTAGCTTCATCAAGTAAATAATCGGCTGCTATATGGATTGAAATAGAGGAGTGAAGACCAGATATCAATTTGTACAATATTCTTTCTTCTTGACATAACTCTTCAGATGGATCTGCAACATTCCATTTTAAACACATAAGAAGACTACTAGCATCATACAACCTTGCTAGGAAGGAAAGGATGAAAATTAAGTACACAAACAATATCCCTAAAGATTGACACTTTATTATAATTAGCAAATGGCAGCAGCTTTTGCTTTCTCAACAAAATAAAAGCAGATGGTCTGTCTTTGTTTTTGTGATTTAATGTGAAATAGCAGCAACAAGAATCAGAAAAAAAGAAAATGAAAAAGATAATTGAAGACAAGAACTCACATTTGGGACAATTCTCAGAGTAGACAGCATCCCATATCCTTCTCGCTGATGAACCAGTATATCCAGTATAGCGTTCAGGGTTCAATTGAAGATTCACATATGTCAATTCAGCTGCAAAAGTGAAACATTTACTAGTTTTTCAGTCAAAAATTTGGGAGTACAGGGTTATAAATTAACAAAAGGCAATCTGTTAGATAAAGAACTGATAGTTGTTGAAGTGAACATGAAATGAATAAGGATGGAATCAAAGTTATTATCATTTGATATCTCCAGTATGTATCAGTGCAAAAACAAAAAAGTTGAAGAGGATGAAAGCATTAAAAGAAATTATAATAACAATAATTTATGTTATTCAATTAAACTTGAACAGAAAGGATATGCACCATTATCAGTCTCATCATCATGTGTCCAGGGATTATCTATTTCAGTCCATTCCCTAAAAGCCCTTCTATCCAGGGTACGATCTACAGCAGCTTGTGGCTTTCCTTCTTGACAAACTAGATCTTCAGATGAAAGGCCATGGCGGATGGCCTTAAATGACGCAGGGAACTCACTTTCTGGACACTCACAAACACTGCAATCCCTCAAGCGGCACATGCCATCGTCAGGCCAGAAAGGGCAGTCACACCACAACTTAACCTACCATCATAGTCAAGAGTGCTCAGAAAAATCTGTAAAAACTGGGTTCAATCCAAAACCCCAAAACTATGATTTGGAAAACATTTTAAAAGTAACCAGAAAATGAGAATCTAATCCAAATACACACTAGAATATCCAGTTTTCGTCCATTTATGAGCACTGAGTCCTGAAAACCCATGCGCTTAAATCACTCTGCTCATTGTGTCGAACAACAGAACAAATACGAAATTTCTCCTTGAAGCATGCAATCAATACAAGTCACAACCACTCGGTTTATACGATTTATTGAATACTCAACGTAATGCTTACCAATTGATAAAAATTAAAAGCAACTAAATATCTGGTTAGTCATTTTCACGAGCATAAGAAAAAAAAATCACATAAATTAAACAGTACCCAAATTCAACATTCATCCAGTTCATTAACAACCAACCAGAAACTTTCCAGAATAGCAATAGCAAAGGAACCTTGAAATATCGGAAAAAGGGGGTCTTGACAAGCTGCTGGAGAGAAGGATACAACAATTGCTCATTTAAACGGTCAACCGTCTCATAATCGCAGCAACAATCTTCCACTGTACCGATATACTTCTACAGGAAATAAACCAACCCATTAGAGATGACAGAGAAAGACTGCCAAACTACTAAAAATCAAAAGCCAACATAGAGCATTAATCTCAATCATCGCGACATTGCCAAATATAATCCGAAAGAGATCACACCTGAGTACAATTACAGGACCCATTAAGCGATCCAAACAGGGAGACCTTAGGATTACCAGTCGAAACAGCCACAGCTAAAGCAATGATTAGGGCAAGAACAGCTCCAATTCCCACCCATTTTGATCTCTCACTCTTAGCCTCCTTCTTTTTCGATTCCGAGTTCACCATCACAAATCGCAAAACAAACGGGACAAAGTTACAAACAGGGCAGTCCTAAGAAAGAAATATATTTGGTTGCCAAGAAAGTGAGAGAAAACACACTTTCTTGACGTTAAGAGCAACGAAGATGGAAAAGCGTCAGAACTGATTCACAAGACGGTTCCTTTATAGGCTAATGTAATGAAATCCAAAAAATGATAATTTCCATTATAATTTCTTGTAATAAAACTGTGGGCTATCCAAGCCAAGTATCCAACTGTGAGTCATTAAATATGGTAGATTCAAGCAAAATCAGAACAAAAAGTCAACGACGGGTGTTACAAGCAAGCCAATCAAAGACAAGAGGCGATGTGAAACCGTTGAAGAAGAGGCTTTGTTTTCGTAATTTGAAATTTCCATAAACATGATTACTTATATCATCTTTGCTTGGTATGTTGGTTCTTGAACGTCTGATTCAAGTGGACCGCCCCAAACTCCCAAAAGCCTAGTCCTAAACTAACGAAGAAAATGGGCACATGGGATGAAGGGAAAGAAACCATTAATATGGTCAAAACATTTAAACTTTTTCCACTTAGACTGATTCTGACGAGGTTCTGAGAAGGACCTGTCTCTGTCTCTGTCTCCCAACTTGCATCATCGATCCTAACGTGCCTTCATTTTCTTAGTTCCAAACCAAAGCTTCGCATTTTCTCAACCAAAAAAATCCCTCCTTTTGTTTTATATCCACTTAACAATAGTATTACTGTCTGAATTAAGGGATCTTTACAGTAAAACTACTGAAAAGATCCCTCCTTTCGTTTTATCTCTAAGAATGAATCCTTGAATTCCAAGTTAGCCATTATTTTCCTTCAAAGGTTGGTTCGTTGGTCAAGAATTACCGTTTCTCTCATGCCATCAGTGTCCAGTTCGTATAATACCGAACAATGACGTGCATGTATTGTATTGTTTTTTGCAAGTGAACGTGATGCTTTTCATATCACCTCTTACCCCATAATCACCGGCAAGAAGCCTCCACAACATACGCATAAACATCATCACGAAATTTCAAGACATCAATAAAAAATGTATGTGAAGTTTGTAATGATTTCATTTCTTCAAAGTAAAGACTTCCGATCTTTGGAACTAACAAGCAAGAAATTAGTTTGTCTCAGTGCTCTTTTCACCTTCAACCATGTAGCAGCAGTAGTAGTCTGTACAATGTGTAAAAACTAAATTCATGCAGTTGATTGTATTAAATTTAGTGTCAACAGGCTCAGAGCCAAAGAGCACCAGCATCTTTGAGCAAAGGGACGAGGGTGCCATTAATGTGACAGGCCATGAGAGTCTCAATGCCACCAAGAAACTTTCCACCCACAAACACCGCAGGTACAGGCTGCTGACCGTCAGACACAAGCTGGAAGAGGAGTGCCTGAATGTCTGGCCCAGTAGAGTGGTGGTCGAGCTCCACGACGGTCGGACCAACGCCAAGGCTGAAGAGGAGGCGCTTGGCCACGGTGCACATGCAACAACCACTCACGCTAAACACCACCACCGCATTGCCAGAAACCAACTGCCTCACGATCTCATAGGGGTTGTTGAGGTTCATTGTTGATGTAGGAGGCTCGGTGTTGATTGCCACAGCGCTTGACATGGCAACTCCTGATGATTTATTCGCCACCTGCATGTTTTCTCCGAAAATGATCAACTTCTGTTGAGTGATCAAAGAAAAGGAAGAAGAGTAAGTTTCCAACAGTATTGGAAGAGGTCTAGAGTCTTATATTAGAAAAACAGCAAGTCAAAAGTATAGACAGAATCAGGTAGTAGAGAAATGGAAGATTGTGTGTGGGAATTTGTAGTAAGGGGAAGGAAACAAACAAAACAGTGACACAGACGCAGTGATGTTTTGTAATTGTATCTATCAGACAATAAGACCACAGAAGATGTGAGGAAATTGTAAGAATACATATGTGAGTGAAAATGAAGCTAAAAGGACTGAAAGACAAGAGGAAATGATAAGAATACTAGAATACCAAGCTTCCATATATAGCCATGCTAGCTAGGAGCTAGGTGGATGTACAAATAGAAGAGTAGATTAACATTCAATACAATACATGAAAAGAGAAAAAGGATATATATTATCAAACCTGAACAAAAGAACGGAACTTTGTATGGGATACACTGCCACAGGTTAGGTTTGTAGTCTATACCCGGCAAAGTCTGACGATTTGGGTCTCAAAATATACGGACTGTTACCCTCTTAATCGTCAACTTTTATAGGCATGCCCTTTCTTTAATTGCTTGGCATGCATACAGGGAAAGAGAGAACTTGTTTGATCATATGCATGAAAAGAAGAGTTAATGAAGAACCCAGATCAGAAAAGAAGCGTCAGACCAAACCGAAAAGCATGGAAGAAGAGAGATCAACACATATAGTCATTTACCAGAGAGTTGGAGAGAAAGCCTTGAGAATGCACAATGATATGTAAAGACACGTTTCTTATATATATAAACATGGCGCCTGGGCCTTCAGTCAAACACACATAGAGAGTGTGGGGACCAAGAAATCGCATATGGTACAGAAATTCAGAGCAATCCCAACAGAAAAGGATTCCCATAGTCACGCCATTGTAATTTCTTTCAGAAAACCTGACGACATGAAAGCAATCAACAAGCATGATATATATTCCCTCTGATTTTATTATATGTTTTAAAAAGCAAACAGAGCTTTGAAATGGACTGACCCTTTTTGGAATACGAATGGCCTAAGCAATTTAAAGGGGCCAATTTACGATCAATCTTTAGTTAAAAACAGCAACCGACAGGCCGACAAGTAACGACTGAAACGCCGTCGTTTGAATGTCAGAAGTAGCTAGTCGTTTTCAGTTCCTATGAGTCCTCGCTTTTGGGGGACAGTGACGCTGTCAGATTGGCATTGGACTCAGCCTTCTGGGCTTAGGATTCCTTACTAATGAAAAGAAAAGGTATTTCAGGTTCCTGTCCTGCCGCTCTTGGTCATTATTTAGGTCAAACACACTCTGCCCAGTTTGCTTTGTTCTTCCAATTTCATGATTTTGAATCACTTTTGGCCTTTCTCACAAATGGAGCAAAAGAAAAAGAAATGGATACAGAATGGTCTTCATCTCATATTGAAAGAAATTGTCCTCCATTACAGAATTTAAAGTTAAAAAATTAATCCATCTCCTAGTGAATTCATGTGAGCTCTTTCTGTTTTGCAAATGAGTGAGTTTCTAAAAATACCAAAATGCTTTATGACAACAGAGATTAGAAACTATGTGATCATAAACAAACTAAAGACCTATCGTCCCAAACACACGTTATATTGCTTCGATAGTTACAACACAAGATTGTTTTCAGTACATAAAAAAGCACAGAAATCCACTTCTAAGATTTGATAGGAAGACTTAAACCAAGAGCAATGCGAAATAACAGGAACAAATGACTCCGTTTGGGGCAAAAACAAAGGTATGGAAAGTAAAATAATATACCTAAGAAAACCCCAACACACCATCATCATCATCTTCACTTCATTACACGCGAATCATCTTATTGAAAACAGCGCCTACCCAATATTCGATAGAGCAATATGCATGCCAGAAGCAACCCTGAAAAGGGTTCCACAAGTATACATGCCAGCAAGTTACAGATGAAAACTTGTTCCTTAGCCTCTCCCAGAATCTAACGAAACAGTTCTGGTTTCTGCTTGCTAGAATCGTTGCTGATTGTACGTATGCTGAGGCTGCATGCTTCACCAATTGGTTTCTGATCATAATCGTTGAAGGGTCGAAATAATCGCATCCCTCGTATATCTGTGAATTCCATGACGGCGAGTTCACTATGATGTCTTTCAAGCTGGTGTACCTGTGGTCCACTTCCTCCACACATTCATCTTCTCTTATTGAATTGAACGAAGGACTTATACTTAGTTTTATTGACGGGAACTTCTTCAGGCTTTGCAGTTCTGTTCCCATTGTTATAACAAGTCATGAGAAGTATGAATGAACAATTAAAGGTAATGTCAGAAAATAGTAAGGGAATCAAGATCCTGCAGTAGGGATCGAATTAAGCTGTTGTCGAGGTTTCTTTTAGCTTGGAATGAAGAATGTGAAAATGGGAATTAGGGGAAGAACGTTGAGGGTTGATGTTGGAACGTGGAAGCTTGGAGTGGAGTTAAATTTGATGGGCGGTTACAAGTGAGAGAGCGGAATTTCAGAACTGATATTGGTGCAAGTGTCTCAGATTCTACGGTTGTATACTGTCCTTTGGTTTTGGAGGTTGACCAGAACAACGTTAAAGGTTGCTATTTTAAGGATGATTTGAGTTTCTGATCGCCACCTTTATGCCCCTCAATACTGAGTTCAGTTTTAACGAATTGAACATAAACAGTTAACTATAGACTGAGCAAAACCATTCTGACATTATAGATCATCATTGGTGATTAACAAGAATTATACAGCACTGATAAGGAGAATTAGACGATTGTATTTCAATCATCCTATGATATCTTGGTTATAAGGAGATATGTAACAATTAGAACTTCGGGCTCCTAATGTTATGTTTCCTGGGCTTTAACATGTAGTCCAGAACTCCACATGCATAAGTTGATGCATAGGTCATCTTGGGATATCTCATATCTGATCTCAAAAGGATAATTAACTTCCTGCAAACAACCTTAAAGGTTGCATAATACGGATCATAGGACTAAAATTTATGTAGCATATGTTTCAACAATCTCTATACATGTTAATCGAGCTAATTGGAACTTCAATTAAGTATTCTTTGACAGCAGATATAATATAGTACGTGTTTTTGGCTAAGAGAGTATCATATTCACTATTGAACCTTCTAACATGGAGAAGGAAGAGATCATGTAAATCTTCATTTATCCATAAAAATGAAGTCTCTAGAATAATCTTTAACAAGGGATAGTAATAGGTCAAGCCGAGTCAAGACAATTCCTACTGCTGGAGCTTAGGTCCGACCTAAAGCAGTGGGTCAAAGCCTGAGCTTGAGCTTGAGCTCGACTTGGCTTGGTTTGAAATTTTTTAAAAATTTTAAAAGACAAAAATGACATCATTTTTGCTTAAGGGTCGAGCTTTAGGCCGAAACCTAATTTTTTCAAAAAACTAGACCTAAGGCTGGTCAACCTCAACCTAGCTAGTTGACTTCATGCCTAGTTACCATCTCTATCTATAACTCTTCGATGTAAGCAATAATAAAAAAGAAAGAAACAGCAAGTTCGGCAACAAATAATTGTTAATGTTAGGCTAGACTTTAAGAATTATATAATTTATGGTAAACAATTAATATGCTCACAACTATTTACACCCCTCATATAAATAATAAATGAAAAGTATTTTTATAACAGAAATTTTATTCTCACTATTTTTTTG
>JANIHZ010000002.1:66004448-66017445 GCA_027478365.1 Erythroxylum rufum | reverse complement strand
GCTAAATGAAAGCGTTTTCGAAAAATTGCATATTCATGAAAATAAGTTTCCAAAATGTTGCTATTTGGGCAATCTGTTTTTAAGTCATGAATTACATGTTATGGGGTTTGGTTGGTTTCGTTCCATTCTGTCAAGTGCACTTTGACTAAAGGCTTCTCCTGCCTGCCCGCTAGAGGCATGGGGCTCCTCTACGGACTCCCCAAGTTTACAACTATGCAAAACCATTATATAGGATTGCGATAGTACGTTCTATTTACGGCTACACAATACCATTTTATGGAATTGTGTTAGTACATTCTGCTATGGACTACCCAAACCATTCTAATGTGCTTATGTGTTTATGATTTGCAAAAAAGTTGAAAAAAAGCATAAATTGTTTTGTTTGGGAATTTGATTTCATGACAAGAATTTTGAGAAACATGTGTTTTATGACCCAATAAGAATTTTCCATGATAAAGAACTTTTTGAACGGTTTTGCTTGTTATTTGTTATAAACTTATTACCCACGAGCTTTTTAAGCTCACCCCCATTTCCGTCCCATCTCTAGGTTATGAGCAAGAAACAGAGTGAGAGCCAAGGCATTACTCTAGATTTGCATGTTTTGTTTTGTTTTGGAATAATTGATGTAAAACAGGGCTTCAGATGTATTTCGAGAATTATTGAGTTTTTCATGCTTTGTATATTGGATTTTGATATTGATGATGTAATGTGGCTTGGAAATTCCATTGAATTTTGTAAAAAAAAAAACTCTTATCTTTTGTTGCTAATGAAATACAGATTTGTATATGGATTTGAAATGTGAAATTGTGTATGGATGAGGTGGAGTTGGAATATGAATTAATTAAGGATGAGGTTAAGCTGGAATTAACCACACTTGAAGAAGTTATCAACTTGAGTGGATGATTTTGAACTGAAATTGTTGGGATGTATATATATACACATAAGTGAGATGTTATGGAAAAGAAAATAGGAATTATGAATGGATAAAAATGATGTTGCATTAGTTAATGAAGTGAAGTTGGGATAAATTTCAAGTTTTTCATGAGGGTAAAATTTGTCTTATGAATTCAAGGGCAAATCTAGAAGAATCTATGTAAAACTGGTCAAACTTGTCTTCTTGTAAGTTGTAGATGATCTTTCTAGCTTTCCAACGATATAAAGTTTGTAATTTTTGGATACCAGAGTGAAAAGATATGATCGTTACAAGATGTGATGCTACATAGGAGGTATGAACATGACAACTATGGTGAATGATGAGTGTTTGTGTATGCTAAGAGTTATTTAAGTTGAGATTTGGGAGTTTAATGCATTCAAATTGGTAATTGAATGTTTGAGGAGTGTTATTACACTAGAAGAGTTGAATTTGGGAAGATTATGAGTGAACATGATGTTAGAATGGATGTAGGAAGCATTGGAGGGGCTTTCGAGGGGTTTGGGTAACCCCCATATTAGTTTAACGAACTTTAGGTCTGTTTAACGGACCTTCTCGAGTCAAAACCCCTAGCATTGCCCATGTCTGTTTAACGGACTTTAGGTTCGTTTAACGGACCTTCTCCGGTGATAAAGAGCCCTCAGGCCTGACAATTCACGGGATAGCTTCAGCAAATTGAGATTTTTTACCCTTTTAGGGGCCAAATCGCACTTTGTGGTCTTTGTAGATCTAGAAGTCTTCTTTCCAACCATCTAAGAACGAACTCAATCAGACATCTGTGGTGAAAGTTATGGCAATTGCGCCAAGACATGTTATGGCATGATTGAGGGAATAAACATATTTGATTCTTTTAGCCATAACTTCCTCGTCCAACCTCAAAATGAAGTGATTCTTGAAGCAATGGATTCCTAACATCTTTTCTATCTCTCCATAAAAATCTATATCTTTTGGAGTTGGTTTGAAAAAGTTTAATGGAAAGAAAATGAGGAATCGGTTGGGAGAGCATGATTAGGGTATGAACACCCTTTAGCTTTTTAAGCATATCTTGATCTATGGAGCTCCAAATGAGACGATTCTTGTTTCAAAATAAACTAGAGACTTAGAGCTGTGATTTCTTTGAAGAAGTCAAATTGAAATTCTAGTTTGAACATTTCCAAGTTCTGTTCACAAATAGGAGAAATGAGTTCGAGTATGGTGACTGATTTGTGTGGGCACTCCACTCTTATAGGATGATGGTTAATTAGGGTTCTTGAAAATAACCCTTCAGGGTAAGATGCTCACATTTCATGATCCGAAGTTGGGATCCGAAAATGGGACCCAACATAGGTGGTATCAGAGCAAGAGTTGGGTTCCGGAATCAAGCGGGATCCAACAATCTTGCTATCATCTGAAGGGTGAGAAGGGTCACCCTCATCATATACATCATATTCCATAATCTTAACTATTTCTTATACTATTCTAGACCCTCCTTCTCTACAGTAAAATTTGTATCCCTTAGAGTGAAATATTAATGAGAAGAAAAAGAATGAAATTTATCTTCATAAAGATTTTATAAATGTACCTAAATAGGGTGGCCCTAAACGTAAATGTGGGCAAGGCTAGACTTTCACCTTTTCTAGATTTAAAAAGGAGTCTTCGATAATGATTTTCTTGGGACTCAGTTAAGTATGTACAAGGCAATCTTTATAGCTTCACCCCAAAGGTAATAAGGTGAATTAGTCATACTCTGCATTGACGTCATAATGTCCTTTAGGGTGTGATTACGCCTTTCGACCATACTATTTTGCTTAGGACTATCTGACATAGTAAACTGAGCCATTATTTCACATGATTTCATATATTTGGCACCCTTTACTTGTCATGAAACCCTATGTTTGGCATAATATTCCCCTCTACAATGAGATTTGACAATCTTGATGGACCTTCCCAATTGATTCTTAACTTCAGCCTTAAAGATTTTGAATTTTTCAAGAATTTCAAACTTTTCTTTAAGTAAGAACACATAACCATAACGGGAATAGTCATCAATAAAAGTCAAAAAATATCTTGAATTGTACACGATAACTTTATAAGGTCCACAAATATCTGTATGTATGAGGTCTAATAAACTAGAAGCACGAGTTGACCCTTTTTCTTTATGTTGGTCAACTTATTCCTGCAACAATCAATACATGTTTCCAAATCGTCAAAATCTAAAGATAGGAGAATGTTTTCCTTAATCAATCTCTCAATTTTATCTTCGAAAATGTGGCCCAACCTTTTATGTCATAACATGTATGAATTATCCTTTATTAGGGGTCTATTTCTGTTAACCTGTTCAGCAATATATGAAGAAGCATACATCTTATGAGGGGCAAGACACATTCTAGACAATTCATATGACAATAAGGCATTACCAATATGTTTTGCATTGAAAGATAACCATACAACAAAAGCATCAATGACAAAACTATAGCTTTCTTTGTCCAAAACTGATGCAGAGATCAAATTCCACCTAAAAATTGTATATAAAATGTGTAATGTAAAAACAATCCCTATATAAGGCTCAAACATACATTGCCTACAAATATTACATTCACTTTTTCATTATTGCCAACCATCAGTTTTTCCTTCTCTTTATTTGAATTTCTCTTACACATAAACCCCTACATTGTGGAAGCAATATGATTAGATGCTTCATTAACTAGCCACCAAGAACTTGATGTGGCTATAGCAAAGATTAGATTTATGGATCATATGAGCCAAGGAGTTACCTGACAATTCCTATTTTTTCTAGGTTTAATATTTATGGCAATTTGAATTTTTTTATCCCTTCTTCTTACAGAAGAAGCACCTAATACTTTTTATATCTATAGGACCTTTGGCAATGTTGGATTGACCAATATTCATATGTGGAGAGAAATTACATTTCTTACCTTTGAATCTTTAAGACTTTACCTTTGCCTTTCCCTTATTTACTACAAGGGTGTATGAGCTATATTCTTTTAACTTCTCGTCCTCAGCAACACATCGGGCAATCAAAGCATTGATGTCCCAAGCCTCATCCTAAGAATTGTACATAGTAACCAGAACATCAAATTCTGGAGAAATTATATTCAGAGCTTGGTGAACTATACAGGCCTCAGGAATATGGATATTCAACGCCTTTATCTTGCTTTGGATGTAGACCATCCTGATGATGTACAAAATTGGTAATAGCAAGAAATGGATAACGGTCAAGCTAAGCTCCCTATACTTAGGGACATTATGGGTTTTCATTTGTAGCAGCCACTAGGTCTTCCTTAAGATTAGATTCGTTCTGTCATGGTTAACGAGCCTACCATTTAGTGCATAGGCTCTATTGACACCTAAATCATATGCCAATTTTGCAGTCACCTTTTCTGTAATAATAACAGTGTCACAATTGAAACCTTAAATGGTTTCAACTTTTAGAAATGGAAGTAAGATATGGAGTTTGCTTTGGAGTTGGCAGAAATTAACATGGTCATGGTTAGAGACAGGCCGCCTACACTTATATCTTATAGCTCAGACAATGATAAGGTAGCATTCGTAGCCTAGGAAAGGTCAAATAAGATGTATTACTTGACCATAAAGAGATCAATCCCAGATCATCTGTTAAGTGGACATCCGAAAGAAAACATTGCAAAAGACTTCTTGAACAATGTCTCTTTGAGATACAGGGTATCTTACAATGATGAGATATATGTCTTAATCTATAAAGTATACAAGAGAAGGGGGTGAGGAGTACGTCATCAGGATGGTCTACCTCTAGAGTAAGCTGAAGGTGTTAAATATCCATATTTTTTATGCCTGCATTATTCACTAAGCTCTAAACACACTTCCTTCAGAGTTTGGTATTTTGGTTACAATATACAATTCTTAGGATGAGACTTGAGACATCATTACTTTGATTGCCTGATGTGTTAATAAGGAGGAGAAGTTAAAAAACACTACTCATACAGCTTTAATAGCAATTAAGGGAAGGGAAAAAAGTAAAGCCTTAAAGATCCAAAGGTAAGAAATCTAATTCTCTATTCATGTGAATATTGGTCAATCCAGCTTTGACAAAGGCACTGTAGATATAAAAAGTATGAGGTAGGAAACAAAAAGTCAGATTACCAGAAATATAAAACCTGAAAAAAAAAACAGGAACTGTCAGGTAACTCCTTAGCTTATATGATCCATTAATCTAGTCTTACTATAATCACTTCAAGTTCCTAGTTGTTAGATAATGGAGCATCTAATCATATTACCTCCACAATGTAGGGGTTCATATGTAAGAGAAAGCCAAATAAAGAGGAAGAAAAATTAATGGTTGGCAATAATGAAGAAGTAAATGTAATATTTGTAGAGGATGTATGTTTGAACCTTATATAGGGATTGTTCTTACATTACACATTTTATATAAAATCTTTTAGGTGGAATTTTATCTCTGTATTAGTTTTAGACAAAGAAAGTTATAGTTTTGTCATTGATGCTTTTGTTGTATGGTTATTTTTCATTGCAAAACATTTTGGTAATGCTTTCTTGTCATATGAATTGTATAGAATGTGTCTTGCCCTTCGTAAGATGTATGCTTCTCCATGTATTGTTGAACAGGATGCTAGAAACAAACCATTGATAAATGATGCGTCATACATGTTGTGGCATAAAAGGTTGGGACACATTTCCAAAGATAGAGTTGAGAGATTGGTTAAAAAACATTCTTTCAACTTTAAATTTTGATGATCTGGAAACATGTGATGATTATTGCAGGGGTAAGTTGACCAAAAGAAAAAAATGGGAGTCAATTCGTACTTCTGGCTTATTATGTCATACATACAGATATTTGTTGTTGGGTCTCGAACTTTTCTTAGAAGACTAAAACTAATAAAAGAGAAATTGGATAGATTCATGATTTGCTATGGTGTTTGTGGTGGATAAGATATTTTTAAAATAGAAAGAATTAAGGTGAAAGTTAGCAGTAAAATGAAGTTGAATATGTAATAAGTTGATGAAGGATATGTACATATATGTATGTTTTGTCATTCGTGTTAATGATTAGTCATAGATTATAATTTTCTTTATAGAGGACATTGATTTGAAATGAAGTTGAGAATGAAGAGTAAATACAGTAGAAAAAGGTGATCTTGGTATGAGTTGTGTTAAGAAAAGATTTTGAAACAAAATTGGTAGATGATCTGGAAAATGTTCACTAAGTGTGCTCCGGTCTATTAGTCATAACTTTTTCTCTAGTTATCCAAATGAAACGATTCCTTTTTTGGATTAAACTAGAAACAAATGGCTACATTTCTTATGAAGACATCAAATTTCAATTCTATCTTTAAGAGTCTCAAAAGTTCATGAAGTTGAGAACTAGGTGCAGTACATTGGTGTATGAATGTAAAATTCATGTCCTAAATTTAAGGGAAATTTGGGATTGATCTATATAGGTTTTGGCAAAGTTGCCTTCTTAAGAGTTGTAGATCTTTCTATTATCTTTCCAAAGATATATAGTATGAAAATTTTGGACATCTAAGTCAAAAGTTATGATCTTTATAAGTGGAGATGCTCTGGAGAGTGTAGATAGTGATTTAGATCTTTTAGGGATGTGAGGAATGTTAAGTCAAAATGACTTCACGTCCAAAAAATTTTGATGACAAAACTAAGAAGGAAGAAACTAAGAAGGAAGCGAAACTAAGAAGGAAGCAAAACTAAGAAGGAAGAAAAACTAAAAAGGAAGTGAAACTAAGAGGATGAAAAAGTAAGAAGATGCAAAAGTGAGGGGATGCAAAAGTAAGAAGATGCAAAAGTAAGAGGATGCAAAAGTAAGAGGACACAAAAGTAAGAAGATGCAAAAGTAAGACGATACAAAAGTCAGAAGGAAGAAAACACAGAATATAGAATTTGTCTTCAAGGTCTTCATAAAAGTTGTAACTCTTGAACTCTTCTTTCGAAACATCTAAAGAACACCTTAATCAGAAATTTTTAGAGAAAATTATGGTTGTTTCCCCGAAACAGGTTCAATATGATTGAGGATAAAACCAGATTGGATTCTTTTAGCCATAACTTCTTCTATAGACATTCAAATGACTTTAATCTTGAATCATTGGACTCGTAAGATATTTCTCTACATCTCTAACAAAAATCATAGCCATCTGAAATGAACTGAAAAAGATTGAGTGAAAAACATAGGATGGGAACAGTGAGCGTGTTCTTAAATGTTATGAACTAGTGTTATCCCACTGAACATACTTTAATATTTTGATGACTCCTAGACGGTAGAGTTTCAAATGAGATGATGTATGATTTGTGGTAAACTAGAGACATGGAGCTACAAATGCTATGAAGAAATTGGAATCTAATTCAGTCTCTAAGATGTTTAAATTTCAAATGGAAGTTGTGCATAATATATTATCTTGGACAAGAGTAGTCCAAAAATGTTTGAAGTATATCTTTTGAATCACTGAACCAAATTGAATGACTTTGGTATCATTAGAAACTTAAGACAACGGAGAACATTTTTCTAGAAGAAATGTTATGTCAGAATGTTCAAGTGTATTTTTGGCAAGACACTTAAGTGTAAAAGAACATAAGCCTATAAGGAAGGATAAAATGGACCTTTTGGACTCATTAAGGGCATAATTGGAAGAAGAAGTATTTTCTTGCTTATAAATTGTAACATCCCATCACCAATGGGAAGGGTCAATTGGTCATTTGGGACGGGTTAACAGCGTGTAAATTTGTCTCGGTATGTTCATGCATAATGTGGCCTCCATAAACACATAAATTATAATTTTTGTATATGCACATGACTGTACATGCATTCATGACATTTCCCGACATATGTGTTTCTAAATGTGTTTATTGTGAAAAATATGATTTTGTGCTTGAAAATTTCATTGGAGTGGATTGTTATGTGTTTTATATTTTTTTGGTGAATTTTAAAAATTTTTCGGGAAAATTTCTGGACCGTAAAAAAATTGCCAAGGGGTGGACTCATGGGATTTTCAGCACTGGAAATGATTGTCCAATGACACTGGAATGTTGGGTACATAATTTTAGGAATTATTGATTTTAAGCCATGGAAAATGTGACAAATTGGAGATTAATTATTATGAGGTTATAAATAAAAGTTGTTTAGTTAATTCTTTGTTTTTGTGTGGTAAGTGTCATGACATGTGTCATGAAACTTACTAAGCATTTAATCTTATGCTTAAACCCACGACACCTTCATGTTCGCAAGGATATCTTCAATTATCTTTCAATTTATGACTAGTTTCCACCTTCTTCTCTTCTTTCTCCACTCACGACATTGACAACTCTCTCTCTCTCCATGTGATTTTTGTTGTATTCACCCCTAGCCACTTCAAGACCTTTTCCATCTTTTCATCTTGTTTCTAAGAATCCAAACCTAAGCTCTCAAGAAGATGATGGTTGTATGTGTTGAAGGGAATCAAGGCTTTGGTGGTTATTTTGAAGACTTGGAAAGTTGAAGCTTGCTTAGGTAAGATTGTATTTTTTGCTTGTTTTGTTGTTAAATACATTAATAGTGTTAATTGTGCACCTAATTGTATGAGAATTGTGTTGTTGTATATGGTAGATAATTTTTTTGATATGGTTGATTGATGATTGATTAGGTAAGATGTAGTGAATGAAAGTAAAGGTGTTTTAGATGTTTGTGGGAGATAAGTTAATGATGTTAGATGAGTGTAAAAAGTGATGGATGATGGGGTTGTGTGTGCTGCAATTTTGTGGATTGAAGTTCAAGGATAGGTTGTGAGTTGGTTATGGTGGATATATGAAGTAAATTGAGTGTTGGTTGGTTTAGGAATGGTATGGAAGATGTAAAATGAGAGTGAGGTTGTAAATCTGGAAAGTTTGTTTTGTATATGTTTCAATATTTTGGTCATAAATTTTTGTACGGTTAAGCAATTGAGATAAGGTTTGGCTTAAATTAAACTTGAGAAGATTGGCTAGAATTTTTATGAAGGAAGTGCTGTCCCGTTGTGGCTTGAAGGGGTCTGAATTTTTCCTTGAAAGTGAGTTATGTGTGCAGCATGAACAGTAATACGAAATATGTGACCTGAAACTTTGATGAATTTTTCTAGGTTCACCTAGGTTGAATTTGCTCAATTGGTCTGAACGAAAGTTGAATATTTTCTTGCTGGCTTTCTATCACCACTAAGTATGACATTTTTTGATTTTTAGGTTGAGAGTTATGACTTGTTGACTTTGGATGTTAATGTACATTGTGCTGGAACATATTTCTAGGTGTAGGTTTTATGATTTCTATATTTTGAAGTCAAATTCTGGACCGTTATGGTTTCAATTAGCTTAAACGGTCTTATAGAAAGTTGTAGAGGAATGTCTCAGCTTTGTAATGAGGTATAATTTGGATGTAGGGATTGTAAGTTATGAATTTGTAAAGTTTGGATTTGGTTTATGTAATATGCTTATTTCACAATGTGAAACAGGGCAGCAACATTCATGTGAAATTTTGACCAAGTTAGAGGTAGAATTTGTTTCTAAGTCCTTCATGAGAATGGTAGCATGTTTTCTGATCTTTTTATTGATATAAAGATGGAATATTGGAAAATGGTGTAGGAAGTTATGATTTTCGAACGATTGTGTTACTGTTGAGGACGACACTTATATAGGCAGAAACTTTGATTGAGAAATTGACCTGTTTATAGGTTGATTTTGCTTCCAAGTTGTTCGTGAAAGTTGTAGCATATGTTTTTATCTTTCTTTTGATATAAATCTTGGAATTTTTGGCAAAGGGAATGAAAAGATATGATTTTTGAAAAATGTTGTACTGTTTTGAATGTTTATATGAAGGCAGTAACTTTGATTGCATTTTTGACACCCTTAGAAGTGAAATTGGTTTTTGTGTCCTTCATGAAACTTGTAGAGCTTTCTTTGCTCTTTCCATGGACACCAAATTTACAAAAATTGGACTTATGGATCAGAAGTTATGCATGTTTGAAAGAAGAGGGAAATAAGTGGTGGTTTTAAAGAAAAAAAAATTTATTTGGACGGAAACTCGCCCCTCACAAGGGCGACGCCTCGCGAGGGCAAACAGACAGCTCGCCGCTCGCGAGGGCGACGGCGAGGAGCTGAGTGCAGCTCAGCTCCTTGCTTTTTTTATTATTTATTATTTGTTTTATTTTTTGTTTTATGTTTTTCAAATGCAACTTTTGTGAATAACTTTTTCATCCGACCTCCGATTGACCTGATTCTCGAGACATCGGATTCGTGAAATATTTAATTTTATTTCTATGTGAAATTAGAAATTTTTAGAGATGAAATTGATATGGATTGATTAGGTCAAAGTGAGGGGACCGGGTAATTATTTTTCTGGTCCATTTTTTATCAATATTTGGACCTATAGAAGTCTGAATTGAGTGATTTTAGTGTCTTTGAATTTCTAAAATTTAGAGGAAAATTGTTATGATGAGAATTTTTGGAATAATGCTGGGAATGTCACGAACATGCATTGTACACATTTTAATTGCTACATGTGCATTATTAAATATTTTTTATTGTACATTTAGTAATGTGGGTATATTTGACTGTTATAGAGGCACATTTGGAACGTCAACCCACCGACGTTGCCGAGACTTCCAGGCATTAGCTCGAAAGCTATTGGTGAGTAACCTAGATGGTTCTCTCAATTATTATATGTTTACTGTGATGAATAATGGCGGGTTTGTTATTGGATATGAATGTGGATTCCAGACAGAAGGTACGATGTATTGGGAGCTATAACATAGAAGTATTACTTGTTTGTGACTTTGAGAACTACTTACTTCTGATGTGTTAAATTGTGACACATGTATTAATCGTGATATGTGTTAAATTGTGACACGCGGATTAATTGTGACAAATTTACTGTTAAATTAGGACATATACATTTCATACATGAATGCATGATCAGATAATGACAGTTGTGATCGGAGCAGCCACCGAGAGCTAAAAGTTCAACGTATTGGGGCCTCGAGCCCACAGTGATTCAGAGCCACAGGCTCACCGATTAATGCTCCCATATTGGGACAGTTTAGGCGCTCGGTCACAACACCCTAATAAATGAGAAAAGTGTCATATACGCATTTCATATGCATTTGATTGAATATTTTTGATTGGGTGAAAGGCAAAAATGCCTTATACTTATGTGATAACAATCATGTGGTACTTCTGAATGTGCAATTGTGAAATAATTGTGATTTGCTTGAGTGTTGCATGAATTGGGTGAACCATCGATGATGGTTCCTCACTGAGTTCGCAAACTCACCCAAAAATTACAACATATTTTTCAGGACTGAGAGTAGACTCCTAGCTCTAGAGAGACTTTTCTTGCCGTGTAGATCGTGTTGGCAAGAGAAGTCATGGCTCACAGGTCGGTCAACTGGAACTTTTGGGATGACCTAGTTAGGACTGATGTATTATATTGTCCTTGTTATGTAGCAAATTGTACTAAGCTTTTGGAGTGATGTACAGATAGTAAACAATGACAGTTGTATATATTCCTGATTTTGATGAAATGCAATGAGGAAAATTTTAGCTTCAAAAAGTTCGTAATTGTATATTGATGTTTATTATTATGATGCCATGTGGTGTATAGTGGTGTTTGTTCGTAGTTCTTTCTTGTCGTAGGATATGTACCGAAATAACCTGCGGGCATCCCGGTGTGTACCCTACGGTAAGGGGGCGCTATAGTCACTACCTCTATTTCCATCTATGGTATTTTGAAGATTCAAGGAAGCTCTACACAACATATAGTATATACAATGAAATGTATGTTCATATATATAATAGCTTCATAACAGTAAATTATATCTAGATAATAAAGAAAGTGAGGTAGTTCGGATGATAAAAACCTTAAAGAAGAAGACCAAGAATGGAAGGCAAGCGGTTATTAATGTATGAAGAGGGTATTTGTTTTGCATTGATTTTTCCTTCATTAGGGACAATTTTACCATATTCCTCCCAACGAAACTCATTTCTACCATCAAAAACTAGTCGTCATGTTTACATTCCTTGATGAATTAATGTTAAGTGTTATATTCTAAATGGTCAATTTAGCATAAAATTCATTATGTTCAATTAAATTCTCAATGACAAGTCAAAGTACTGCAATTTTGTAGTTATGCATCTTCAATCTGCCTATTGAGATGAAATTACCCTTATTAAAATGAAAGTTGTCTATTTACCCTTTATATCATATCTAAATTATAGAATTTAAAGTATTCTATTTACCCTTTATATCATATCTAAATTATAGAATTTAAAGTATAGTAAAAATGACCATATTCTTTATGTGCAGAAATATAGTATTTTATATATAAGTTTATATTACTATTATAATCAAATTGTGAAATTTTCAACATGAACAAGTGGTTTATGTTGAAAAGATATTTTTTGCCTAACAACAAAAAGAGTTAAATACTCTCATAGATCTTTCATCAACTAGTTAGTAGGCTTTCCTCTAAGAAGAATTAAAGGTGGTAAAAAAAAAGTCATAACATATACAGCCATGAAAGAAAGCTAATAAATCATCTTCAAAACACAAAGACAAACAAAACCTATACATCGACTGAAGAACAAAAAACTCACAATAAACACCTATCAATAAAACAGTGCAGAAGAATGAGGGTTTGAAAATAGAAAAGAAGAACAATACCAACACAGGTAAGGATGCTTTTTTGACGATGACGACCACAACACACGAGACGAGCACAAGAGAGAGGACGATGGTAATTGGACCATGAACGAAGAGGAATGTTGACGGCTAACATGAAAATGAAGAGAGGTTCATTTCGCCTTAATAACCTAGTAGAAAACGCCATCATTTGTTGTTAAGGTAAATGATGTCTTTTTCGATTAAGTTGGAAGAAATATAGTACCATTTGTGAGATTTTAAAAACCTGCTGCTAAATAGTTTTTCATTACGTTAATTTTGATCCACCTTTCCAATAAGTCTATTATATATAATCTATATATTATATGTTACAGTACCAAATTTTATTATAATAATTAGATAATTATTATTAAATAGAGTTATATATATATTTCATAAGTAAGATG
>JANIHZ010000002.1:65961583-65975647 GCA_027478365.1 Erythroxylum rufum | reverse complement strand
ATTTTATCTAACTTTTAACTAATTTTATGACAATTTAATACTAATTGAATATTCAACTTTAAGTTGGAGATAGTCAATACCAAAATAGTGTCTTATTTATGTTTTGATATTTTTTCAAATTAAGCTCTGAAAAAGAAGAATAGAAACAAAATAAAGTGAGTTATTGTACTAGGCTCCTGAGGTGAGAAATGCATTATTGTACTATTCAAAGTTAAAAGTCTTTGAGAGCTATCTAAATGAATCCAAGGCCTAAACAAAATATCTACTATCTCATAGAACACACATAGGGTGGCAACCAAAAGTAAATTAGCAGTGAAAGTATGGGCAAGAGAAGGATACAAGAGGAAGAAGATTATATTAAAAAGGTTTGCGACTTGTGAGATAGAAGTATAGAACAGCGCAGTGTCTGGTCCTTTCCCGATAAGCCCGGTGGTTTTGCTCGAATGGGTATGAAATGAAACCAAAGATTCAAACTTTCTATCACCCATCTTCTTCATCAAAGCTCTTGCCTTTCTTATCCTTCTTCTTAGTTTTCTCTAAATTCCCATTTGTTTAATGCTTGTGTTCTTTCAGTTTTCCTTGCATTTTCTTTCATTTTTCATAGGATAAACAGCCTTTTGCTTTTTGCTTTGTCTGAAATCTTCTTGGTCGTTAGTATTTGAATTTCAAGTTCTGTTTACATATGGGTTTTGTTTCTTTCCTTTTCCAGTAAAGGAGGAGCTGAGGGCTTCAAGTTTTAGTACTTTTGTTGGGGTTTTAGCATGTTTCGAGATTATTTTACTAACTCTAACCTGCAAGTTCTTACAGAACAGGTTCCACCTACTCCTCCTCCTCCTCTTCTTCTTCGTCTTCTTCTTTTTCTTCATCTTCATCATTATCATCATCAATTCTCTATGTTCAGGAGAACCTTTGATAAGTGTGAAATTTGTAATTTAGTTTCATTTTATATTATCCTTGTCGTCAAGTTTCTGTATATATAGCTGTCCAAGAACTTGATCTGATGATGCTCAATGAGCTAATAATTGCAGCTTCTGGATAAGTATATTATTAAGATGTATCAGCTAATATCTTGGAGATTGTTTTAATAAAAAAGCAATGTAAGTTTAAAAAATGTATACGTATCTAATTTTCCTCTCTGTTTGATTTGTTGTTTTACGGTACAAGGACTGCTCTATGGAACCAATCTTTAATGACAGTCACAGATCTGCGAGACATGGATGCACATGAGCAAGGATCTGTGAACTAGAGCTACAGTTGTTGAAAAGAGAACGCAACGCAAGGAGGGGAAACAAGAGTAGGAGAGGAGTAAAATAAAAGCCCAAAAGAATACGTCTTTCCATTTTTAGCTTTTAACAGCTTGACACCTGTAACAACAACCCCAACATTGTTTCTTTGTAAGCTAATCTCGTTATTTCCCACCTTTTTTTATACATATTTGTCTTCGTCTTTGGAAGTTATTCCTTGTTGGTATTTCTGAAACACCGATTTCATGAAATATTTGCTGTCATTTATTGTTCTTGTTAGTACTAGTGGGCGGGTGGGTGAGTTAGTGTCTGCCATGGTTAGGGTCAGCGAAAGCTTTAAATACTCACCAAAGGTGAAAGAGATGAGAAGGGCCGGCTCAGATCGGCCGTACGCAATTACTGCGGCTTCTTTGTGTATGTGTATGTGTAGTGTAGCTTAATTTTGAAGCAGAAAAGCATAGGCTATATTTATAAATATTAGTTATAGGCTTTCAATACATGCTCGACTTTTGTTAAAGCTAATAATCTTTTAAGGTTTAGTGTTAAAAGCTAGCTTATCTATGCATTTGTAGAAGTACAGTCAATAAGTCAGATCTCTGAGCTCGGCTGGTTAATAGTTGAATGTGTAGTAAAAAGGCTGGTATGTGTTGTGTACGTCTTTTCAGTTTTTACCTCTTTTCTCTCTCTTTCCGTGTTGTGTTATTGCTTGCTGGTTTTTACTTGGTGGATTTTTGATTGCAGGGATCAGCTCAGCTGCCAATTTCAGGCTTTTGCTTTATAGACCGATGTCTCTGTGAAACTGCCAAAAGCTTAAGCTAGAGTGAGGAGTGATTTATCTATCTCCTGAGTCCTGACGCCTTTTTTATCACTACATAGCCAAAGCTCTCACTGTATTATCATCATCAATGCATTGAACACAGTAAACCCCACCTGCACTTCCCCTAACCTCCTGCTCTTCATTTTTCTCTCTTTCTCTCTCTTCCTAATAACCCACGCCCATCTTCAACTCTCACCCGTCTATCTCTCTAAAAGTACACAAAAGATAAGTACAAGAGACACAAGTTAAGAGAGCAAAAGCTGATAAAAGAAAAGGGTCTTGCGGGTGCTGGTTTTGAGTTCTTGTTTTTTTGGTAAAGGCATGAACTTGCTATGGAGATGGAGGACATTCAGACACAACCCTGTAAGTTCTCTAGAGTTGGTAATGGCAGAAATGACGCCGGCAAAATAGGTCAAAAAGGTAACGGTGACCGCCAATACCCTGATGATGAAGAAGATGGAGACCTTAAAAGGCCTAATTCTAGTGGTATTGGTGGTGGTGGACTTTTTGGTGTTGATGGTGGCGGTACCAATCGGCTTAGCGGTTGGCATCACTCCTCACGCATAATTAGGGTTTCTAGGGCATCTGGTGGCAAAGATCGACACAGCAAAGTTTGGACCTCAAAAGGGCTAAGAGACAGGAGGGTACGTTTATCTGTGACAACCGCAATTCAGTTCTATGATCTCCAAGATAGACTGGGTTATGATCAGCCAAGTAAAGCAGTGGAATGGCTAATCAAAGCAGCTGCAGATTCAATAGCTGAACTACCCTCTCTCAACGGTTCTTTTCCCGACACTCCTAAACAACTGAGTGATGAAAAGCGAAACAGCGAGGGAACTGAACAAGGGTTTGATTCAGCTGATGTTGAGCTTGACGACCCCAGTTTTAATCAGAACCAAAACCAGCATCTTTCTTTGTCTAAATCTGCTTGCAGTAGCAACTCAGAAACAAGTAAAGGTTCGGGCTTGTCGCTGTCTAGGTCTGATATGAAAGTTAACCGTGTTAAGGCTCGTGAGAGGGCTAGAGAGAGAGCAGCGAAGGAGAAGGAGAAAGAGAACGACTCGCGCGTTGGGGTTGGGCATCACCAAAACTTGAACCCCATTTCTCAAAACTCCACTTTTACTGAGCTTTTAACCGCTGGTATTAGTAGTGTTAGTAACAACAGCAACAATACTACTACCAACAACAGCCCTTCTGCTTCTGAGGCTAACTTGTTCCATAAAGCGGCGGAAGCCAGACAGTGGCCTTTAACGCCGATGGACTACTTTGGTACGGGACTTTTAGGCCCGTCATCCCGAACAACGCACCACCACTCCTCAGGATTTTCAGGGCAAATCCAGTTGGGAACCTCCGTCCCTCAAGCAATGACAATGTCAACCCCACCATTCAGTGTGTCGGCGCCGGAGAATCACCAAGAACAGCTGCAACATTTCCCTTTTGTTTCCGATCATATGATCCCGGTGGCGGCCACCACGCAACCTGAGTTTCACAATCTCAACTTCACAATCTCTTCAGGCCTCGCTGGTTACAATAACAGGGGGACCCTTCAGTCCAATTCATCATCGACATTTCTTCCACCTCATCTGCAGAGGTTTTCTTCTTCTTCTTCTTCTTCTTCTTCCATAGATGGATCAACCAATCTACCTTTCTTCATTGGAGCTGCTACACCGTCTATGGATCACCATCACCACAACCACCACCACCACCACCAGTTCCCACCTGGATTGCAACTCTGCTATGGTGATGGAAGCAGACATTCTGACCAGAAAGGAAAAGGGAAGAACTAAATATCAACGCAATCATTCCTCTTTTTCCATCTTTTTCCCTGTAAGCCAACACTTGCCAATCTTTTTAATATGCCCATCATGCTGCAACAGTTCATTGTATTTGATCTCTGGTTAAGTTGTCCCTTTGATTCGTTGTCTTGTTCTTTGTACTGGGTTTTGCTAGTTTTTGGATCCATATTGACTGCCACTGTACAACAAAGGGGTAAGCTATGAATTTTAAGTAGCTATCGTTCTTGGTAATCATAAACTAAGTTAGCCATTGGTTGTATTTTTATGGGTGTTAGATACAAAATCTCGAGAATAACGATCGGCTGGTTGTCTGCTTGTCTGTTCCCTTACCGGTTCCCTTCTCTCTAACATGTTTTTGAGTCCAAGACAGGTGTTAGTGTCTGTGTGGCCATCTGAGGGGATGGAATAGTTTAGCCTTTTATAGGGTAAAACCTTAATAGCTCCAAAATCCCAATGCCCATAAAACCTCACCAGTCCACATGCCCAAAAGACTGATCTATTAATTCAAAACCTATATATTTTTAAATCACTTCACTCTTCTGGTTGTATTCATTTGTATTTTAGGGTTTTGGGTATTGAATTACATGGAAGACACAGCTGTTACTTAGGCAAAGGCCATGCACGTAAGTATTAATTAGTCTCAAGGTTGACCCAACCTAGCCCTAGCGCTACCCCTAGACCTAGCCCTACTTTTTTGCTAATGCATAGTCATAGAACATGAGATAAATGTATAGCCATAGCTACTAAACAGTATTGTAGTCAAGATTGGCCTTCTTTTGAGTGGTTATCAAGATTGATCTACTCCATTGGTTCTTCTTTTTTCTTGGAAAAGCATGAATAAAAGTCTACTTTTAACATCACTCTTGCCAAATTTTTTCTGATTGGAGAATGAGCTCTACTTAGTCTACTGTGTTGTAACTGAAATGTTCTAGTCTAACTACCATTTTCTTTTCCTTCTTATTAGTTGAATCAATTCCTTTCTTCCCAGGTTTGGGACCAGTTGCTCATGATTGAGCCACTCTTTAACTTGGTACTAATTGACCCTAGTAAAATGGTGTAAGCTTTTTGCATTTGTAATGTAAGAAAGGAACACGGCATGTGAATTTGAAAGCTTCAAGGTTGCCAAATTTCTTTTTCTTTTAAGTTTCTGACACCAAGTAGTTTAACTTTCATATCAAACAAAATGATCAATTGAATATGGTTTTTCCATACATTGGACACAGTTAAGCAAACATGGTCACCATGCCTTCTTATCAAAAACTGAAATTTTCAAGTCAATGGTGTCCTTCGTGTCATTCATGGCCAAATTTTCCTCTCCTGGTATTTAGAAAGATACCATAAATTTAAAGGAATGCAAGACTGGCAGTCCTAGGGCTAAGCCTATACTGTTCTGTAGTGAATGCTCTAACATGAATCATCAACCTTCTCTAAGATAAATTACATTCTCTCCTGATGATTGACTTGAATTTGAGTCTTCCTGTGAGAAGAAACTCAAGTAAAAAAAAGATTCATATTGTGAATTTTGCTGGGATGTAGATATAAGTTGATCTCTAACATTATTTGATGACTCAAAGAAGATTCAGTATTTTTTAGAATTGCATGCAACATGTTAGATGGCAAAATTCTTTCCATATTCTTACCATTAAGTAATAGTCTCCATTCGTGCTTTTTTCTGCTATTCTGATATCAACTTCATGACATGCTTTGGCTTTATTCAAATACTCCTCTTTTGTTTGCTGGCCTTAAAGTTGTGCTGTTTTTGATTATACGTTAACTTGGAGAAAACATTAAATTATGGACTTTTCACTCGAAAAAAGAGGCTAATTCTGCAAAGAATAATGAGACTCTCCTGTTTTATGTTCCTACTAAGCCGTTGAACATTGTTTTAAAGTTGCCGCAGAAGCACTTAACCTGGGGAAATCTCTCAGAAGCAGCATTGTTTTGATGAGTGCTTGCAAATCTACTATTGACTTACTGCAGTTATATGTCTGGGGATTAATTAGTTTACTTCCATTTCATCAACCATTATACACTTCATGAGACACAAAGAATGGGATCACGTTATTTCCTTGACATGTTCAGAGAAATGCAATGAGTTATAGCGTAAAAACTTTTACATTATGAAGGTTGTTGAATAGTGAGTTTCTGAATATATACTTCAATGACAGGAACATGAAGGTGGAGAGACAAGCAAAAGCCGTAAGGATTGAGGAATCATACAATCCCTTTTGCATTGGGTGATTACGTTATTAGTATATGTTGCTACTTTCTGCTAATTTTATCCATTTCAGCTTGTATTCACGTATTAGGCTACACTTACCTATACGTGCAAAGCATGGTGTGTTTTTCGAAGAGATGTAACGAGAAATTCAATTGAAGTTATTCTTTTTCTGCCTGTTTGCCAATAGTTCAGCGGTGTTCACACCATTAGTTGAGCATAAAACCATCCATTGTCAAGCATTTCTGCCTCCTGCAATAATGTTCAAGAACTTTGCCGCCGCCTTTCAGCTTTTCAACTCGTTTGTCTCTTAAGAAATAATTACAGGACATTTTCGTCTTGTGCTGTCTCAAAAAGTCTATGTTAGGAAACAACTTCTAGAGCGCCAAATCCGATTCTTCCATTAGCCACGTTAACATTGGCAGGTTTGTGACAAGATTGCTTTTCTCATTTCAGAGCTAGAGATTGTTGCTATTGGTTTGGTAATTGTTTGGCGACAAGGGACCTGAACTTTTTGTTTCTGGAAGGAGGTATTTGCTCAACTTGTACTTATCCAGTCTCGATATTCTAAGGCAACTAAAGAGATAGGATTGCTTTTTGGTGGAAAGAAACAACTGTGGTTGTACTTTCTTTTTCCAGAATCGATTGGAATATATGCTTTCGAAGAAACTATGCCAAGACGGACATGGAGTGAAAATGACTTCGAATGACGAAAAGCAAAGGATTTGAGTGCCCATCATGCGGATTTGCTGAAAGAGCAAGAAATATTGAGTTGGCTTACACTCTCCAATTGAAGGACAAAGATGCTCTATTTTGTTCAGATCAAGCTAAGGAGTCTGCTGAATCAGAAAAATCAACGAAATGAGCATAAAGAATTGAAATGTGTTTTGGATACAATAAAACATCAGACAATAGAAACACTGCAAGAAGGATTAAACAAATCAGACTAGTAATGCAAAACTTGGACATTCATCGTTAATTGGAAACCAAACTGATGAAGACCTAAACATGTTCAACTACAAACTGGCCCAGATAGCTAACCTCTCTTAACCAACTACTGGCCCAACCTCTTGTCATTTAGTTAACGTTCTTTCTTATAAGCCTCTTATCATCTGTTAAATTTGGGAACCAATTAGCCCAAACCTAATCCATCAATCACCTTATTAATATGTTATGAAACAGATTAAGAACGTTTCTTGGCGTGGTTATCTATAACCTTAGTCACATTACTCTGGCAATGAAAGGGACTTGGAAGCTGCCTTTAGTTAAAGAATGATTTTGCTAAGCGTCCTGCAAAATTAGTATTATATTCTTATGACCCTCATTTTCATTTTAAGTGGCATACACGTACTAATCACCTATAGGATTGGACCTACTACCCAACGCTTCTTGATTTCTCCATATTCCTTGATTTTCTTTTTCTTTTAGATAGGATGTTTCGTGGGCATCATCCAAATGGTTCTGGATGTAAAGGTTGAGTAGTTGGGTAAGCTAACATTCCTGATCCAAGCGAGACAGGTGAATCATTTCACCTAACTTTATTATTATAGGATAGTAACTATGGTTTGATGCTTCATTTTTTCCACCTAACAGAACCCATTGAAGAATGTACACATTTCTGTAGCAGAGCATGCAAGATAATTAGTTCCATCTAAAAGTTGAAAAGAGCACTACATGTCTGAAAGAGACTCGTCCTGAAATAAAGAAAAAGTTGGTGGTTCCGGATTTTATCAGCTTTTCAGACCAAATACTCAAGTTGTTACTTACTTTCTGCTAAAGCATTTTCTCTATTATTTTGCCTGTTTTTGGTGACTTTGGCGACGAAAACGACATTGAGGAGGAATCCCAAGTCTCACCATTAGCTTATATACTGTATGGATAAGTAAATTCCATATCATTATCAGGAAAAAAAGTTGGGATCTTTCATCTTTTGCTGGAAACATAATCTGTTTTTGTTTTTTTTTTAAAGAGTAATTAGTTACCAAGTAAAACAAGGTCTCATCTCATAAAGTGATCAGTGATTGCCCTGCATAAAGGAAATTTCTTTTCTGTCTATTAAGTATTATTAAGAGAGGTTCCCATCTACAAATCTTGATTACCCCATATTGTTTAGGCTCAACAAAGCATAGATTTCATCTTGTTGCTCAGATCGCATGCTAATGATTTGGATTGCACATTAGGTGTTGTATCCAACTTTTGTAATAGGCAAAATTGGTGAGAGAGGCCATTAAAACTCACATGATAATGTAGCAAGTGGAAGAGCACTGAAAATGCTTCCAAAGAACATGTGGGAGGAAGGCATAATCATCAAAATAACTAAATTGCCTTTTGCTTAGTTATTTAATAATAATTTCCTCAGTGCATCATACCTTAGAGTCACAACCATTGCCTGCACATAATTCAACATGTGGGGCTATTCCTCCCATTTTTGTTTCTGATATAGCTTCTCAATTCCAGAAACCTGTTATTCGAATGAGAAAAGGGTAAAAGAGCTACGTGCTGAGCCAATTGTGGCATCCCAATAATGAAAGTGAGTGCTTTTTGCAATTATATAATTACCTAATAAAAGATGATCAATTAGTGAGCAATGCATATGAATAAACAAGGCACACAAACAAAGTCAAAAAGGGTTGTCCCATGAAAGTATGAATAGCCTTTGTTCACGTGGATTGTTTTAAGTATTATGAAGCTAAAGATCCTTCATGTGATAAACAGATAACGACAGAGGCAGCAACAGCTAATTAAGTGATAAAAGAATTGCCACAGCAACTATATTTGTGGTTTACAGAATTTCCAGAAACTTGTGAATGCCATGTGACACATCCAAAGGACCATACCTCCAATCATATGCATAAAATCCAACTACAGTGCCATACAGACGACCGATACATAAAACAAAATATTACACAACTTTTATGCACAACCATAACAGGTCATGTCTCGGTTTCTCTCCCTCTTTCTCTTGTGTAATACTGATAATAGTCGATCCCAGGAGGGCATAATTGCAAAATAATCTGGATAGCCTTCGTGTAAATGTAAAATCACCCTTTCATTTTCAGAATGAGGACTTGGTTCTTTTAGTGATTAAACATTATATCGGATGAGTAATTGGAGAATGTTAGGCCATGAATGGATGACACAACAGAGATGCTATTCTGCAGATACTGAAATGTCATAGTCATTGCAGGTCTATGGTCTTTCATGGCAAAATGGCAAAGAACATCAAGTGCTTTTGTATTAACATCCAGTGCCAAAGTCCAGGTGGAAGTCGTCTATATCGACATAGAACTGTTATTCCATTTCTTATGTTGGGTAAGTTGATTGACTCCAACCTAAATGTGTGACCAATCCCCACTAAGCTATATCGATGTTTGTGTAATTTCGATCGTTTATAAAGTTCAGACGAACCAAATTGCAGGAAGAAATAATCACCAGCACATGTTTGACCCCAGTAATACTGCATATGCTGATATGCCCTACTTAATTCTCCCACCAGACAAAAGAACCAGAAGGGTTATCACTTCATCTCAAATAACAGTCCAAGCCTATCACCTTAAATTCATTGCCGGAAGTAAGCATGTTGATGGAAGCAAGGATCGGCCAAAAACAATACCCAGAACATGCTACATCAAGGGTCAACTCTGTTATCCATCTAACGCGTACGTATCTGAAAATTGAGGAAGAACAGTGTTGAAAGACAAAAGGACAATGCAGCATTGCTTCCCAAGGCGATCAGAAAAACAAGTATTGGGTGTTATTAGTTGCAGCTTGCCTCACAATTTCTACGATAAACTGGAGAGGTCTTTGGCCCAGAGGCACAAAATTGTCAAATTCCAAAGTTCTGAGTCAAATATTGCTCTCTGTGATACAATATCTTTTCACAACGGAAATGATTCAAGAAAATTTAGCTACATCAACTGCATTTTGAGTATTGTAGTACCCTGGTATAGTCAGCAATTCATCAGACAAAGAAACTACATAGCAAACAGCTTAGGTGTATCCACCCCTGAAAAGATACTACGAAGGAATATAATAGTCATGAGAAACTCCGGTTTAACTAACCCACTCTCCAATTTCTATTTTATTAACTCAAACCAAGACCCGGCATATCAAAATTAAGTCCTGCAATGTATCAGCACAAATCAAAATATACATCAAATGCAAACCATTTATTCCAAGAGTAAAGCACCAAACGGAGTTCTTCAGATTTTGCGAGAGGAATAGACAGAGGGACAGAGAGGAACAAAAAATACTTTAAGGTAAACCAAAAACTACATTCCTCAATGTGCATCAAAGTGCAACATAAGCATAACATATTCATTCCTACAATATTCACATGCAGATGTTATAGATTACGGTAAGCAACTACAAATTCAAAACCCTTGCAACATTATGTAGTTGAGCATTGCACCCTCACAAGCATATGCCTGAAATAAAAACAACCAGCAGATGCATTTTCGGCCATCAGTTCAAGCACAAAAGGCTGAAAGATTGCTGCAGATTATTATATAAGATTGGTGCTTCAGTATCAGTCTGAAACAGAGTTGGATTCGTGGGCACTGTATTCAATTAGGCCGCACCAAGGAAAATTGACTTTCTGATTCTTTGCCACCCCGAAAGAACTTGCATCTCTTGTTCCATTGATCAATTCTGCCTTTCCTAGAATTTGCATAAACGTGTTCTTTAAACAAGAAGTAATCACCTTATATAGAACTATAAGTGAACTGAAAGATAAAGTACAGAATGCAAGGTGGTAAATTACAAACAATGTATGCAAGATAACATTTGCATATAAAAGTGGTACACTTCCAACGTACTTTAGCAAATATATGCCCTTAACTTCTTGACCCTACTTACTGATAATACCATCTCCAAGATAATAACAATTACCAAGTCCAATGCAAAGAGCAATTGAGGAATCAAGGAGATGACAAAAGTTTTACTCATTGTGTTGAAGGAATAAAAGGCACGCCTTGAAAGCTAAAATAGTTATCCGAAACATTCGTTAACAGCAGAAAATAAATATTAACGGTATACAAGAAAATCCATATTCTCCTAAAAATTTAAACGATTAATGTTGAAAACTATAGGCAAAGCAAGCTCACCTCAGCTCCCATTATTGTGATCAGAACGAGTTCATCTCCAGACAATAAGTCCTCCTCTTTACCAGCATCTTCGCAGCAGTACCATAAGGTTCTTCAAATGCAGAGGAGATCCAAGATACATCAGACACCTCCTTCTTAGCAGCAGACTGGTCGCTAGGCCTAATAGCAACCAAAGTTGCTCCTTTTAACACAACTCCATCAGGCAATTCCAGGTGAGGGGCATACCACAGCCGCATACTCAAAGCAGGAACAAGCGTTCTCTTTGATGCAGAAGAAGCTGACAGCGGTTTCACCCTCAACTCCTCGAGCTGTTCCCTATTCATACACAACACTCCCTGTCCATCAGCGTCAGTCAATACCAAGCTATCGAGAGTTTTATGCTCCGCGATTATAGGCTGCAGCAAATAATGCCTCGCGGAGGCTGCAATCAACGAGCTAATAGTCCACACCACTCTCAATTTCAATCCTCCATTCGTGTAAAACGACTCAGGTATGCTTCCATTATCATCACCGCCATTGTTGATATTAACTCCACAAGCAGCATCACCGTTGTCCTCTTGCAAACCATAGCAGCTCTTAATATGTCCATTGTTAATCACTGATGCTGCACCGAGGATAACACAATGATCAAGCGTAGATCCGAAATCAGCTCGCCATTTCAAGAGCACTCCATCATCAATTCCCAATTCTCCACTAGGCAATTCGATCCGCAGAAAACGAATCTCATTGAAGTTCCTAAGAACTTGCGTAGGTGAATGATGAGTCACACCACCCTGGTCAATCTCACCATCGTCCTCACTCCCAACGGAAAGAGAGGACGATCCAGAAGAGCTAGAAGAAGAAGAAAGAAACCCATTTCGGGAATTGTAAGAATTCAACATATCTCTCTTAGGCCCAATCAACTGACCCAGAGCCTGAAACGGCTTCAAAAAGCCACCACATAACACCCTCAAAAGAGACGACAACCCAGAAGAAGAAACCGCGGAGCGAGATTTCTCGGCTGAGGAAGACGGCGAGGTGTCATCGTCGGAGATAACACAATCAACCCTGACGACAACGTTGTCGACCTGAGGGACAAGCGAGTGAAACCTACGAGATACAACGCAACACCGACCAAGAGCCTTAACGTCGCCAATTTTGTTAAAGATGAGGAGAAGCAGAGAATCGGGCAGGCGGTCGAAGTGGTCGACGACACAGACAGAGAAGGAGGAACATGGGCCGGGTTCTGGGTGGATTCTAGAAGACGGATCTGACCGCAGAGAGTTCATGTCTCTCCCACTCTCTGTCCAGATAAAGATTGGAACTTTATCAAATATAGAGATGGAGAGAGACAGGCAGAGAGATCAGGCGATTTTATAGGAGGAATAAAGAGATGGGCAGATCTAAAACTCCAAGAAGATAAGGCACATAAGGGTTAGTTGAGATTGGGGAGAAAATGGCTGAAGATGGCGATAAACTAAAACGAAAATGCAATGTTCTTCAGGAAAGAAGAGAGAGAGACAAGGGTACGTTTTGTGTGTGCGTGTGAGAAAGAGGAATTGGTGGGATGAGGTAGATCCACGGTTTTGTCTTTACAGAGACGACGGAGAGATGGTGGGTTGGGACTTGGGATTGGGATGGGTTAGCTTAATATTCCTGTCCTCCTGTTTTTTCTACCAAAGAAATGAAATGCGGTTTTGTCTTTTCTCTTCAGTTGATGATGATGTGATTTGTTTAATCTACTATAATTTAGTCCCCTTTAGCCTTTAACTATGATTTCGATCAAGCTAATAATGGAAGCCAAGTTACTGCAGATTTGGGTAGAGAGATTAGTTTTGATGAATGAACTCAACTGGGTTTTGTTTTGGACTTGTAATCTTAACCCAACACAAGGCTGTCCGGTCCAACTCCAACATCACATGAATTTTCCAATCGTATCTATTGAGGTATTAGGGATGTTATAAGTCCTCCAAGATTTGGCTAATCAATCAATTAAAAAAAGGGCTAAAATTGCATTTTAAATGTCCATTTTTAAACATATTATAACACAAATCTTAATATTTTGAGGCGTTAATATAAGTCTTAACATTTTTAGAACATTCAACATAAATCTTAATTGAAGGAAAAATTTAATGGAGTTAACTTGCAGTTAATTAAATGTTATGTCAATAATACTAACGTTCAATTTTTTTATTTTTTAACCAAAAAAATAAGTCACATTACCAAATGATAAATAGGAACTATTGTCAAAAATCTATAAGACAGTGAGATTCACTATTAGAAATTTGTTAATTTAAAAAAGCTACCACGTCAATATTGACGAAACCTTTAATTGACAAGCAGTTATTTCCATTAAAATTTTCACATAATTAGGGTATGTTTTGAACATTTTAAAAATGGTCAGGTTTAATTTAGAGTCTAAGTTGTATTTTATTATAAATGTTAAAGTTTCAAATGCCCTTTTGGCCAAAAAGAGAACAAAATATACCCATTGTTATATAACAAATAAATTTAGTATAAACCAAAAATATTTAAGTCTTTGACTTTGCTCCATTATGCTATAAATAATAAATTTGTAACTTTTGAGGATCTGAACTGGGGTTAGTATTAGGAGTGGTAATGGGTTAGATCGGCCATGCCTAAAACTAAGGATAATATTAGTGTAGCAATGGGTCGAGCTGGCTAGGTCTGCCCAAGTTTAAGTTCGACCTGATAACTTATGCCTGGGCCCAGGCTCGAGGCAGTTGAGCTCGAGCCAAAGCCGGTTTAGGCTGGGGCAATTTGAAGCTTGACTTGGTCCTATTCAGTTTGAATTTTTTAAAATGAAAACAACGTTATTTTTTATAAAACGACATCGTTTTTCTTATAACTATCAACCTTTAGGCTGCCCAAGCCTAACCTAAGG
>JANIHZ010000002.1:65945170-65961503 GCA_027478365.1 Erythroxylum rufum | reverse complement strand
ACATTGCTAAGGAAGTAATTTTCAATAATTTTATAGCTTTAATGTTAATCCTCATCTTTAATGAAATAAACGAGATGAGACAATTTCTTCATTTTTAGTGCCTAATATCGAATTTTCCTTACATTTTATTTTAACTCTATACACTAGCATTATTAGGTTAAGATGAAAACTAGCCATATTACATATATTAATTCTTAGAATATGTTCACGAGGAAAATTTTTCATTTTTTTAGTTTGAATACTTTTACTTCTTGACTACTTTAGGATAATATTTTTTAAAAATAAAATTGCACATTGGCGTTGAAAGGGAAAAAAATGCTAGAACAATAAAAAAGGTCATAAAAGACCACTCTAGTTGACAATTACATTGAAAGGTCAACAAGTTTATGAAGTTTATATGTTATAAGTTAAAATTTGATTCTTCATACTCGCCAATTGAGCTTAGTTATAAAGTTGAGTTTATGTTTATCTTTAGATAGTGAAATAAGCAATATGGTCCTATCATAGATTGTCTTAAACATAGTTTCCTCATTTAGGGGTTGATCAAAGAAAATATTGATGTTTCTTTCTTCCCACACACAAGCTACCGGTTGCCAAAAAAAAAAAAAACTATAGTGAACACCTAACCATCCTCTTCATTTATATGCTTTAATTTCAAGCACCTTCAACTTTTTCATTCCAGGTGAGGATTAGGTAGTTCCCAAAGGTTTAATAATTTAACCCAACCTTTCTTAGTGTAGTTACATTGAAACAACAAGTGATCATGGGACTCTAAAGATGCTTTGCAAAGTACACACCAGTTTGGACTTTGGAGTATATAAATATTTACTTAATCTATACATTATAGCTAGCTTATTTTGAACTACTAACTGAAGTATATGAGCTTCTCTAGGCAAATGATGTAATACCTCAAGTTAGGGGTTAGAAAATTGAGGAATTTTCAGTGCACTATATTTCAACGCCTACAAATAAATTGTGTATACATTCATTTACATATTCCGGGTAAAATGGATTTATAAAACACGAATAAATTGTGGAAAATTTATTCGGAGACTATTAGTATTATTTTGGAATTTTTGGTGAATTTTTGAAAAAATATTGAAATTTGGACTAATCCTAATGTGACATGTGGACTGATTAAATATTGACAAATGGTACACATGCATGGTGACACATGGCAAGGTGTTAGTAACATGCGTAAGCACGTGGTTTTGAAAGGCAAATCACTGGAACTTTGTTATTCTTTGGATTTTGTTAGTGTTCTCCAAAAATCACTAAACCCTCGTCACTGAAATATTGGTCTTGACTCTTACATTAGTGTTATTCTCTGCATGCAAACATTTCAACCCAGCTAATGTTTGTTTCTACCTATTCTTGTTGTTTTTTTCCACTATCCTCCGAACCCTACTCTTCACTATCATAGCTGGAATTTGTTTGAAGAAATAGAGGAACGCATCGAGCGACCGACTCTAAATATTGTCGGGACTTCGAGGCAATAAGTAATAAGAGAGCTTTTGTAAGTAATTTAGACGAATTCAATTGTAAGTAAATATATGTAAGTGATCTTTGAGTATCTGTAAGTAATTTAGAAAGAAAGTTTTGATAGTTTTTGTAACATCCCATCCCCATATGAAAGGTTAGAACC
The DNA here is from genome assembly GCA_027478365.1 of Erythroxylum rufum. Classification (NCBI taxonomy): domain Eukaryota; kingdom Viridiplantae; phylum Streptophyta; class Magnoliopsida; order Malpighiales; family Erythroxylaceae; genus Erythroxylum; species Erythroxylum rufum. The sequence goes on along the minus strand of JANIHZ010000002.1, from coordinate 65,959,858 downwards.
CGAAATTTCAGTACATGGGAGCTCAAAGAGAGATTAAAGAAATGCTTTTTTCTTGCTCATACATAATGTTAGCATTGGAATAAAGTAAGATGTGTGAATTACGTGTTACATGATTGGGTGAGCCATCGATGATGGTTACTCACTGAGTTTGCAAAAACTCACCCAAAATTTGCAAATATTTTCAGGGCTCAGAAGAATACCTCGTTAGGCCAACGGGAGTATACCTACAACATTAAAGTGAAGGATAGAGGTCGGGATCAGTTCGCGTCTGTATTGCTTTTCTCTATTTTGTATTGAATTGAAAATTCCGCAACTTTTTGTATAAAGTTTGTGTTCCGAAATGATTCAAGTGTTCTGTAATTGTGAAAGGACCTAAATGACTATTGAAAATTTTGTTGATGGTTTTGTGACAATTGAAAACATTTATAAATGAATGTGGGCACAACTTGAGTTTCGATTTCTGCAAAATATTTTTGTGATTTTAAAAAAAAATTATACGGATTTCCGAATGATTGAGTGCTTTAGCACACCACCCTCGCGGGGTACGGACTCGAAAATCACTATCTATGTCAGGTTCGGGTCTTACGGGAGTGGGGTGTTACAGTTTTGCCTTGACTGTTTTGTTTACTATTGATTTTGTTCCATTAAATGATTGCAAAGCTGTCAGTAATCTTTAAGACGCTCACATTTTTATTTTGTTCTGTTTAGTACTGAATTGAATTGTGTTTTATGATGTTGTGCTCTGAGCCTTGGGACAATGAATGTCTGAAATATTTGAAGCATGCAATTATGATTGACTAATTATTATGCACATAAATTGAATTTATTTGGTTTGTAACTGTCAAGTCCTAGTCGTGGGTAAATAGGCATGCCTACAAGGGTCTGCAGTTGTTTCTGTGGCAATTCAGTCTTTTCTGATAATGGCACTTCAGTGTCTTCTGTTAATGGTACTTCGGTGTCTTCTGTTATTAGCACTTCGGTGTCTTCTGATAATGGCATTTCAGTGTCTTTTATTAATGGCACTTCGGTGTCTTTTGTTAATGGCACTTCGGTGTCTTCTGATAATGGAACTTCGGTGTCTTCTGTATAAGTCCCGTTACCCACTTCTGTTTATAAATTTACAGTCTAACTCATGTTGTGTTTTGATCTTTGATAAGCTTTGATAAGAAATAAACAATACTTTCATCTGATGGGTTAACACCCTATTTTGAAAAGCAGTTCAGTATTCTGTATGTTCTGTTCTGCTATTGAATATGACCGACTTTGGTATGCGAAGAGTTTTCATTAATAAATGATATTTTGTTATGAAATTCAGTATGTTGAGATGCTTTTGTGTAACATGTTTCAGTAGCAATTATGGTTAAACATAGTTTAGTTATTACTCACTAAACTATATGCTTAGCACGGTGAATTTGTCCTGTGTAGATTCAGAGAGAAGGGCGTAAGGACTGGGACGAATCAACTGTAATGGCCAAAGGAGTATGAGTTTTGTTTTGCTCAAAATGTATTTTAAAGTTGGTTTTTGGACTTGTATATGACTTTGGTTTTTGTTTGAAGGGTTGTAATAACCTTAATTCAGGCAGGTTTTATGAAATTATGATATATAATGTATGTTTGCTGAGATTCTGGAAATGCATGTATTAAGTGTTTCGTATGCTGTAGAATGTTTGTTTTTGAATGTTATGCTTCCGCGAAATGTTTCGCATTCGGTTTGTTAAGTTATGTTTGGGTGGCGCTTGTAATATCCTCTCAGGGGATATTAGGGCGCTACAAATGATCCTTTCTCAATATAAATTAGTGCCAATTGACTTTAAGGTATACATTGCTGAATAATTTCTTGCATGAGGTTGCAGAGAAATTTCCTGAGGCTATTTGTTTCCATTTTACTTTATCTTCTGTATCATCTTGTACCCTAAAGCTACTTAAGAATAAAGTTATATATGAGGTAGGGAGAGCACTTATGAGTATCTTACATGCTAATAAAGTTTAAGTTATTGTGGCATTTTGTTGAATGAATCTTTTAACAGTTGCTATCTCTCCATATTGTTATGAGTACAGAATAATGTGGTTTTTCTATTTCTAACTAGGCAGAAGCTTTCATTCATTAATTATCCATTGTTTTTTCTAGTTCCAACTAGGCAGAAGCTTTTGTTCATTAGCTTATCCCTTCTTCTAACTATAATTCTTATAATTAAATATGCATTATTAGATAGCTTGAAGTTCAAGAAATTGTTTCCTTAATGTAACATGTTTGAACCCAGGTAACCTATCAAGCTTGTTTATTAGTAATCAAACTCCAAACTTTTTTTCTTAGTAGTACCTAATTAGTTACTTTGACTAGAATCATATCAAGCTCTCCTTGCTTCTTTGGTTGTCATACATTAGTCCATTTAACCTTGGCCTTTGATTCATTCTTCTTGCATCCAAGCCATAGAAATCTTCTCTGGATTCTGTGCATTACTTTAATGATTCATCAAGGAAAAATTAGTTAAGATGCCTAATATACATTCATGGAATTTAGTACTAAATTTATTAATTAAGCTTTACCAGCTAGTGATAAGGCTTTGTGGCTCCAATTATTGATTATGTTTTATATCTTGTCCAGTAGAGGCTTAAAATCTCCATATCTGGGGCTAGTTGAAGATATTGGTATCCTATGGTATTTTAATAGAGCTGACACATTTTGAAACCTATAATGTATGAGAGCTAATTAGCTTGATTGGAGGCCCTTGTTATCATATACATAAAACTTCTATCTTGATTTATGCTTAGACCTAAAAGCTTGATGAATATTTTAAAGGACGTAATAAGTGAAAAGTTTGAGCTGCCATTAGCTTTGGAGAATAAGAAAAGGTCATAAGCAAAGTTAAGACTTAGAATTCCCAACCTTTTGCACTTAGCACAATAGTCTTGAACTTGTAGATCTACAACTTGTTTCCATCTCTTCCACATGGAAATGAGGTGAAATAATGTAAAGGTTGGCCAAAAAAGTTTTATAATGCTTTCCTTATATCTTAGGCTTCTTAATTATGGGCTTTCTTTAAATTTATAGGCCTCTATTAAGTCTTTAGGATGGAACTCATTAAGCTATTATTAGTTTGTCCTACTAGACTTATAACCAACATTAGAGTTTCCTATGATGAATAGACTATATTGGCAAAGAAAGTCTATAGATAAATCTTGTGTATTAAAGATGACTTACCTTTGTTTAATTGTAAGTTGTCCTTTACATAGGAAAGGTTAGATAATTAGGATCCTACACATAGATATGTCCTTATTCTTAAGGTGAGGTAGGGAATGGAATGGACACCATAAGGTATGAGTAAGTGAGATAAGATGTCACGTGGTTAAGTTAATATAAGGCTTGGGTCCCTTTGTCACTTTTATAAGGAATGAGTTAGGTCATTTATTGGAGGGACATCATTGGTTACAAGTCTTAAAGAAGATAGGAAATTTTTGTTAAAACCAAAAATCTGATTGTTCATCCTTATATAAGGTATGTCCCTATATCTTGCTCTAGTGATACTGATTTGAATAATGATCTACAAGTAGTTTAGGATCCTTTTCTAGGACTAGATTTAAGATTTCTTTTATGTGGGTACATACAAACCTAGGGAGAGATGTAGAAGACTAGCCTTTAGCCATCACGATTAATATGAAACAAAGAAACACATTGGAAGAGTTTGCTTATATATTTTGAAGATTTATTGTCAAAAATAATATTCCACCTTGTGTTTGAGTCAAAAATTTACCTGAATATGAGAGGACATACTTTCCCATTCATAGAAATATTAGTGGCTAACTTGACAACTTTAAAAATGAGATGAGACCCTTATTTCATGAACAAACTTTCAAAGTCTGGTACAAAGATACATAGAAAATGAGCAAAAAAACGAAACATAGAACATTAATAAGCAGCTTTCCATTATTTTTAAAAAACCAAGTTTTCTGATTATTATAGTAATCAGGAGTCTTAATTCATTACTCATCTCACTACATTGTACTAGGTCATGACTCTACGTAATATTGAATCATGTCTTGCCCTAATTAATTAATCAACCAATTAAAAGAACGCCATATATAATTGTAATTGTAACATAGTGAACCCAACCATTAAGTTTGGCCAGTGATTTGTTCACTTGGTTTTGTCTGTGTGTTCACACTGAAGCCTGCAATTGGTTATCAACTTAAAGAGTAAGGTGCATTGCAAACTCTTGCTATATGTGTCTTAGTTTCGTTAGAAGCAACTTTGTCAACTTTTCAGTATTGCAACCCTTTGTATTGTTCCAAGTTTTGTACGGTGCAAGGAGGAACACGGATTCCTATGGTGATTTAAAGGAGTATGCGAACGTGAAGTGTTTTGGAGGCTTCATAAAGTGTTAAGTAATAGAGACTCGTTCTAAAGCATAGGAGGTGTCCGATATACACAGAAACGTGGCGTCTGAGAAAGTTCAATAGACTGCAACCTTACTCTTAACTAGTAAGGAAATAGTTGTTTCTGAAAGTTAATGTATAGTTGTTAAAGCTAATGTATCTACTCCAACCCACCTTGTGAGTATTTTAACATTCTTTATATGTTGATTTTACTCCAACCTAGCTACCTTGTGAGTACTCTTAATCATACTTTTTAGCCAACATTACTAAAGCACGATTGCAACGTTACAGACTAAAAACAGGGATCTGTATCCATCATAGGAATCAAATATCATGTGCAATTGAGCCTTTGGCTAGATCTAAGGAGCTCCCGTTTCAAATGGGAAGATAAAAGGAAGCAGGCAGCCCACACGTTGTGGCATGTGTTCTTGAATCCAGTGACGAGAGAAGGGTTTAAAGTGGCCTAACACATGATCCCATAACAATGTCCGTACAACGTCAAAGTACAGACATAGAGGAGCTAATTACTTGCCTCAGTTTATGGTTCGATTATAAATTATCACCAACTTGATGGTTGTCTGTGTTAATCAAATAACTTTACAACTTGGGGTTGTTTAGTTATTTTAGTTTAAAAGGAATAGGATGCTAAGCAACATTAGATTTCATTTTCAAATATAATCCATGAGTGCTGCTAGACGACGAAAATGTCCATTAACTATGATTTCCGTGCTTAAATTATCAGAAGGAAGATGTGAAGGTTAAACATCAGATGACATAACATATTGTAATGCAGAAGCAGCCAAATTAAGTTCTTGATGAACAACTAAGCAAACATTAATATAATACATACGCAGATTAGCCAATTTTATCTGTTTGATATCTTATAATATTTATTTCTGCTTCTGCAACCTGTCAGATTGTGAAATGAAATAAAGGTCTTCGTTGCTTATCATTTAAGGAATTATGATTACCATCTTAAGTAACAGAACCATTTTGCTAATTATTTAAATCTTCCATTCAATCATATCGACTATTCCAGTTGGCTATGTCAGGTTGCTGCTTTAAATTAGGTGTTGTTCTTATCGTATTCCTCTTTCTAATATCCTGGTTTGAAGGATCCATAAGAAAGAACAGATCTCTTCCTGGTCTGGTATTCAAAAACTGATTCTCATGATGATAAAAGAAATTCCTATATTAATACAAGTATGCTTGTTAAGCAGGAAAAAGAATGCCGAAAATGTTGTTAGAAGTCTCTTGATAAGGAGTAATTGTTGGAGAATACAGCTTCCCACTGTCAACTTCAGTGATCAATATTAAAATCTTAGACATTTTGTCCAGCTAGTTCAGAGTTGTGGAGTTGCAGAGATAATCATCTTAAGGTTATCGGTCATCTTTCACGTCCCGGTTTATAAACATATATCTTTCCAACAAGAACTGTCAGAAGTTGATGTCTAGTGGTTATTGGATACAAGCTTGTGGTTGTGGTTGTGGCTGGTCGATAGTTGCTATCGGGTGCTCCAGGAAATGGCGAAGGAAGAGGGACTCGAAAACACGAGATATACCATAACTCTAATATTACATGTTAACCAACTTATTTTTGATACAGACATTTCAAATAATGACAAGTGCTTTTCTTATCCCCAAGTGTTATGGCTCTTATGTATTTATAGCTTCTCGAGTTTCTTGCTGACAAGACAAAAGGGACAATAAGTATTAATAATAAGCATGATCTGATTAGGGAATTGGATGTCCTTTTTATGTGAAACTATCTAATATCATCGTATCCAGTCCGAAGTTCTATAATAAAGTGAGATTTAAGAAAATTTGATAGTACGCAACCTTATCCCGTGGAGAGAAGCTATCTAATATGTGTACGAGAAACATAATTCAAAAGGCATGAGAATGGGCGAGTTACATCTCAACTTCCATGTAAATTAAAGTGAAATAATATACTCAAGCCCAGTGAAAGAAACGGAAGACAAACTATATTGCTTTCATGCCCCCACTTGTGCCATACTTTCATGTACAAGATTCACAGAATAATGAAGATGGAAAGTTAATTGGTGAGAGCAACAGTTGAGCAAGAAAAATGTTTTAGTAATCAAAGGCAATCCATTGGATCAGAGTCAGACCTTTTTCTAATCGAATAAGATGTGTATTTTTCAGCTACTGGCCATTTCTTCTGGTTATTGTCGTGGTCCCGGTCTTTTTGGAATGTAGGGAAGGGAGGCCTTCATTCCCCCAGTTCTTAGCTTCCATGTCAAGTATATATATTATTATCTCAATTTTTGATAAGGTGGTACACTGGTACCCACGACTCCTCAGAACTTGGTGAATGGTGTTATGTTACTTCACATTTTTGTGATTGACAGGCTCATATCATAGCAGGTGAACGTTCATAACTTCCATTGTTTATAGCCACTCGTTGGCAGAAAGAGCTATTTCACCTTGAATGACATAAGAGGACCTACCTGGACTTCTTATCTGAGAATGTAGGCAATGTGATAAGGGACTTGGAACAAGTTGACTCTTTGGAATCAGAGAGGAAATGGCTTAAGGGTGGTCCTGCCTTTGTGCTTTTCTATTTTCACTGTCAAGCTCTCCTGGTTTAGAGTTTAGACCACTAGCACGAAAAATCATCCTCACTTCTCTTAATCATCGAACGTATTTAAAATTTATATAAACAAATACATATATGCTGAATATTGTTTATATAAAATATAAAATAAAGAAGTTTAAATGAATTATGATCAATCACAATATTGATTCCTTCTGACACAAGTATACCAAATATATATGTTAAATATAACAAAAAGAATGATTTCCCATAACAGCTAAGCTAGGCATTTTCCAGAAAACAATTATGATATCCAGCTAAGGCTTAACCAAAGCTTTGTAGGCCACATGCACTTCAACTCATATTATGAGCTCATATGGCTAGCATGGGTTAACATCACCTTCATGTAATAGACCGAATCATTAAAAATAAGAAGAGGAAGTAATAATCTGTCTCTTGCAGCTACAAAATCATATAAGCAAGAAAAGTTTCAGCATTATTGTGTCTCTACTGTGTCTGCTTAATAAAATATAGAAAAAGAACAAATCATGTTCTCAAGTACCCACGTACAAATGGCCTATAACATTAACATATATGCAGCTTGAAAGACAATGGCCTTGCAATGGTCTGGCTTTAATGATAACCAGACCATTGCAAGTAAAATCACGATTGGGTAAGCCTTTTGTACACCAGAAAATCAGTCATAAATAGCAGTACCGGGCCATGATGTACAAAGCTAACAACTTAATGCATTACACAAAAAATAGTAAAGCACGAAACAAGCATAATAGAAAAGGAGACAAAAAGAGAAAAGCTAGCACATTAGAAGACGACTTTATAGAGCTACATGTCCATCATGCATGTGACTATAGAGATGCAGTACACACGGAGGTCTTCATGGCGAGATATTACAAGATAGTCCTCTTTATATCTATGATCGGACAGGTAGTTGGTCTAAACAATACAGCAGTAAAACTCGAGCAGTACAGCAGCAGAATTCATGAAAGCAACTGCTTCTCTCTCTCTCCACGACACGCCATGTGTTAACACAAGCATGCAGGCTATTAATTGCAGAAACAATTATGAGTTGCACACCATATGGTCCAACTCATTACATATTCTTTATTCTTGTCCTTAACAGGGCAAAGAAATGCTTAATCTCAACGTGAAGAGGATATGTGCAATGCCTGAAAGAGTTTTCTGCTTCACACAACAGGAGTAAGTTTTGACATCCGTGCAAGTACGACACTCGAATGGGGCGAGGTCGATGACGTGCATGAGGTGAAAATTTTGCCTTCCAAAACCGAGTTCATGTTAGCAAGAAATAGAAGTTACCCGTAACAACATGGATATGCAAATTCCATTACCTAAATGTTCCGTTATATTGCAACAAGGATATAACATAGGGGCTAATTATAATGCTGAGTCATCACAATCCCTTATTTCACATAAGATGCTAAAAAATGAGCTGATACTTATTTCAGGGTATCTGTTTGCCACACTATGGTAGATAACAAGTTGGATTTAATAGCACTTACAATGTGCAAAATCAAACATGTTAATTGGAAGAATACAAACTTCGTCCACAACGGTCACATGGGGTAGGAACAGTAGGGTTGACTTTTTCTGGTTTGCCCTTCAGCATCTTTGGTAGATCAAGTTCAAGAACATCGTGCAAAGCCTTTGAGCCTTCTTGGAGTTCATCCAAACTGAAACAAAAAAAATTTTGCGTGTTATAAATGGCAGTTCAAGGAACACTCTACCCTAAACCTCCATCATGATTGTCTGCCCACAAATGCATGTTGCTTTGCTTATACCTATTAGTCTTCCTAACTTGAGATAGAATGTCTGGCAGAATACAGAATATAGTAGGTATGCAATCACCACTTCAAAACAGATATATATTGTTGTCCACAAATGCATGTGTGCATGCATGTTTCAAAAATCCTTCCTGGTTTCAGAAAGATTTTCACAATGCTATGTATACTTACACAAGTCTGTACCACTTTAAACCAGATATAATGTCTAGTTCAAGATAACCCAACTAAGCCTACCACATAAGACCCAGCAGATATAAAAACACTCCGTTCAGGATTCCAAAAACAGCATATTATATTACCGTTTAGTTTTCCATTCATTTCTTTGTAGTTAAAAAGACCTTTGACTTCACCAACATCAACCTAAACGTCTCTTTTCCAATGAATCACATGATGATCATTACCACTTCACACTAGACTAGATTGGAATCAACACATGCTCGGCAAAAATAGTATTCACCACTTACTAAGCATTAGTTACCTGATAGAGAGTGGTGGAGTTAGCCTAACAATGGTGTCATGGGTGGGTTTAGCAAGAACTCCTCTCTCCTTCAACTTCAGACAAATATCGAAAGCAGAAACGGGGGACAAGTTCTTGCTGTTGAACTCCACAGCATTGAACAAACCCCTTCCACGTACTTCCTTGATGTATTCAGGAAACTTCTGCTGAGCCTCAAGTAGCTGATGCCTGAGTTCGTTTCCCAACTGTGCAGATCTAAGGATCACAAGCTCAAGTAAATGTGTTTCAGTATCACTTCTTTCAAAAGGAATGGGTATAAATAAAAAAAGCCACTAGAAATAGGGGGGAGTTGGAAGCATAAAGTCACATCAGGCGAACAATGGACACGAAAATCATATTCACTGGGATACATCTTGCAGAGAATGTTGCCTTCACGGACGGCTTTTGACAATATTTCTTTATAACAGGGAAATGGGTCAAATAATAATCATTCGTGGAATATTAAAGAGAGAGCAGAAAAAAGAAAAAGTAAATGGCATACAGAAGGCTAGTGAAGAAGTCATTGCATGAATAGGAAAGTGTTATAGTGCCATAGATTTTGAATATGGTTTGGTCAATACAATTTTAGATAATTTTATCACGTGTAAAATGTTTGTACATCTATAAGATAAATTTCAGAAATTTAAGAAGCACCAAACATGGTGGATTAACAAGTAGGTATGCATTTTACGAAGTTGTTTATGTCATTTGGATAATATAAATTACCTCTCAGCAAGGCCCTCATCTTTAATGACATCTAGTGAGGCAATGGCAACTGCACTGGCCAAAGGATTTCCCCCAAATGTGCTGAGATCAATCAGATAAGCAGACTGAGAACTTCTAAGGCAATCAAACATCAACTCAGAGAGTAAGAAAAATTGAACGGAAAGGAAAGAATTGTGAGAGAGATGAGTCTAACGATCCAAAAGAAACTGTAGCTATTCATAGGATAATGAATTGCAAGCTATTGAGGAACAGCAAAAGAAAAACAAAATTGCATCAAGACAACTAAACTTGAAAAACAGTTGAAGTGGTGAACCTTCCATGTTCTCCAGGGCGAATGCAAAGCATTGTATCTTTATCTGCAAGCACTGCGCTTACCGGTATCACTCCACCACCCAATGCCTTTCCCAGTATCTGACAATGACCATAATGGAAAAAGTAATTTGATTGTGGGCATATTACATAAAGTTCAACATGGTTTAGTAAGTATAATTCTTAGAACTGGTAAAATTACTTGATAAAATTTTTATTGAACTCACAAGAAATCATTTAAATATGAAAATAGAGAGAAGTACCATGACTGTGTAAGTACAAGTCGAAGGGGAATGAAACAAAAGTTGGTTTCAGAAAAACGAAAGCATTGAAAGTCCTCATGAGACAATTGCTTGTTTTCAAGCCAACCCATTAGTTTAATCTATATTATCATTTCTAACTTTGGAGATGCGAAAAACCAAAGAAATGATTGGTCAATACTAATCAGAATGCAGTGATGATAATGATAAGAAGGATATATCTTAGTATGCTCTGGTGAAAAGGAAAGAGAGATTAGTTTGGTGTCGAAAGCATTTAGCCTTCCATCATAAGACATGTAGAAATTGGCTTGGAAAACCATTGATAATATAGATTTATGCAGTTTTGAATTGAACTCCAAGTAGTGGACAATAGCAGCAGTGCCAAATGAAATATAAATACAAAACACAAGAGCCTTCTCAAAATCTGGTTGTTTTAGGCACGACATGGCATCTAGAACCATGAAACAAGACCAATATGTTGACTGTTGTTCTAAAGTATCTTGACACTATATTTCCACTACAAAAGCAACCATTGTGTATAGAACTAAGGACCATAACGTTTTCTTGGACTACTTGAAGCACATACTTAACTTACCTGCAAATAAAAATATGCCCCATAAACATACCACTTTCACATCCAATAAATGGAAAACCACTAAAAAAACTATCAAACTCAAAATGGGGGGAGAAATGTGCCTACCACCACATCTGGACGAACTTTCTCCCAATCACAGGCCAGCATTTTTCCTGTCCGTGCTAATCCAGTTTGAATTTCATCAGCAATCATTAAAATATTGTATTTAGAGCAAAGGTCTCTGACAGCTCTTAAGTAACCATCTGGAGGAATGACAACCTCACAACCAAAAGGGAAAAAGAAATATCACACTGAATGTCAATAAGTTGAAAAGGGACAAGGATAGGATTCTTTACCAAACTTATTCAGGAAAGAGTTGGCTTGGTTACAAGCTAACAATTTACAGTGAGTTTGATCAAAAAGACTCGAATTATTGAACTTCTTTTAGCTATCGAATGGAACTTATATCAATGAATCATTCAACTCAAAAGCTTATACTGTTGAATAAAAGCTAAGAATCATTAATATAGTAACCCTAGTGTGTCAATGTATCTTGTGCTGAAATTAAAATTTAATTTCAATATAAGAAACCGGCAATATGAGTGAATCTTGTGATCTCTCAATAATGAAAGGTACTACGTATCAAGAAATTGTTCAAACTAAAATGGATGTTGTACAGTTCACAATAATGGACCATACACTAAATATAATCATTCGAACACATTAAGTACCAAATGAATGACCAGAACCATCTCTGAAATCCTTATGAGTTAGCCTCAGGTTTATTAGAACACTGACAAATAATGATAGGGGGCAACATATCAGAATAATAACATGGTAGATCAATTTCGAAACTTCAGGCTAAAGAGTTAAATGAACATACAGATCGACAAAAAAAATCCACAAATGTGCAATACAATAATAATGCATTTCCCATGGACCTACCCCAGCTTCTCCTTGAATAGGTTCAAAAAGAAACCCTGCTATTCGATCTCCTTTTTCTGCAAGCCAAAACAAAATTATGACTACATTTTAGTTATGTGCTCATATTATGATGTTAAAGCAACATAAAGGATTGCTAAGAAAGTGTGTAGAATGTAATCACAAGGAGCTCATTTAAGCAACTATCGACTCCACCATAATCTATCAAACCATTTATTGTAGACAAACCTTTAAAAATCATCTCAAGGGCAGTCTTATCACCAAAATCAACTTTAAGATGGCCAGGCAAGCATGGTCCAAAACCTCGTGTAGCCTCGTTATCACAGCTCATGGAGATGACCCCCAATGTACGACCATGGAAACAACCACAACAAGAGACAATAATGGCCTACACATGGCACCAGTTTAAAAGAACAAGAGAACAGCTGATAGTTTCGTTTGATTAGAGAGGCTATTGAAGTGAAAGTAAATGAGAGCCATCACAAAGCAAAAGAGACTGAATCCTCAGGGCTAAATTAATTTTAACATATCCATTGCTATACATTGGTTCTCTCCGAAAAGTAGAGTAGATGATATAGGGGACAAATAGTCTTAGTGTCGCCTTAGTGAGTCCTATATTTCAGATGCTTATGTCAAAAAATGCCAGGACAAATAAAAGCTAACTACTGATACAAAGAAGACGAATTCAATATATGTTTTTCCTTTTCGAGTTTAAAGGCTAGAATTTTCTTCCCTTTTTGATGATATCTTCTAACACTAGATGTCTTGTAGTCGCAAGCCCAAGATATTATACATGCCCTGGATAGTGGAGTTTTAGGCACTATGATATGGATGCATTGTGGGAAGGGCCTACTACTTGCAAAGAGGTGTGTTTTGATAGGAGTCTATTAGAGGAGTATTTTATTTTTAGTAGGAGTCTATTATTTCTGCACTAGTTTCTGTTATAGTTATGTTAATAAAAACAGCTTGAATAGGAGTCTTTTTAGGAGTCCTAGTTTAGGTGGAACTTTTATGTTTCTTTGCCTATATAAGACTATTATGTTATGCAATAAAGTAAGGAAGAAGTTATCATAAAAATTAGCTAATAGGAGTAGAGAAATTTAGACCAATCTCGGCAAACCCTGTCTTTGACAAGTGCTGCCAGTTTTTCATGACCAAAAATAGGTTCTACAAGGAAGGGAACCAATGTAAATAAAGGGAAAGAGATTAACTTTCCTAAGAATGTCCTTGGACTCAATCCCAAGCACGGGCACATAACACACTACCAGCTGGAACTGCTAGTTTCAATGATTCAATTAAAATTTATTTTTAAAGCAAGTAGCACTAACAATAATGCCATGATCATGATGGATACAAAATCCGCAATGTATTCCATGTAAGACTATATGCAGGTAGTACAGATTACAGCACAAAACCTATATTCTTATTTCTCCATTGCCTGAACCTATCTATTTTTAACAATATTTTTGACAACCTCACTTGTACAATCAGCAACTCTTCAGCAAGCATGATTGGTATGTTATTACAGACCATGCAATTTCCATAATAATTAGAACTGTTTAGTGTTATTACCTCATCTTTAGGAATTTTTTTCTTCTCATATCCCCATTTCCTTGCCAACTTCAAAGCTGTTTCCACACCCTCGGCACCAGTGTTCATGGGTAGTACCATATCATAGCCAAACATGCTTGTAAGGTGCTCAGCAAAGATTGGGAACTTATCATTGTAAAAGGCTCTAGAGCTAAGAGTCAGCCTTTCTGCCTGCTCTTGTAATGCTCTCATGATCTTTGGATGACAATGTCCCTGTAAAAGAGCTATACAACTAACCCCAATTCTTAAAAAATAAATGCTGCTACTTAGAGAAAACCCTAAGCAATGATCACTTCTATAGTTTTGTTTTTCACTTGAACCTTGGGGATACAGAATATCTTGTGCAGTCACAATATATTCATTTTAGGGGAAGAACAGTGACTTGTTTACCCATTTTTGCTACCTGATTAACTGCTGAGTAGGCTGCAAGAAAATCCAGGTACTTGTTGCCTTCTGGATCCCATATAGAAGATCCCCTTGCTCGAGAGAACACAACCGGAACTGGGCGGTAACTACATGAAACCAGATTGGTTTAACTTAGGAGAAACAGTTACTCACCATATGGGAAGCAGAGCATAATTCATATACCACCCATAAATACTTCCTGACAATCTTAGCAATTTCCAATGCAAGTTATTTTAAATAATTTATCTATATCCAACACCAGCAGGATTATCCATTAAATTACCATTTTTGCTTCTCCATAGTAGTTTGATTATCCTAGGACATTTTATTCACACCCATAAGCTCGGGTTTTTATATTTCATATTCCTAAATTGCCTTCAAGGAATCAAATCATTCTTCACAGTTCTACTTCTACTCAAAACCTACCGCCATAGACTACTTAGGCAGCAATATATATATATATATATATATATGTATGTATGTATGTATTTATGTATGTATGTATGTATATATGTGTGTGTGTGTGTGTGTGTGTGTGTGTATGTATGTATGTATATATATGTGTGTGTGTGTGTGTGTGTGTTTGAAAAGATTTGGCGACTATTATATCAAAAAATTGCTTTATAAACACTATA
>JANIHZ010000002.1:65924456-65945070 GCA_027478365.1 Erythroxylum rufum | reverse complement strand
TGTGTGTGTATGTATGTATGTATATATATGTGTGTGTGTGTGTGTGTTTGTGTATGTATGTATGTATGTATGTATGTATGTATGTATGTATACACACACATACTCACACATACTCACATACATATTACATGTGTCAATATATATATATATATAGACTTAAGAGACGTGTGCCAGTCAAGCATGGACATGAACAATTGGATTTCATAGACGAGCACGATCAATTTGGTTTGCAGAATATGCTAGACAATACGATCTGCTGCGTCATTAAGCACACCGTTCCCAACATTACCACAATCATTCGTACATGCAATCTCAGATTTTTAAGCTCCCTGCGAACTTCTTAAATCAAAGATTCGCAACAGCGACCAAACCGAAAGAAACTGATCACTTCTAGCTTTGTTTAGTTTGAAACGCAAGCACAGTGTTAGATATCTTACGACGTAATCTTAGAAGGAGTAACTGACTGCAAGACATGCATACATATCAAAAGCATACATACCCATGTATCTTACTCTTACCCCTTATACCAAACATAATCAACCGATAGCAAGGAGACAAAAAAAGAGAGCTTACTTGTGGGCACTGAATTCATACTCCAAGTTGATGAGTTCTTGAGAAGACGAGGGATTGTTCCCTTGAGGAAGAGCACCAAAACTCCTCCTACTTTCTCTGCAAACTCTGTTTAACAAACACTGCAGACGTCTCCTCGCAATTGCCATTCGAGAAGTTGAACTCGAGGAAATTAATGGTGGAAAGGGTGTCCGCAACAATACTATCGACACAATACTCAATGATTTACCGTGAACAACAACAAAGGTAGCATTTTTCTCTAAACACGAATAAAAAGCAGCGATCTTGGGCTGTGTATCATTCCTTTACAAAGCATGTTCAACTTAGGATGTCGTTTTACGCTTCCCATGTTGTCGTTTTATGCATCTCTAGGCACACGTTCCAACGTCCATTACAAATTAGCGTGACTCAGTACCATACGCTTCTCTACAAAATTGGAAAAAGCCCACTTCTTAGAGTTCTTTACATCACAGCATCTGTCGTTGTCTGCAAATTCAGAAGTGGGCATCACACTTCACTTAGGAATGTCTCTGTCTCAGCCTGGAACACAGATTACATTTGGCTTTTCATGAACTTATAAGACCATTAATAAATTTTATATTGAATTAAATGTCAGTTAAATTACGATTATTTTGAAATTATATAATAAAATCATGATGATAATTACGGCTTCTATTGTTTTGATTGGTTACAGGGCGAGTTGAAAGTCTGATGCTGGATGGTCATGACACGTATTCTGTCTCTGTGCAACCTAAAAAGATAAGAACAGGTGCATTCTTACGTTGGATATCCACTTTTTGATGGACTCCGTCAATGATCAAGTTTTTTACAATCTGGGTATTGACAATCTCGACCCTACATGGGTTTGCGAGTAGGGTTTGGCAACATAGTCCTAAAGCCAATCGACAAATTCCGGCACTTAAATTTGTCAGAAAGTTTGAATCTTTTAGCCATTTTCTTAAGTTACAAGAGCACATTTCTTGATTTGAATGTTACAAGATAAATAAATGTGACTGAATAGCTATAGCTATATATATGTATATAATATAGAGAGAGAGACAGGTCGCATATCTGCAACTATGGTTTTCCAGAACAGATCAAAGTATATCGTCCAGAAAATTATACAAATATTATCCAAAGGCAAAAACATTCAGGCCAAAAATATACACCATCTTAGACAACAATGACACCAAATAACCATATCAAACAGGGATAACATATTGCTAGATAAGGGTACTTGTTCTATACCAAGTACCAATTTTGTTGATTCTCAAACTTTCTTTCAAAAGAATCAATTCAAATGCATAGGGTTAAGAGGAAAGATAAGGACACTCGATGGCTGGTGATTTAAAGTGAGCGATAGGAAAATGGATACATGGTTTAGGATATCAATCCGAAAGGTGAGCAATAGAATGACAACCTACATACCTGTATAACAGGGGAAACTAGGGGTTCACCAAAATTGAATTGCAGGGCATTATCAACTACAGCTATCAGAGCTTAGCATGAGCTAATGCTTCTGCCTATTGAACTCCAGAGATATTCATCTTTAGAATAATATATATCAAGAATTGGGAAGTGCGTGCTAAATTTAAGATATAAATGCAATCATTCTGGCTAATGAAAACCTAAATAAGAGTGTAGGGAACTCAATATTGTGCTTCAGCTAGATACCAGAATCAATGGTTTCAAATAAGGAAAATGATAAACCTCAAATGTTAGCATTACATGAAGTGATTACGGAATGTTAAGACAGTCAAGTTGAAAAAACTGGATTTATCAAAAAAATCAGAACATGGAGAATAGAAATATAGCAAGTTTTGACAACTTGATCCGACAGATTGCTTTTAGATGGTTAATGAACAGTATTTTCTCAAACTGAAAAAGGAGGAATCATTTTTACAGCAAGTATTGCACAGATGCTTTACTCATGATAACCTAAATAAGGAGTGCAAGGCACTAAGTTGAGCTCGTATGCATAGCTTTGTCAAAGAATTCGACTAAACCAGATACTGGAAACATGAAAAATGTTTTGAAAGTTGACCAAGCGTATGATACAATATGGGCTGCTTCAAACACTTCCAAATACTGGCAGCAGGATGAATTGGAGCAAGCATTGAATATATGATTGACAACCCAAAATCTGGAAAACAAATACTAAAGAAAACTACAATGGTTTGATTGGCAGGTCTAAGATAAAATCCTCTCAACTGAAAAAAGAAACTTATAAAGATATATATAAGTGATAAAAAGTCATCTCTCTCAAATTCAGTTAGTCCAATATCAAACAGCCATTCACCTTTAAAAAGAAATGGTTAAGCTGCCAAATGAAGTAGAAGATGAACAGAGCATTAATCATCAATTCCGACTGTGAACAGTAAAATCATAGGACCTCCACCAAGAACTACCCTAGTTGATGTAAAAGAATAGGGAATCATGACTAACGATTATAAATTTGAAAGTCAACGTTCAATTTTTCAGATCCTGGAAGAAAATCTTAGACAGTGATTTAGATTGAAGAATGTATAATTAACAGAAAAGAGTAAGGATACCATAAGATATAAAACCATTTAAAGATTTTGCCTGCACAATGGTTTCTTGAGGAGGAAGAATCAAGAAATTTATATACAGGAAGCAGATTAGTATGAATTCCAAATAGTCAATCAAAGTGGGCAATTCACATTTTACAGAGAGAGGATTGCTTTTTGTTAAGTTGCACCATACGTGCAAAACAAGAAAAAAAATCTAGCAGATAATAATCTGTATCTGCAAAGAATTTGACATCATGGAAAGAAAAGATTATAATAAAAGAAAGCATCGAGCAAGATATGTAAGGCTAGAGAAACATGCATTATGAGTTTGGCAACTACGATTATTGAAAGTAATTCACAGCACGATCACATAACTGTGAGCAGGGAAACAAGGATTCATAGTTGATAATGACAAGGACTGATAAACTGGAAGGAAAGGAAAGGCAACCTAATTAGTTCTAAGATCTGCAGATTGAAAGGATGAGTAGGCAACAATGGCAGAACCCTATATCCGCGACATCGTCTGGACATGAATCTTCCATGATATTCCTCACAGGCACCATGGTATAAAGAACAGGAGTAGTCTGATTTTAGAAACCTAGGAATGAAGCCCTGAGCAGACACCTCCTAAATAAACTAAGGAAATATTTGAGGAACAAATTCCTAGATCTTTACCATACAGCTCAAACCTCAAAACACATTTCAAAACTCAGGTGGCCATTATAAATGCCTGGATCAAGTTTTCGGCTGCCTGCTTTTGCTCTGGTGTGCCAGATATATGAGCAATTCGATCGCCCCTACCAGACTTCGCATCAGAGATCTCTATAATGGCTCCTGATATCTGAAATAGGAACATATGGAATGAGAACAAAAAACCAATGGTAAAGACTTGCCATAATTGTGAGTAACAATACTGTGAATCTACAATGACAACTTCCCATGAATTTAACTGACAAAAGAAAACTTTGATGTACAAGCTAGTACATTCATGATCCACAAAACTTTGAAGCCAAATTTAAAGTCTATTTACAAATGCATATGTGCGTGTTAGTTTGTGCGTCTGTGTAGAGAGAGAGAGCCAGACTTATTTGCTTATTTGTGTATGTTTCAACACAACTAAATGGGAAAGTAGGCCTAAATTGCACCTGTATTTTTGGCATTGTAATGCATTCAAACAAGTAAGAACTATGTCAAATTTCTACAAGTGTAACTCCGATTTCCGTACTGTCACTATGTATGAGCTTCGTTCATTAACAAAATCAACACAACATATAGTTCCAACATGAAATCCTTGCAAAGAGTAATCATTAATTCTTAAGAAGTAATGAAAAGGAAACTCTAACCCTCTGGAAGACATATTAATGATATAATTGACATCATAAACATATCCAGTAAAGTAATCTGAAAAAAAAGCGAGGGTTCTATTTTTGTCCATCATTTTATGAAAATTTGAGCGTTGCTCCTTTATAGATAATGGCAACATAATAAATTAAGTATGTCATAATAGATATTAATTCGGTGAAATCAAGATCATGCTTTGATGCTTGTGTAGAATTTTTTCCAGAGAAATCCGAATGAAGTGAAAGAAGAAAAAAAAGGATTAGGAATAATTATCAAGGGCAAAGCAATTCAACACTTGATGTGAACACAAAACCATACAAATATCAGCATTTTTTCAGCTGCAGTAAAGTAGCTGTGCTTAACTGTTTATGTTCTTATTTGCCAAAATATCCAGAGAGAACCATATCAAAAGATAAAAGTGAAGAACAAACCTTGCGAATGTTGTCCATATTTGTCCCTCCTTTGCCCATCACCTTGCCCATAGCATGGGCAGGCACTACCAAGTCAAGAGTTGAGGGTGACGGCAACCTACATCAGTCAAGAAAATCAGCTTGGTAAAAGAGGTCAAATAATGAAATGTTGGTAGAAGACTTGAGCAAGGTACTGACCCTCCATACAGCTTAGATGATGAATACAAAGGCATTGAACCATAGCTTTTCTCTCCCACCTGATAAGGAAAAGTACAAGAAATAAACAAATGCTAACTTGACTATAAACTAATGAATACACTCTTTTTATTAATATCCGATAAGGTGAACTCTGTTTCAGGCTGAGCCAGCAAATTATCATTGCATCTAACTAAGCAAGGTCGAAATAAGAGGAAACAGAAATAAAAACAAAAATTAGAAAAGAAAATCTGACTTCAAATTTCAAACTTTGTGCATTGACTGACATGTCCACTTGGATTTTTAAATCAAGCAGTAGTGAAAGTTCAATCACTATCCTAATACACAAAAACAAATGAAAAGGACCAAAAAGTCTCATTGAGAAAGGATGCCACTTGGTTGGAAACACTAAACAGACCTGTAGAGCCTAGAAAGGTTATCAATTTTGTATTTGGATAATGTATTTCATAGATTGCAGAAAATACTAAAAAGTATTGTGCTAACATGGATTGTAGGCCTTTCACCCAAAAACAAAAAGAAGGGTAACAAATTAACTTCCTACAAACAAATTTATCACACCTTATCATCAGGAATCAATACAAATGACCCCAAATCATTAAGTTGACAGCATAAAGGTCTTATCAAATAATGAAACGAGAATTTAACTGTAAGTTAAAGATTAATGAGCTGAACATACTGATAAAGATCCATATCCATAAAGGCTCCTCGATGAAAGCAGGCCCAAGCCACTTCTAGTTTCTGCTCTGTCATAACTCAGTGGAGCAACTGAAGGTAGGATAGATGGTACAGAAAAACTAGTACCACTAGGATACAAAGAATCAGCACCAACAGAGTTATGGCCGCTGTCCTTTTCTTTTAGCACATCATCTCTAAGCCGTAACACGATCTGGACAAGTGCATCTCTCACACTAACAACTTCCCCTGCCACCTATTGAGTTGAAAGGTCAGCACACAAACAAAAAGGTAGTTAACAAAAAAATTCATAGGCTTGATCAATCAGACCTCAACAAGTTCTTCATTGGGGTCTGCACGTTCAGGCTTGTGACCTTTGGATATACAAATACTGGTTTTAGTTTTCTTTCGAATTTCATTTATAATTGAACCACCTTTTCCAATGATACATCCAATTACTTTAGATGGAATAAGTAGCCGAATGCTAGTGGTGGCTTCATCTCCATCATTAATCTTCCCTTGGAGCAATAGAACAGCTTCAACAGACATGGATTTCAAATCATCATGTGACTGCAAAATGATAGTTTCATTAGGAAATCAGAGGACGAGAAGTGATTCCTAGAACTGCCCCATTGTTTCTTTCACTAAAATTCCAGCTATCCAATTCTGAAGTTCAACAACTGTTACTAAAATCTCAGACCTAAAATCTGAATTTCCAGCAGTCTAAAATCCAACAGCCCAAATCCCTAATTTTTGTTAGTTTTAACTGCTAGTTTGATATTCCTACTATTTGTCTACATCAGTTTGATATTAGAGCTTGGGTTCACCAATGGTGATGCGTAATGGAAGGGCATCTAGAGGAATATTCAATGATCAACAGCGAGATAAATTAATTCTGAGGATCACAAAAAGATTGGATGTTGATGATCCTCTTTTATAAGGTGCACGAACAACTAACTCCCTGGTTACAACTTCCATAAGAAAGAAACCCTAACAAATTATGGAGAGAATAGATAGCCTTGAAATTTGTTCTCAAAAGGTCAGAGCTCCACAGGAAAGAATTCTGCAAACCATCATCCTACACTTGATGCTAAATATGAAAATAAGCTAATAAACAAGATGAAGGTGCTGATACTAATCAATATGTAGCAGAAGGTAAACTTTTTGGTGGATAATCATATTCTGATTTTGATTCCTCAAATTTAACAGACACTATCTCTGAGGAAGTGTGTGTTCTTAGTGGTAAGACAGTTGGCACCTCTCGATCAACTAATCAATTAGAATCTTCAAGCCTATATGCTAAAGGTAATCAGGTACTTGTGAAATGGAGAGATTAACAATGGCAAATGATCAAATCATTAAAGATAAAGAAGCATGAGGAAGTGGTTTTTTTCACAAACCCTAAAGCTGAAACAATTGAACAATAAGTTGAAAACACTTAAACAACAAGATGAAACACCTGAACAACAAATCAAAGCACAGGAACAACAGAATAGGGAGCTGAAAAGATTAACCGGCAACCACTAAGGGCTTTGGAGCCTCTTTGCACAAAATATAGTAATATCCTTGGTGTTGAGAAAGTAAATGGCAATATGGGGGCGAAAATCAAAAGGGGGCTCCTGAAAAATGTTTCAAATTCATTTCTTGATCTGAATGAAGATGCAAAATTAACATAACTTATGAATAAAGGAGAAATTGCGAATGCTTTTGCAAAGTCAAACTTCAGAAACGATTGCAAGTTAATGTTTCTTACTACAAGAAGCAACAATACTTATGTTCTTGATACCTATAAGGTAGAGAAGTCATGTGGTTTCATTATGGAACCGTCTCCAAATACAACTATTGAGCCAAACTTTACCTTAAAGGGCCAGTACATTGAATAAAACTCATAAGATGATACATTGCATGTTTGGAACATTGAGACAAGGAATGAGGTGGAATATTAGAACTACATTGGAATTACATCCTCTTTGAAGCAAGGGTAGCAGCGGATAAATAGGAAGCCATGCTCAACAACATTTAATGCTTGAGGTTGACTCTTGTCAAGCCAAGAGGAATGATGTAGAATAAAAATAAAAATAAAAAGAGTTCTTAGTTTAATTTTCTTTATTAGAAAAGGAAAATATTTCTACTTTATTTTGGTCTTATTACTTTAGGGTTAAGTTTATTAAGGAATAATAAGAATCCTTATCAAATAGGATTATATTCTTATTTTGAAAGTTTAGTAGGTTTTCTATCCCATTAGAATTAGGGTTTTGAGAGTTTTCTATATATAGTGTAATTAACCTTTCAATTAGAATACCTACATTTCCGATATAAACTTTGAGTTTTCAAGTAAAAGGTATGATGGTTTCTTCTAAGAGTGATTCTTAGACCTTAGAAGTTTTTCCTAGTTTCCTATCCTAGGAACAATTACTAGAACTAACCCTTTAATTGTTTCCATCACTAAAATTCCAGCAATTTTGCAGCTAAACTTTTCAGCAATCCAACTCTGAAGTTTCAACAATTGTTGCTAAAATTTCAGACCTGAAATCTGGATTCCAGCAATCTACAACATCCAAGAGCCCAAATTCCTAATTTCTATGAGTTTTAGCTACCAGTTTAACTTCTCTTCTACTCGTCCTACGTATATCATACTAACAGAGATTCAAATAAGAGACCAAATTCCAACCTCTGTTCCTGTAACTGTGATGATGCATTCCTTGCGGCCAGCCTTTGTATCATCAATCTCAATATGAGCTCCACTAGCCTGCCTTATGCTTTTGATAGTACCACCTCCTTTGCCAATGACACGGCCAATCTTGTCTGAGGGGCAGAGCATTCGTATAACTAACTCCTCAGATTGGGAAGAACTGCCAAAACTAGGAAGAACTGGGAGGTTAGATGAATAAACAGGCCACGAACTCCCATTCTCCCCATATCCCTGAAGTTCAGGAACATTTGAAGCCCCTAATATTGGTGGAACAGATTTGGAAGGAACTATAGAATCTGCATTGGCATATAATCCACCTGGAGGATAAATAGGTAGATCTGCTGGAATAATGATGTTTGGAGGAACTTCTGGCAGAGTTGTCTCCAGGGGAATTTCTTCTTTAGGACTAAACTTGTACATAATTGCAGAAATTGCAAATAAGGCTTTCTTCACAGCTTCTGGCTCACCAGTTATCTGCTCCCATCATAATAGACTTTAAGAGCCACAAATGGAAGAAATATACAATAACAACATAGTGCAGACATCAAATGAATGCCAAAATTCCAGAGATCAGAAGTATGGTTTCTATGAATTCCAACGATATAGTTACAGGAGCTGAATAGCTTCAAAAGAAAATAGTTCTCCGGGATATCTCACTGACCATATCACAACATGAAAAGATTAATCAATCAAAAAACATATGAACTTGAAACGGTACTTAGATGAAAGTATGACTGCACACTAGGCTAAAAACTTGCTAATCAACTAGAGGCATCAGTCTAAAACTGAAAAATGAAAAAGTCAAATTACAGATATCCAAGAATGGACCTTCTGTGTGCAGCCACATGCTACAATGCGACTTACAAGCCTAAATGAGACTTGATAAATTGTTCGAGTTCCAGCACCGTCCATGAAAATCACAAACATTTTACCCGCATATAAAGAAACAAGAACTCGTTCATGGCACTCAAACCTTTGATTTGTCATATGTTTCCCAAAACAAATTCAAGGCACTTGCATATATCCAACAAACAGAAAACAGATAATTCTCTACTATACAACTAGATCAGCCATGAATATATAGCAAAGATTCAACCATTAAAATGTGCTTAAACTTTGAGCTACTAACCATTACAAAGTTGTCAAAGTCCATAGCACATGAGTGTTCCGGATCAGAGGCATCCTTTGCCGCAACTTTAATATTTGCCCTTGTTTTGCCCCTCAATTTCTTGATAGTCATGCCAGCCTTACCTATGATATTAGCAGACTGGCTAGAAGGAACAAGAATTTGGCATTCCTCCTTATCCTTCCTTTTCTTGTCATAATCTTCAGTAGATGCAACCGCATTACAAATTGCAGTATGAACTCTGAGAAGAGCATCCTGAGCAGGGCATAAAGGATCTCTCTCATTGAAGTCCTCGTCAACCTCCACATCTATCTTGGACTTAACATAGCAATACACAATTATGACCCTATCCTTGGCACCAGGAAATGGGTCCACTACCTTAACCTTAGCTCTAGTCTCTTGCCTTATTGCATTAATGATCTTCCCACTTTTTCCAATAACGCTACCAATAACCCCATCTGGGCATAATATTCGATAAACAACCAACTCATCATTTCCTTTTTCATCTTTTGCATTCAGTCTTCGCTTCTGGTTACTGTTGTCTGCATCGTGATCTCTTTGAAAACGCGAACGTTTCCCAGTTTCACGCATTGCCTCCTGAAAGTATAAACAAATTCTGAATAACTATCATGACAAACGCTTAAAAAAATATCCAACGGATCAACATACAATGGTCTTTTCAATGGAACCAGTCACTACAATCAGTGAAGTGTTCAAAACGAAAAGAATAGAAAAGCAGGAATAGAATTTTGAAGCTGGGCAAAATAAGGAGTATTTTAGCGGAAAGTTCGTACCTTTGAGCGCAAAACCCTAATTAGAAAAACAGAGAGAGAGAGAGTCAAGTCGAGAGAGTCCTCTCTATGTGTTTACATATGGATAGAGCGAGTGTGACCCTGAAAATCCTTTTAAAATGTATTTTGTTTTTAAATTATTATAAATGCATTTTTTATTTTTTAATATTGAACTAAGATAAATCTTTATTATTAAAGCTCATGGCTTCTCTGCTTTTCTGCCCTCCCCCCTTATGTTTGCAGCAAGCTTCTCATGTACTAACTTAGATAGTCAAAATTTGCAGCTGCTCAGTTAAACTTGTCGATCCCAATCCAAAAGCAATTGTTTTTCTTTTCGTTTACTCGTTAAAGGTACGATCTTTTCCCAACTAGGAACTCCAACAGCTATTAGTTCTGGCTTTCCACCTTCAAACTTTGGATGGTTTCTCTTAATCGTCTTTCTTTCTTCCTTTCCGTTTTGGGTTTCTTCTGTCAGTCTATTTCTTGTTCGATTTAATGCTAGTTCAATACTTCTTTTTAATTCTATTTGTTGATGGCTCACCTTGTGTCTGTTTGATTAATAGCTGACTGGAATTAAGTTTTATGTTCTGCCATTGAAAGCATATAAGGGTTTGGAGCTAAAGATCCATTGATGTTCTCAACATTACATTTGGAAGTTCCTGTCTTGATGAATAATGGTCATTGATTAGACAGCGCTGGAATTGAATGATGGGGAGACTAGCAGAATTACTTATATCTGAATCTCTTTACGTCTTATTTTGTGAAGTGGGTATGGTATGACATCACTAGGTTTGAGAAAAGGGATATGATAAAAGAGTGCGTATTTATATGCTGTGGTAGTGTGAAGCATCAAGTTATTAATTTGTTACCTAATTGTTCCAAACTTTTACACCATTTCTTGGTTTTTATTTCCATTAGTTCACATGGACCTAGAGCAAGATGTAGTAGAGACTTCTTCAAGAGAGCTAGGGATCTCAGTTAGCTCTAACCCGGGTAGCTCAGATCTGGTATCTCGGGCTAGGAGGCTGCTTTTTCGCAGGATGCTGATTGGAATTAAAGATGGTCGATTTTTCTTAGGTAGCTTCCATTGCATTGACAAGCAAGGAAACATCATTCTCCAAGATGCAGTAGAATATCGGAGTACAAGACGCTCCCCTCCTTCACCAATTGAGCAGCGGTGCCTTGGTCTTATTCTTATACCAGCGTCTTGTCGGACCTCTTGTCATGTGGATTGCTCCATTGAAGAACAGTTATCACTGCTAAAGGTTCAGGAATAGGAGCCTTTTGTGTTCAATAATGTTGTGATTGGGACATGATGATCATAATGTACTTTTACTGGTTTGCCATAACCCATATTTTTTGGTTGGCTGACTATTCTCCTGCAAAAGTAGGAATATTGCATTGGCATCCATCGTGGTACAGTTTCAGAGATGAATTGCATGCTTGTTCTCTTCTCTATTTCTGCAGACAAGCATTTAAGGACTTTGTGGCCTCGGCCAGCTTTTAAGCTTCTACAAATTTTATCCCTTGTTGCTTTCATAATCTAGGAAGTAATCCTAGTCATTGACTCTCTTGCATCAGGTTGCTTATGGCTAATCTTGAATTTCATGAGCTGGGAACAAAATCCACTCCTACTTATGGGTTCCACCTAATGAGATGTAAACCAATTCAAGAGTCTCAAATATCATCTTAAGTGGCATCCATTCTGGGAATCTAGTGCTGTGAGTTCAAACAGAATGCCATTGCATTTTTCTATTCCAAAGGTGAACTATGTCAATCATGCCTAGTGAAAGACCAGAGTCCTAGTATCTTTGTGGTGAACTGTAGAGTGATTTATGAGAAATGACCATTTGCACTACGAGATATTCAGTGCAATGGGAATTTCGCAACCTCGGGTCAACTAATTGTAGCATTTGATATTGCATGGTTTGATTAAGAAAGATGTTCATTTATGAAACTCCCTTTATGCATATATAAGATGCTAGAGAAACATTCATCTGGCATTTCTTGAACATGTTGTTCAAGTTGAGCATATTTTTCCTGGCATTGCTGCTGGGTAATTATGTTCCATCTTGTGAAAGATTCATTATTTTGTGAAAAACAAGCCGACCCTTGTGTCTGCTATTAAGTTTCCTTGGCTACAACTTCCTGGCTGGTTGGAGTCTTTTGAGGTTGATGTGATTATTGTAAAATTGTTTGGAAAAGCAGTGGCTGATTTGCAGCTCAGCTGGCTAGATTCAAAGTTGTTTTGGTATATGCATCGTGCAATTTAGTGTGGTCTTTGATGGACACAATTCAGAATATAGTCTAGCTTGGTATTGAAAGAGAATATATTTCTGTTTGCATCATCTGACAATGATTTGTAGAAAAATTTAAATTCTTTTCAATCACACCCTTCCCCACCTACCATAATATGTTGGTTTAAGTTCTCGAGATCATCCCAAAAATTTCAAATTCTATCAGCAACTGTGAGAAAATTGGAAAGACTGTCGTATTAGCAGAACAATTATCCAACTTTGTCAACAAGGATGAACTTGGATGACGAACTAGTATGTATGTAATGTACCAAGTCAATCAATGGAGTTCCATGCGAGACCTGGATGGCCACTGAACGTGAGAACTGCACATGATAAGCAGCTTCCATTTCATTCACATTTTAAAACCATCAAGATGATACAAAAACTTGTCACTGTAAGGGATAAACAATAAGGTATACTGCAGAAGAACAATGTCAATTTGTATTGCAAAATTCACCGCTGAGGATGCTCCTGTCATGCCCTGCAATGGGAAAGAAGAATAACAAGGAACCCTGAACTCAAGTAATTGACCTGATTTCCTCTGCAAATCCTTAAGCTAGTATTACCCCATAAGAGTACTGTTACAATGAGCTCGGAAGGCGGTCTTAGGTAGAATCCGGATTTACCTGCAGAGACGCATTTCGTAAGCTTGTTGATTGTAACAGGTGCGGAGATCCAAAATCTTACCTTCTTGAGGCCCTATATCTTAACAACATTTGAGTCCATTAGCAGCAATTGTGAATAGTAATCTGTCAAAGCACTTCATAATATAGGAAAGTAGCACTAAACTGTACAAGACAGATCTTTCACAGAAAGTAGGGAGTTTTTTTGAAAAATTTCTCTAAACTTTTTCTGCTATCATGCCCCGGAGACGGAAATCCAAAACTCCGGCCACCGTCAACCACCAGCCCAGACAAGCTGCTGCCCCCGCCACCGCCGCAGCCTCTACAGATTCCGGCGACATCCCAGGTGGTCCGATTGGCACACAAATTACACCAACAGATTCGGTTTTTCCCAATCTACAAAACCCTTTAACTGGTTTTGTCAATCGATCACACAACAACACTCAAAAATGGACCGAAGTTCTTACCGTCGGCATGCCTTCTCCAGCTGCCGCCGCCTGCTCTCACTCACCGAAGAGCCCACAGCACCATCCCAGGCGAGACTCCTTGCAATCCAGTCAAGCAATCGTTGAAGAAGGAGCATTTGGAGACGTTGGAGCAGGCGCGGGAGGCGCCACTCTTCGGCGTCCTCCATCGCCACCGTCGACTGCGTGGGAGACCCGCAGCAGGTGTGTGCTCCACTGCCTACTCAGGCACCGATGGAGAAGACCCATCCTTCATCATCGGTGCAGGTTCACCAGCTCCCTCCGCCGAATGGAGTCCTCCCAGCGCCGCCGGCTGCTTCTCACCCACAGCCAACACCGAACATGCAACATGGACAAAATGCCTCATCAGCCCTTGGAGGCGCTGGTAGTCTCCACCAATGGACCCGATGCTTAGTCGGTTTTTTTCCGGGGTATAATATGCCCTTCGTTGCTATGCAACGTCTTGCAATGAGGGCATGGAAGACTCTTGGTCTTGAGGATGTTATATCTACGGGTACCGGTTTTTTCCTCTTTCGTTTCCATTCAGAGGAGGCTTTACAGTTGGTGCTCGAGCAAGGTCCATGGGGTTTTGGTAGAAAATTCATTGTCCTACAGAAGTGGCACCCTCATTTTGTGTTTGACAAATCACGGGTTTCCAAAGTACCTGTGTGGATCCGGCTACATGATCTACCGTTTCCTCTGTGGAATGAGCGATGTCTTGGTCTAATAGCCAGCAGGATTGGGAGGCCCCTTTTTTGTGATCGACATACTTCTGAGATGACTCGACTTGCATTTGCCAAACTTTGTGTTGAGCTATCAGCTGCAGATGAGCCTATTTCTGAGATCGAGATTGCTTGTTGTTTGAGCGATAAGCCGATTCGTGTTCGAGTGGAGTATGAATGGACACCCAAGCGGTGCTCCAAATGTGGTGTTTTTGGTCATTCCTCCTGTGCCCTTCCAACTGCTGTAGACCCGCAGGTTGTTCCTCCTACTCGGGAGGTGGCATTAGATCAGAGTCCTAGGAGTACTCCTTCTCCCGTAGCTTCCTCATTGGTTAGGGAAGTAATCCAGAATCCTACCCATGATGATTTGGAGACCTCAGCTGCTCATGTTGTTGAGACTGTAGCGCGGATGGAGTGAGAGAGGGGATCGACAAAAAAAAAAAAAAAGTTATTATAATTTGTCACTTAATGATTATTTCTCATCAACTGTGGATAGAAAGGCAAATGGCCTTGGAATTAATTTTTGTAGTTGTTGATGAACGGATTCAAGGGAATATGAACTATCTGAAGTCTCTACATTGAGGAGTTACAGCTGCTGTTAGAGTGTTCTCATAGCCCCTAAACATGTAAGCATACAACTTGTAGCAATAAAGCCAATTTGATGAAGAACAAATAAATAAATAAATTTTTCCAGAACCAACCAGCAATGCTCTTCGGATACAGAAAGCTGAACTTAAATTATTTCTCTCAGGAACTGATCAAAGACATGAAAGATGCGCAACTGAGTTTACAAATAGATTCAGCAATGTAACGACATTCAAGTTCAGTAACCATTCTATTCAACAAAGAAAAACTGAGAAGAAAGAAAACAAATTCGTGGTGTTTATTACGACATGCAAAAGATTTAACTACTCCATCTTCTTCTTCTTGAACTTCATCAATTTGAAGGGCAATAACAGAGTGAAAAGAAGGCAGCTTTGTTATGGGATTGTGCAAAGTAAATCATAGAAGCCACCAACTAAGAAAGAGTAAGGACCTCTCTCCAACAACTCTCAGAATCTAAAGAAGAGAAAGAGACAAAGTGGTCCTCTGGAGTGAAAAGACTGAGGAGACACCACGCAGAGAATACAAAACCATCAACTTTCACAGAGTGAAAGTTAAAAACGCATTTTATGAAAGGAAACTTTACGAAGATAAAGTGGTAACTCATATGTTCCAAAATGCCACCTTTATGTTTTAAGTCGTTAAATTTCACGGGTTAAATGGGCATCATCAGGGACAAAAGCTTGAAAGTTCCTCTGTTCACAGCCTTAGATTGTAAGCCAGAGGATAAAGGTTCGTACCAGCAAATTGTTTAGTCAAAATTTTCTATACATCTTTTTCATTGAAATATCTTTGTTTTCCATCTCTTGCTTTGAAATTATCAGGTCTTCAATAATTTTGTTATACCCTTTTATATTTCAGTTGATTGATATTTCAGTTGATTGAAGTTCAATGGATATGAGATTGATTCTTGGGAATTTTTAACTATGCTTTTTCAGCTCAACTAGAAATTGATCCATCAACAAGTTGTTACAATGATGAATATGTTCTGTTTGACAATTTTAATGGATAACTCGTATTTTAGTTCCCATGTGTATTAACCACTGATTCTGAAGTCCAATGAGACGCTTTGAGCCTTGTACTTCAACATTGTAAGATAAAGGTTTGCTTGCTGCAGACCTTGGCCTCAGCAATAATCATTGAGGAAGTGAAAGCTACATACGTATTGCTAGTTCTCTACTATTAATAATAACGTCTTGAGAAGTCACTCTCAAATACTCTCTGAAGTTTTCATTTCTCCAGGTGGCAAGGATAAACAGAGAAAATATTTTTTTTTAAAATGAAAAACAAAAGAAGAAAGATTAGCAAACATGGGGATGAGCTTTGAGTTGGGTTGTGATAATAGTTGAGCGAAAATCCTCTCCACACAAGTTTTTTAATTTCATTGAAACTGATTTGGCTAAAATTTCCCACCTTGAAAATCCAATCCACTTTATAGCCCCGTCCTCTTTGTCTTCATTATGCAGCCTCTCATTGCCATATTTGTGCATGTCTTAGCCTTATTGCATGTCTTAGCCTTACTTGTGAGCTTGTTAGCTCTCTCTCTCTCTCTGTTTTCATTCTCCAGCTATCTGATATTCATCTTACCTTCTCACAAGCTCTCCTGGTGGTTTAGTAGATAAAGGTTTGTTCTTTCCCCTACTTCTGACTTTTGGACATGGGTTATTTGACGTACATCCTTCATTACACCATTATCAGCTTCTGTATCTTCATGCCATGTGTTAGAAAAGAGGTTGAATTCCTTGGTTCTACTGCAGCTCTTTGTTCTCATAAGCGTTCATTATTTCACTGAATGGATAATCTGTCAGAATCTCTGATTTTTTATGCTGAAGTTCTTTATGCTATTGTTGCATATAAATGCTAAAATGAGTGACAGTGTTGGGTTTGCTTAAATTCACAAATTTTAAGCTGGCGATATATTGTGTTCATATGATGCCTGTAAGATCGTCATGGACGCTTCTATGCTTTCGACGTTTCTTCAGAATGAATTCAGTCGAACATGATCTGTGAGGCTTTCTGCATCCATCTTGATTAGAAACAAAAGAAGTTTCAGAATCCTGGTCCTTACTCTGCCGGAGTCTTCTTGAATCTTGTAATAAATAGAAAGATCAATGTTGTGTTTTCACAAGAAAAATAAGAAATTACATGAGGGAATTTAATTGTTCATGTTTCTTTCTAGCCAGAAGAACTAGTTCTTAAAGTAAATCCTATTGAAAGCTAAAAGTAATTTTTCAATAAATCAGATAAAGAAGCACTGGAAAAGGATGAAAACATGTTTGTGCAATCTCAATGAACATTTTTAACCCAAAAAATTCAAAAATTTGTTTCTTGATGATATTAATTGGATATTCTTATCCAAGCATAACTTCATTTTAACAACTTTTCAGATTACTGTGCGAGGATACAGAAGCTCAATTTGGAAAGATGGAGATCACCAATGTTATGGAGTATGAAGAAATTGCAAGGCGGAAGTTGCCTAAGATGGTTTTTGATTACTACGCCTCAGGTGCAGAGGACCAGTGGACTCTTCAGGAGAATCGAAATGCTTTCTCTCGGATTCTGTAAGCTCAAGACTTCCTAATTGAACTAAATCTGATGTGGTTGTTAGGATGCTTCTTAGCACCTTATAGTTGTATGCTTCAATCATTTTCTTACCTGTTTATGATTACAAACAGGTTTCGACCCCGTATTCTTATTGATGTAAGCAAGATTGATATGAGCACAACTGTCTTGGGTTTCAAGATTTCGATGCCCATCATGGTTGCTCCAACGGCCATGCAGAAAATGGCTCACCCTGAAGGTACTCCTTGCTATAATTAAGCATATTTGTATTGTTATGAACCTATATCCTGTCTGCTTGCGGAAAGTGTGGCTGCCATACATGTTTGTCTGACATTTTAACCTCTTCTGACTCTGACTGGATAAACTTATTCAAATGCAGGAGAATATGCAACAG
Source organism: Erythroxylum rufum (assembly GCA_027478365.1). NCBI lineage: Eukaryota > Viridiplantae > Streptophyta > Magnoliopsida > Malpighiales > Erythroxylaceae > Erythroxylum > Erythroxylum rufum. Next base: position 65,927,056 of record JANIHZ010000002.1, on the reverse strand, counting down.
CAAGGGCATCTTCAGCAGCTGGGACAATCATGGTTTGGTTCTTTAGATTTTCGTAATTTTAAGATCATATCTTCAGTCTTACCTGCTAGTTCTTTTTGAATAGGAACCTCCTTGGCTCTGGATGTTTCAAAGAAATTGCCATTAGCTCTTTAATGTCTATGTTACTTTGTTTATATGTCATCTGTCATGTTTCAGACACTATCTTCATGGGCCACCTCCAGTGTTGAGGAGCTTGCTACAACAGGGCCAGGAATTCGTTTTTTCCAACTCTATGTAAGTTGAAGAATTTGTAACCTCTATCTCTTTTTAGTTACTGGTTCTCTGTGGTATTGATGGTCCATTATCTCATTACTCACAGTAAACCAACTGTGAGTAATGACTAACTACTTTTTTTTTTTTTTACTTATCCTAGATTATCCAGTGAATTCCAAAGAGTTTACTTCTCTAAATTTAATTGCACATTGCTTTTGTGCCTTTTCATTCTATATTGTGTATGATTTGAACTGATATTTCTTTATCTTCAATCCAGGTGTACAAAGACAGGAATGTGGTTGCCCAACTTGTGAGAAGAGCTGAAAGGGCTGGTTTCAAGGCAATTGCCCTCACTGTGGACACTCCAAGACTTGGTCGGAGAGAAGCTGATATCAAGAACAGGTAAGAAGTGAAAGAAAGGATAAAAGGCATTCAAGAAAATCTAGATAAGCATTCTTGACTAATTTATAGAGTAGAACCAAATTAAATACAAAACAGAGAAGAAATGACAACATAACAAGTTTATTTCCAAGTTAAAAGTTTGTAATTCATCAATATCTTCGTTTACAGGTTTAATCTCCCACCATTTTTGACTTTGAAGAACTTTGAGGGCTTAGACCTTGGCAAAATGGAGAAGGTATGTGACAGTAAAGCTGCATATTTCCATTGCTACTGGTCGTCATGATATTATTGGATTGGCATTGCAGAGCGATGACTCTGGACTAGCTTCTTATGTTGCTGGCCAAATTGACCGGTCACTTAGCTGGAAGGTAAGAGACCTGCATTAATATATCATTTCACAAATGGTAGAATAGGAAAAATCTCTTGATAAGTTCTGCTTTGTCTGCATGGACAGGATGTTAAGTGGCTTCAAACAATTACATCATTGCCAATTTTAGTGAAGGGTGTAATCACTGCTGAGGATGGTAATCAAACTAACCGATTTGCCCCTACTATATACTAAATGAGATATGGAAAGAAAATTTGCATTCTCATATGATCCTAGATTCTCCCGGTCTTCCTTTTTTCAAACATTGCTAAAACTTTCCCTTTTAAAAATATTTGTGCAGCAAGACTTGCAGTGCACAATGGAGCTGCAGGAATCATTGTCTCCAATCATGGAGCTCGACAGCTTGATTATGTTCCTGCTACTATCATGGCTTTAGAGGAGGTTAGTGGCATTCCTGTGGTTCAGGTTTACATATTGTCTGGGGTGTATGTCTTACATACAAGTCGTCATAAACATTGAGACGTAATCAACTTGCAAAATTTTCCAAAATCAACTTCCTGTTTCGCCATTAGCGGGCATGGTAAAATCATTTAGGAGTGCTTCTTTTCTGACTACTCTGTGCTCTCATGGTGGTTGTGTTGCAAAAGGTTCTATATCTTTGCATTGTCCTCGTACCTTCAACAATTCTGTTGCAATTTACCATACGTAACATAATCATCTTCGAATTTGTTCGTCTCAGTGTGAATACAACTGCTGAATGTAACTACCTATTGAAACATTTTATCGTTTTATGTGATCCATACCATTTTTGCTACTTGATAGGTTGTCAAAGCTGTGCAAGGCAGAGTTCCTGTATTTCTCGATGGCGGAGTTCGACGCGGAACTGATGTCTTCAAGGCACTGGCATTGGGAGCATCTGGAATATTTGTAAGTAGACAGATATTGCAATCAGCTAATGACAACTATAAGAAATAATTATACTCTTTTGAAGTTACCAAAAGAGTTTGTGTGTGGGAATGATTAAGTTCAAAGCACAGTTGAATACATTTTTCTTTGAAGAATGTACATTGGCTTGTGGTTAGTTGGACTTTGTGTTTTGTTTTGTAATTTAAGTTTAGTGGAATCCAAAGCATAAGAGCTAACACATATACCGTTTGATCCCGTATCTGAATTTCAGATTGGAAGACCAGTTGTGTACTCACTCGCTGCTGAAGGTGAAGCCGGTGTGAGGAAAGTTCTCCAAATGCTTAGAGAAGAGTTTGAACTAACAATGGCATTAAGCGGCTGTCGCTCACTCAGGGAGATTACTCGTCAACACGTTGTCACTGAGTGGGATCTTCCTCGACCTTCGGCAAGGCTATAAGTGGGTCACTCCCCTTTTACCCCAATCAAGTCCCTTACAAGTTGTAATGAGGAGCATTATTATTCTTATGGATGATCACTACTCACTACTTGTATATTAATTGCTCTCAAACCAGGTTGTTTTCTGATACTACTCATCTGCGATCATTCTTTGTGTATAATATATCACTATCAGCGTCCTCTTACTTTTAATTTGCAGAGAAAGTGAGTATGGTAAACTCTGTCTATGTTTGGTGCTTAATACAAATGATAACTA
>JANIHZ010000002.1:65889902-65915309 GCA_027478365.1 Erythroxylum rufum | reverse complement strand
GTCGAAGAAAATATGTTGCCAAAATTCAAAGAAACGATGTTTTCTGGTTTCCATAAAACTATTGTGGTTTTTTTTTATTTTCAGAAACAAAAAATCACAACAGAGTAAATCAAACACGTTTTACTTATCTGTTTTTCTTTTTACAAAAATGGCAACAAAAAACGGAAGAAAAAAATGAAAACAAACAGCCCCAAGGTGTGCCGAACTGCGTTACCAAATGTTGGTGTTGATCTGTTTAATTTTGCATTTAACTTTCTGTTTTCATTTGGTACAGAAAAATTATCAGTTGCTAATACAGTTACTTTATATCTAATAATCGACATATACACTTACAAGTAACTACGGCAGAATTTTACAAGTAACTGTGATCAAATCGAAGAGTTTGTGAATTACTATGCCCCTGCGGGTTTTTCAATTGGTATCAGAGCGAGGTCACCGATTCAGAACTTGGTAGCAAGTTGGTGCAGATCCTAGTTTCGCGAACATGACTATAAGAGAGGGTGCATCGATCACCAAACCACCACTGTAGGATGAATCTAACTATCCTGCATGAAAATCACGGATGAAAGTCTTCATCCAAGCTCGGGGCACAAAAGCTTGGCATTCGGTAGTACATAGGTGGACACATCCGATGATTACTGATGATAAAGGAGAGGGGGTTTAAAAAGATCCAGTTGAATAGACAAGAGTCGAAGAAGAAAGTGCACTTGAAAACTCACAAGCAATGCATGCGATTTTCAGTGCTATTGATGAAGAACGCTTCTTAATGATATCAGCCTGTGAATAAGTTAAAGAAGCGTTGGATGCTTTGCAGATTATTCATGAAAGGTCCAAATCTGTGATAACGTCAAAACTATAGATGTTAGCTATGAAGTTTGAAGAACTGAAGATGGATAAAAATGAGACTATTAGGGACTTTCATGAAAGATTGCGCGATATAGGGAATCAGGCACATCAACTTGAGAAGAAATATTCCAATTTGAAACTAGTCAAGAAGACGTTGAAATTACTACCTCCAAGATTTATTCCAAAAATTACAGCAATTGAAGAGGCTCATGACATCAATGACTTGTTATTGGAGAAGGTAATTGAAATTCTTACCAATTTTGAAATGAATTTGTTGAGCGACAAATAAGAAAAAGGCAAAGGATTGGCACTACAAGCTGAAACTGGAAAAGACATAAATGATGTAGAAGATTATTCTGATGAGAATGAGGATACGAAATTATTGACAAGAAATTTTAGCAAGTGGTTAAAGAAAGTGAAGAAGGATAGATCCGATTTTAGGCAAAATGGTAGGAGCTCATCAAATAGTTATTTCAAACAACAAGGGAAAACTCAAAAGGGTGAAAGAAAATTGAAGAAAATTCAATATCATAAGTGTCAAGGCTTCGGACATATGTAAGCAGAATGTGCTAACACCTTGAAGGAGAGAAAAGGAAAGTCTTATACAAGCACTTGAAGTGAGAATGAATCCGGAAGTGACTATGGTAGTGGAGAAGAAGATGTGAATAATGTTGCGCTAGTTGCTTTATACAGTAAAAGTCCAGTTATTTACTTTACAGTAACCAAGAAGAAAGTAACCGATGACGAAAAAGTGAGTAAATTAGAAAATTTTGGAAAAAAAACACAGACGAATTAGCTCAAAGCTCAATCTCAGATTATGATAATGATGTCAGTAATTCAGATGATAAAAAGGAAGGTATTTATGAAGCCTATGGGTTAATGTATGTTAAATGGGTCCAAACATGTAAGAAAAATGAGAAGTTGAAGGAGAAAAACTCTACCATGAATAACACCATTCAAGACCTTGAGAAGAAGTTGATATCTACAATAAATGAGCTTAATGAAACAAAGTTGAACCTGGTCTGTACGGAAAAGGGAATAAGAATGTTAAATAGAGATATCGAAAAGCTAGAAAAATTGTTGGAAATTGGTAAGATTAAAGGAGATCTTCAAGGCATTGGCTACAAAGGTGAATGTTTTAAGTCTAACGACGAGAAAAGTGGTGCGATCAGATCTGTCCAAGGAAAAATATCAAAGAAAAATTGGAGGTTCATACCTACATGCCACTTTTGTGGAGTAATTAAGCACATAAAGTTGTTATAAATGATGTTTCAAAGGGGTCAAAATCGAAAATCTAGACAATCTCCGTTAAATTTCCAACAACAACCTATGTTACTGAAGCATTCTTGGGTTAGAAAGGGTCAAGTACAAAGACATAGTGAAGAAAAAAATAAGAAATTGTTTAGATTCACAGTTAGTTATTGCTTTTAAAGAAATTGTTCAGACTAAGGATAAGTCGGTTACTTCAGATGAAGAAATCAACTAAACAGTTAATGACCAAGATAATGTGACGAGGAATAAGCCCAGATTTGAATTTCTTCGAGGAGTACAGGAACTTTGTGCTTTACATTATTGAAGTATTTTTTGTTGATTAAAAAAATGAAACATAAAATTTTTTTTTATCTTCTTTAGTTCTTATGCTGCCATTATCGTCCCATCTTTTTAGTAGTTTGTATTATGATTTCTATTTCGCTCCACCGAAGACTCTTCAGCTCTCTCATCAATATAGGTCTCTCTCTCAGATATCTCTCTCTCTCTTACGGGCATATCTCTTGGTGTTTTAAATGGTGGTAAATTGTCATCTTGGCCTGCTTATGATTCTTTTGCTACACCTATTCTTAATTCTTATGATTATGCATTTGATACTGTTTTGTCTCAAGGAGGAGACATCAAATTGTTTTTGGTGATTGTTCCATTCAGGGGGAGATTTCAAGATATATGTGTGACTATTCGTCTTGTTTTTGGCATCTTTTTTGTCCCAAGAGAGAAAAATTTGGATGATTAGATAATTGTGATGTTCTATGGAACTTGATATTTGATTAAGGGTGAATTCTTTTTTCATCTCATATAGATTGTGCATTTGATATTTATATGTCCAATTATCTCCTTTAAGGGGAGTTTTAAATATGTAACAAATAATGCCAAAAAGGGGGGAGATTGTTAAGATATATATTATATATCTTATCATTTAATTTTGGCATTATTAGATAATTGGACTTATAATATAATGTAGCTTCAAGATTTACATTGAATTTAAATGGGTGATAACAGCTGGATGGCTTGGTGTGATTAAACAACAATTCTAATTTGACTTGGAATGAGGGGGAGTATTGTAACTTCAATACATTTATATATTCGTTTATGCGATTCATGAGAAATTTCTATTTGTAACAAAAATGCCAAAAAGGGGGAGATTATTGGGATATTTACTTTGTACTATTATTTTAATTTTGACATTTTTGATTATTGGATATTCAGATAATAACAAAAAAATAAATCAATAAGTCTTACTTGAGTTGTTGTACAAATAGAACTCTATATCTTGGATGAAAATTTACATGGATTATGTCTCTTATAGAGATAATATGGACATAGAAGTGTAGGGGCCATGTGTGTGAAGACCTCCTGTGCAGTAGGAAATAACTGTTTATTGTATCTTTGGTGAATTAAGTAATAGATGGTGGATGACGTAACCTATGGTGTGTGGTCCATACGTGTGCAGTAGAAAACATTTTCAGATGTTATTTTCGTATGTGGGCAGCTGGGTTTACTGGTCAATTGATTATGAGTGTGTGAAGTTTTTGTACAGGAGCTGATAGTTCTTTGTGGGTGCGACATCTTGAATTGCTCATAGCTTGGTATTGAGTTTTCACTACATGGCTCATGATTAAGTCAATTTGTCCATTGTGTGTCTCTTATACCGAAGACGTATTTGCTTGATTAGTTGTGCGTGATATCTTCCCCTGCTACCGTGAGTTGATGTTGGAGTTTGCAAAAATCAGTCCATAATTTGTTGCGACAAGTTTCAAATTTTTTTCAGTAGGGCTGAACCTTTCAAGAAGTTTTAATGTAAAGTGTTTTCTGTTATTGCTCTTAGCTAGTCAATTACTTCAGTTATTTATTTACTATTCTTTTGTTAACAAGAGTGTTGAGAAAATTCTCTGTTGAGGTTAACATAAGTTGGTCGTATTATTGAGTGTGAAGTTTTTTCACGGGTAGTGAGGGTGAGAGATAGTGTCAAGGGTTGAGTGGTGTCGACTCAATAAAGTCTTGTGTAAAAACTATTGTCGTTAGTGAAAGTATTAAGTTATGTGAGGGTCTCACAGACGTAGGCAAGGTGTGCTGAACTACGTTATTAAATTTTGATGTTGATCTGTTTAATTTTGTATTTATTTTTCTGTTTTTGTTTGGTATGAAAAAAATTAACAGTTGCTTATACAGTTACTTTATATCTAGTAACCGACAGATACAATTATAAATAACTACGACAGAACCTTACAAGTAATTGTGGTCAAATTGAAGAGTTTGCGAAACTACTATACTCCTTCGAGTTTTTCACATTATGAAATCATTTTTATTAACTTAATATTGCAAAATATTTTTTTAAAAAAACTATAATGTAGTTAAAAAATTTATAATTCTCTTTTTACTATATAAATTGTCATATTGTTTTATTTACATATCATTTTTTACTAAAAGAATCATCTTGCACTATTAAATTATAATTTATGTATTTTTTTAAAAAAATTGATTGAATAAATTAAAAATTTTAGTAAAGAAAATTATAATAATACAAATGCATCACGGCAGTGCCAGAGGCTAGATGTATGGTATATCTTTAAAGAGACTTTGAATTCATTGACTGGTGGAGAAAGAAATGTCTTAAACGACCTAAATGTGCTTTAGATATGAATGCATGTGTAGTTTCTGAGCAAACTTTTGCTCCTAAAAGTTACTTTTAGTAAGTAATGGCAAGGTTGTTCAGAGCACCTCACTTTAGTTGCTATCTAGCTTGTCCACAGCCAAAAGATTCCGGCAAACCATTGAGCAGTTCCATTCGAAGTACTGCGTCGCGTGTTGATGTCAATTTCATGGAAGATACTGAGTTAAAGTTACGTCCCATCATGATTTCCCTTTTGGCATTGAATGATCAATTTGACCATTCTGACATGTTCTTCTTTCCCTGTTAAGTTACTACTTTTGCTCTATTATCTAAGTTTTTTTCCCTTTCTTTTCTCATGCAAAACTGGAACACCATCATTCTCACAAACTGTCAAGCGTCAATTTATGGAAGACACAGAGACGACAACTAAGATTCCGTGCAGCTTTATTAACAAATATCCGCACCTACCTCCTTTAAGATGGAGGTGGGTGAATGCAGGAATCGATTTCCATTTGATTCCTTCTTGTTTCTTTTGGACATCTCTCCGACTTATGGCTACTTCCATGTCCATCTACTTTGTTGGACTCCTTGTTCTCGCAGGTGAGGTGACTGCATTATCACGAAACTCAGATGGGAGTGACATGAATATGGGAATGAACGAGCTTTTGGGGTTGTTTGAGGTTTTAGAAGACCTTTTGGATGATCCTGACTTTGCTCAAGCACACCCACAACCATGCACTAACACGCCATGGCCTGGTATCCAATGTGAGATTGGTGAAGAAGATCCTCCCATCTTTCATGTCACTAAGATTCACATTGGTCCTGATATTAGTAGCCCTCCTTGCAAGTCATCTGCTAGCCTATCAAAATCCCTGCAGAAACTTCCTTACCTGAAAAGTCTCTCCATTTTCAGCTGTTTTGTAACTTCAAGAGTTGTTCTTTCGGCCAATCTTTTTGGAGCTTTTTCTTCAATAGAGCATTTGGTGCTTGATTCCAATCCAGCTCTATCTGGCGAGATACCTTCAAATTTTACAAATGTTTCCAGAATCAAAGTCCTTAGTCTTTCTCAGAATAATCTGCAAGGGAATATACCTTCTGGGATTGGCGGATTGGTGGGTCTAGAGCAACTGGATCTGAGTTACAACAATCTAACAGGTGAAATTCCTGAAACGATTGGAAATCTAAAGAGTTTGACGATTTTGGACCTAAGCCAGAATGGCCTTCAAGGCAATGTTCCTGGTTCTTTGGGGCAGCTTCAAATTCTCCAAAAGATTGATCTGGGCTCCAACAAGCTTCTTGGAGCGATACCTTCAGAGTTGGGCAATTTGAAGAGGTTAGTTTTGTTTGATTTAAGCCACAATTTTCTAAATGGACCATTGCCAGTAACGCTTTCAGGTTTAGAGCAGCTTCAGTACTTAATAGTTGATGACAACCCTTTGAACACAGAGATACCTTTGTTTCTGAAGACCCTTAAAAACCTGAAATCAATAAGCTTGTCAGGAAGTGGATTAAAAGGTTGCATACCCAGTCTTTTCTCTTCCTTGAAAACCCTCACTGCTCTGTCTTTAGACAACAACAATCTCACTGGGACAGTTCCCTCCAGCTTAGGCTCTCTTCCAAATCTTGATCACCTAAACTTGAGTCATAATCTGCTAAGTGGAGAACTACTACTCCCTGATGATTTTGTTCACAGGCTTGGCAAAAGGTTAGTTGTTAAAGGAAACAGTGGACTATGTACAAGCAACAAAACACATAAGATGGACAACTTTTCTGTGTACTCAGACTTAGAGATCCCTACATGTTTGAATACTGATGGAGAGCAAAGTACTTCTTGTGTTGAAGGTAAAGGAACCAAAAGCTTATGTCCTGAGAAGAACCCTGATGAGTCCAAAGGGATGGGAATTCACCAACAATGGTACCATAACAACATTGTAAACTCAATACTTCCACCATGCATATTTCAAGATGCTTTTTTCATGTACTTTTGTCTTTTCTTGCCTGCATTTCTCTTTGGCACATTATAGTAAAAATTAAAAAAAAAAAGCTAAAAAGTTTCACCGCTTATGCTTCTTTAATTCTTAATGTGGCTATTTCCCTGGTAGATAAGGTAAGTCTGCAACTGCAAAGTACAGGATCTACTCGTGCCAAATAAGAAGTTGTTTTGTTTCTTTCTTTCTGCATTGTTTGTGACATTGACGTGTAGTAGAAAAGAGAAAAGTAAAAAAAGGAGGGATCTGATGATCCATCAATGAGAGTTTCTAGAAAAGTTATTAGATTCTCTGTTTGGCTTGAAGGAGATTTCAAGTACCAACAGAAAGAAAAGCAAAAATACTATTTTGTACCTTTTACCATGGAAGGGTAGGTTTCTTCTTGTAAAGAACTCTCATTTTTCCCTCCTTGGCGTCTCTTTTGCTTGACGTTCACTCTACCAATTCTTTTAATCTTGTGAAATTAATAACTGGAACTAAAGAGGAACTGATTCATGGGAAAGGCGTAGCTCTCTCTCTTATTGAAGTTCGTGACATGAGCCACCGTAGACTAGTCCAACAAAAGTCTCTTCGGCAAAACATAAGACTCCTGCCGCAATCTCCAAACGCATCACGTTCCTGTGAATAGTACGAACCAATCAATGAGTGGACGCAGACATTAAAAATAATGTCTATTGCATGTTGGCCAGTCAAAGCTCATGATGATACAAGAAAGTCAACGAAGATCTCAATTCAGCCATAACTTTGAAACTTATAATGGGTATACAAAGGCCCGGAAGATTTAACGTTACACAGTTTTATCTCTTAATAATAAGACAAAATATCAATAAACATGGATATAAAATAATGTAATAGTAATACAAACTATGATAATAACAAAGAAGAAGATTGGAGGATCATGGGAATGACTGATGAGGATTGAGCATGGATTGTGATAATAATTCAAAGAAAATACACTCCACAAAAAAAGGGTTTTTTGATGAAGCAGATATGTCTAGAGATGCACACCTTGGAAAACCAATCCACAGTTTGAAGTCTAATCTCAGGAACATTAGTTCCCCCACCACGTTTGTCTCTATCTACCATTTCTTTAGCTATTTCTCTCTGTTCTGCACCATGCCAAGTTTGTTTGTTTCCATAACATTACGTTGAGCACTTGTGAGCTCTTTATCTCTCGACCAACGTTATCTGTAGTCAGTTTTCCCATTTCTCAATATTCTCTCTGTGTCTCTCTAGTGATAGAGTGGTTCAAGGTCTGTTCTCTTTTCTACCACACGCTCCTATGTTAATTCATCTTCTTTGTGTCTATCAATTTTTTTCTTCATTTTGATGAAATAACAGTTATCTAAATTTATATCTAAAATGTCCAACTTCTGTTATCTTCTACTGAACATGAATCAAGATTCTATTTTGCCACGTTGTATATAGTTTCAGGCTTAGCCTGTTGTATATCTGTGCTGTTCTGAAACTCAGAAATCTAAGTTATCGTCTGATGTTCCTTCAGAAGACAAATAGGAAAACACCTCCATCGGTGAGAGTTTCTGTGTTCTTTTGAGTTATCCGAACGACATGTAAATTTTTTGGTTTCTGGACTTGCTTCCGGGCATAGATGGATTCGGCTTTTTTTGCAATTACTTATTTTGATCTTTCCTTCTGATTTGTCTTGAAAGATTCATTCTTTTAAGGTAATTTTATTTGTTCTCAAGTGAGATCGATGATTGCTATCGCGCGGATGATTCATACGTAGGTCTTACTTTTGATTTAATATGACCATTATCAATTGTCGAAATTTTATGGTACAGCAGCGAAGTTCAGTTTGACAAGATGGAGATCACTAATGTGATGGAATACGAAGAAATTGCTAGGCAGAAATTGCCCAAGATGGTTTTTGATTACTATGCATCTGGCGCAGAGGACCAGTGGACTCTTAAGGAGAACAGGAACGCCTTCTCTCGGATTCTGTGAGCTCACATCTTTTTGGTTTTAAAGTCTGGCTATGGCAATGGCATATTTTGTTGACTTCTTCTGATGTGCTTAGATGAAGAACAAACTTTACATTTGAAGCTAATGATCCACCAGGACCTCGTTTCATGATATTGTATTTTTAACCATTTGAAAACAGGTTCCGTCCTCGAATTCTTATTGATGTAAGCAAGATTGATATGACCACAACAGTCTTGGGTTTCAAGATTTCAATGCCTATCATGATTGCTCCCACGGCCATGCAGAAAATGGCTCATCCTGAGGGTATATGTTTCTGACTGCAACTGAAAAAACATCATACTTTATGTTCTAGATTCTGAGTGATATGTGTCCTTTATTGGTCATGGAGCAACTTAGTATCCCTTGGTTGAAACTAACTGTCCACATCAGTATTTATAATGCCTTGTATAGCATTTTAGTACATGGAAACTGATTGTTTCTAGTTCAGATCAATGTGCTTCATCCTGAAATAAAGCTATTTGCATCACTTCTGATTGTGTCGATCCATAAAATGCAGGAGAATATGCAACTGCTAGGGCAGCTTCAGCAGCTGGCACAATTATGGTTTGGTTCTTCCTTTTTCCTCTGAAAATTTGAAATTTGAAATTTGAACTTTCATATTTTGACCAATCTTCTTGGTTTTCAATACTAAACTCACATCGCTCAGCTTCTCCAAGTAATTAAAATTAAGTTTGAACTATCTGCTATACTAAGTTTGCATTGCATGTGATGTTTCAGACACTATCCTCGTGGGCCACTTCCAGTGTAGAGGAGGTTGCTTCAACAGGGCCTGGAATTCGCTTTTTCCAACTCTATGTGAGTTGCGAAACCACCTCTTCCGTCTATTGTAGTTTGTATTGCTTTCTGCCCTTTAGAATTGTTCAAGTTCTGCGTTGACAAACAAATTGAAAGTACTACTGTCCACATCATTCAGGTGTACAAGGACAGGAATGTAGTTGCTCAGCTTGTGAGAAGAGCCGAGAGGGCTGGTTTCAAGGCAATTGCCCTCACTGTTGATACTCCGAGACTCGGTCGGAGAGAAGCTGATATCAAGAACAGGTGACTATTAGGCCTAAAATAACTTATAACTGCTAGAGTATAGTTCTTGCTATTCATCAACAAACAAGAAAGGGAGATGAAAAGAGACAAGACATTTGTGCTGCGGAAAATTTGTAATTCTTCGATTTTTTCTTGTCAGGTTTACACTGCCTCCGTTTTTGACTTTGAAGAACTTTGAGGGCTTGGACCTTGGCAAAATGGATAAGGTGGTTAGCTAAAGGAGGGATTCTGTCATTACATGATTCAGTTATGTCAACTATGTTTTGGTTCATGATTCTGTTAATTGACTTTTCAGGCCAATGACTCTGGACTGGCTTCTTATGTTGCTGGCCAAATTGACCGGTCCCTCAGCTGGAAGGTGAGTTGGTGTAATGGTTTCAGATATTAACCTGTTACAAGGACAACCTTTTCACAAACTTTTATTGCTACTCGAGCAGGATGTGAAGTGGCTACAAACAATAACCTCGTTGCCAATTCTGGTGAAGGGTGTAATCACTGCTGAGGATGGTAAAAAGAATAAGAATATATCCATCTTTGCCCTGCTTTGCCAGAGAGAAAGCAAAATGAATCAGACTCATCTTCTATTTTGATCTTTTATGGAATTCCTGATGTATGTTTTTGCCTTCTTGCCATCACTGCAGCAAGACTAGCAGTACAATATGGAGCTGCCGGAATCATTGTCTCCAATCACGGGGCTCGTCAGCTTGATTATGTACCTGCTACTATTATGGCTTTGGAAGAGGTAAATGTGCTTCTATTGGTTTTGACAAATCATAGTGTCTTCGCATCATGCTTGATTTTTGCTACATCTTTTCTTGATGTTCTCAGTTTCACTTCACTCTTCAATGTGAATATGGGACCATAGATATGGTAGAAATACGTTCAGAACTGTAACCTGCAGTCATTTCCATTTTGTAGGTAGTTAAAGGTGCACAAGGCCGAGTTCCTGTTTTTCTCGACGGTGGAGTTCGGCGTGGAACAGATGTGTTCAAAGCATTGGCACTGGGAGCATCTGGGATATTTGTAAGTATTAGTTGTATTCACACACACATCAACTAAATGGTATCACTTACCAGAAAATTAAAACTCATGGACACGGGGAGAGAAGGATAGAGGCTTAGTTATAACATAATTTCTTGATACTTTGAACATGAAAAGAGTGCCTGCTCCCAGAATACGTACCTAAATCTCTAGCCCTGTAACTGTGATCTTCCTTAAAGAATCTTGTTTAAGTAAAGCAACAAAAATATGCACTCTCTGAAACATTTGTACTCAAAAGATACCTCTATTATCTTAGAATTGTGTATCAGAATGATAACTACATCTCCAGGATCTTTGTCTCAATGCTTAGCGATCTTCACCCTTTGGATTTTCTGTCTCAATTTCAGATAGGAAGGCCGGTTGTATATTCATTGGCTGCTGAAGGTGAGGCTGGTGTGAGAAAAGTACTTCAGATGCTTCGAGACGAGTTTGAACTAACAATGGCACTAAGTGGATGCCGCTCACTCAAGGAGATAACCCGTAACCACATTGTTACAGACTGGGACATTCCTCGCACCGTGGCCAGGTTATAAGGAGTGTCATACCCTGTCAACACATTGAAATGTAAGACAGGAAAGTTTCTGAGAAACCTATTTATGATCGGAAAAACTGTCTCAGATCAAAGGATTGATCAAATATTTGGCAGTATTGGACTATTGTTATTAGAATCAGAATCAGAATCATAAATCATTACTACTGTTATAGATGAACAATGGTTTTTACTGTTTGTGCCATTTTTAGCAGGGTGTCTCTCTGATAGAGAGAAGGAATCTTTAGTTGCAAACTTTAAATGGATAAATAAATCCTAGCAAAAAATTCACATATCGGCACTTTCCATGGATCTTGTAAGATCAAATACAGCTACTTGGTAAATCTATAGTGCTTCAATGATCAGAGGTATGAATTTGAACAAATGACGGACAAGGGGAGTGCAGAGGCAAAAAGCTGTGACAAGCTCACTGCCATCAACTGTTGAACCAAGAATCAAACTTTTATCACCTATCGACAGATTATTTGCTACCGCAGGGTTGAAGCGGCAGCTGCAGCAACAAATGTTGAACTTGCAATAATCACAGCGAAGGTCAATTGATCACTTCAAAGAATAATGGCATTATAATGTCAATACATTTTTTGTGCCTGGTCTATTAAAAAGCAAATATTAAATGATTATCACAGTTAATGATCCTAAGAAGTCCAAATCTTAACTTGCAAAGAAAATCATGAGGCATGAATCTTCACTTTCGATTGTGGATCGCATAAGATTTAAGATGTTTATTATGCCCCTTAAGTCGAATTGTAAAATATTATAAAATTGATTTTTTTATTAGTCAATAATTGTAACTTCTATTATAAAGTTTACTAATTTCACAGTGAGTTGCAAAACAAATAAAAAGAGATACGCCTCATTTTGGCAATCGACCATCGTTACTGTTAAGACACTCATCCCATATCGATAAGATAGAGTGTGAGAGGAGGAAGGAAGCCTATAAAAAAAGGCTCTCCCCTCCTCCTTCAATACGTCAAAACAAAATTTCACTTTTATGTATAAATTAGAGGATTAATTTTGTAATCCTTAATTTTCTTTTATAGTGAGATCCTTCCCTCTTTGTAGTTTTTACCCTATTAGAGTTTTTCACGTAAATTTCATATGTTCTTTAATTTCTTCCTTATTTCTTTTATATTTTTCTTTCCATGTTTTCTTTTTCAACAAAGTGGTATCAGAGCCACACTTGGGTTAAGTTTAAATCTATTTACGGTATGCTATGTGGTTGCCACTTAGTGTGGATCCTCTACATCAGAAACTAAATTAGATTTTGCGGTACCCTCGGGTGTGCACGGTACGCTTGTGGGATCACCTTTCGGTTTTCATACCTAGTGGGAGCCACTGTCCCCTGATATTCCTAAATTGCTTAGTGTCATCATTTGTGAGGCTCGTTTTGTGTGGGGTCTACAAGGTTACTATTCATGTGTGGGGTTGACTTACGGGAAATAGTGGGAGGAGTTTTTCGACAGAATGTTAGAAGTAAGAAGAAATAAGGAAGAAATTAAAGAACATATGAAATTTACGTAGAAAACCCTAATAGAGTAAAAACCACAGAGAGAGAAGAATTTGACTATAAAAGAAAATTACGGATTACAAAATTAATCCTCTAATTTATACATAAAAGTGGAATTTTGTTTTGGTAAGGAGGAGGAGAGAGCCTTCTTTTATAGGCTTCCTTCCTCCCCTCACACTCTCATCCCATCGATGTGGGATGAGTGTCTTAACAATTACCGGCCCGATGAGAATCTCCCGTTAACTGTCCTCAACCCTAGCCTTATTGAAACTTCCGACCACCTTCGACCCACCCACATCATTTCCCATACCCTACAACCTTTGTCACATTTCTCCACTCCAACCGACATCCTCGCCAACCATCTCCGATTCGCAACTCCCTCCTCTAGCTAACTTGGGAGCTACCCTCTCTTTTGTCGACAACTAACCCACGACCATCTTCGACCCACTCACATTCTACCCCACTTCCGACAACCTCAGCCCACTTTTGCTATAACCGAAATTCACCATTTTGGTCAGGGACAACACTTTCGACGCACAACCTACTCTCCCAATTAACCCGACAATATAGACCCACATTTTCTCTAACAGTTCTACTTCCTCTTCTCCAAAAATTCCAATTTTGCCATCCACCTTTTCCTTCTTCCTCCTCATTGTTTTTTGCCTCACCATCACAATTCCCTTTTCCCTGCTCTTCCGACCATCCTCAACACCTCCTAAGGACTGTCCTTGTAATTATGACTTTGGCCCCTCACACAACACAACCAACCTACCTAATACTCCAACTACTTTGGACTTTCTACTCTTAAATATCACCAACTTCCCTCCTTTAGTGAAAGTATCAATTAAAACTCAGCAGGGACTGGAGAAGGTGGAGCCCACATAGGGCTCGATTATTGGAGATTCTGGAAATCTAGGTCGACTTCGATTTGTGGAGATCGATGGGGACAAATCAATTAAAGCATCGATTGAGGTGTTAGAGTAAGGTGCTCAGAAGTGGTGAACCTCTCTTATGGGATTTCTTCCGGAGAAGCGACTAGTTTTTCCAGTTGTTAACAAATGGGATAATGTTATATGGACGCCTAAGGGATTGGTGAATACGATGGTAAATGAAGATGAACTATTTGTCTTCCAATTCAACACCAAAGAGAATGCACAGAAAGTGTTGGAAGCTAGGCCTTGACACATAATGGGGCATCCAATACTGATTAAGAAGTGGCAGCCTGGAGTTACCTTAGACAGAAACAAGATTACTTCATAACCATTATAGGTAAATATTCACAAGGTTCCATTGGAGTATTGGTTTACGGAAGGGATGAGTCACATTGCTAGCAAGATAGGCAAACCTTTAGGACTTGATGAGAATACTGCCTTAATGAAGTTGATTGGGTTTGCTAGAGTTTGTATTGATGCGGATATATCAAGGAAGTTACCAGATACCCTAATAATCATAAAGCTTGATGAGAATGGAGACCTTGTAGAGGATTTAATTAGAGTAACATATATGTGGAAACCGAAGATGAAAAAAGAGAAGTAGGTTTGGAAAAGGAAAGAAAAGAAAGAGGGACAACAAATGAATGAGGCAAACCCAAACTAAGAGAAGGATCTCCTAGCTGATGGAGGGCCATCTCTTGAAGTGCAGGTTTCGTATAGCATGTCTTCAAAAGAGAATCATAAGATTGGACAAGGACCACCAGAAAAGACTCAGGAGGAGTATCATATGGTAGCGAATGGAGTAACAATCATGAGGGATACTCAAGGCTCCAGAGATGGCTAGTTGGTGATGAGTTTGGCACCGAATGATCTACCAGGCAATAAAGCAGGACAAATAGAAGGGACTATTGGCACTCTGGGGATGGAAAAAAAGGGAAACTTCTGGTACCAAAAGTGACCCTATAAGTATAAACTTGGATTGCATAGGAAGTGTAAGAGAAGAAAGGCCTGTAAAAAGAAAAAATAATTAAGGTTACAGTATGCAATGTTAGAGGCCTTAATAGCCTGAATAAACAATTTGTGGTTCAGGAGTTTATCAATAACAAATTAGATTTTATTGGTTTATTGGAAACAAAAATAAAGAGGGAGCAATTGGAGAAGAATTTATGGTTCCTAGACAAAGGATGGAGGGTACTAAACAATCATATTCACCATTTCAATGGAAGAGTGGTCATAGGCTTCAATCCTAAGACAGTGGATGTAGTGCAGTTTATTGGAACATATCAGTTGATCCATTGTGAGGTCTTGTTTAAAGCTGCTGGGACTAAAATTGTCATTACAATGTTGTTTGCAGCCAATCATAAGTTCCAAAGACCACAAGCTTGACAAGAACTGGAGAACATTGGCCATCTCATGAATTTGCTATGGATGATTTTAGGTGATTATAATTGTATTCTTAAGTCCAAAGAAGCAAGGAGTGGGAGAAGTTAGAACCAAGTCGACTGTCGAGCACTTTAGGAGGTGGTGGAGAGAACGGGTTTAGCTAATCTGAAATGGTATGGTAACTCTTATACTTAGACCAATAAGCAATTGGGGGATTGATTTTTGTTGAAAAAATTGGACCGATGTATGGTTAATGGCAAGTGGATAGAGACCTACCTAACAAGTAGTGCTTTGTTTGATGATCTACCTGTATCGGATCTCATTCCAATAGTAGTGGAACTACTAATAGGCGATAGGAAGAGAAAGACCCCATTTAGAATCTTTAATCACCTGATGGACAATCATAACTTTAGAAACATACTTATCGAGGAGTTGCAGGGGGCCATACCCGGATCAAAAATATATCAGATCACCATGAGACTCAGAGCCTTGCAGTACTTACTGAAATTGATCAGCAGGAAAATAGTCCAACCAGACTTGAAAGCTCAAATTGATGCTCTGTAGGAGCTAAAACAATGTCATAAGAGAATATTAGATAAACCAGAAGATTTACAAATAAGAACACAAGAAGCTACATTGGTGGGAAAATATAATCAACTGCTGATTAGTACCAATACTCTATTAAGACAGAAATCTTATATGCTTTAAATGAAGGAGGGTAAGAGATGTTCTAAGTATTTTATGAGCTCAATGTCAGCTAGGAGGAATAAGAATTATATATGAATGCTAGAAGATGACACAGGGTGGATCCATGAGGACATCGAAAGTAAGAAGAGGGTTGCCTTAGAGTACTTTACTCGGTAATTTGAGACTATAATGCCAGTAAGAGATATACCCACAAAGATTCTAGCAGGGCTTAAACAACTTGATGAAGATGCATAGGTGGCGTTGGTAAGAGAAATAACAAAGGAAGAAATCAATAATGCTATTTTTTCAATGAACCCCGACATAGCCCAAGGACCGGATGGTTATAATGGAAAATTCTTTCAAAAACATTGGGATATTGTAGGAGAAGAAGTGGTAGCAGTAATGGACGAGTTTTATAAGAGAGGAGCAATCCTCAAGGAATGCAATAAAATGTTTAGCTGGCTTATTCCCAAACAGAGTAATACAAGGAAGATGGAATAATTCAGGCCCATAGCTTACTGTAATTTTCTTTATAAAACTATCACAAAGATCTTAGCAAATAGAATGAGAGCGAGTCTAGGGAAGTTAATCAACCCAGAACAACATGCTTTCATCAAGGGGAGATTAGTGGGAACAAATATCTTACTATGCCAAGAACTGTTAGAGGGTTATCACTCTAAAAAGAGAAGAGGAATTATACCACATAAAGATGGACCTTGCAAAGGCCTATGACTTAATCAACTCGAGCTTCTTTTTACTCTATTGAAGGCAGTCAGCTATCCTCCTCTCATTAGAAAATGGGTTGAGGAATGTATAACCACTGCTTCGATGACAATCTTGGTGGATGGAAAACCTACAAACCTGATCAAAGCAAGGAAGGGCTTGAGACAAGGGGATCCATTATCCCCTTACCAGTTTGTCCTATGCATGGAGGTTTTGTCAACTTACCTTGTGAATACCATACGGCGACACCCAAAGTTTCAGTTCCATAGCATATGTAAAGGTATGAAGCTCACATACCTAGCTTTTGCAGATGACCTTTTATTGTTTTGCAAGGCTAAGAAAAACTCAATTGATATAATCATGCAAGAAATGAAGGAATTCAAAGAGATTTCAAGTTTAAGAATCAACCCTCTGAAGGGTTGTTCCTACTTATCTTGCAACTTAAGTAGGGAGGTAGCTTCTATAGCTATCGAGATGGGCTTAACACAAGGGCAACTACCTTTCAAATACTTGGGGTACTAATTTCTCAAAGAAGAATTAGAGTTGTGGATTGCAAACCTCTATTGGACTTAATTCATAGAAGAATCAACCAATGGAGCAATCGGTTCCTTAGCTATAAAGGTAGGCTATAGCTAATTCAGACAATATTGAGCAATCTTACCAATTACTGGATCAACCATTTATCCATCCCTAAAAGTATCCTTAAGGAAATCGACAAGAGACTTAGGGATTTCTTGTGAAACGGCTCAAACCAAGACAGAAGCAAAGCGAAGATTAGTTGGGACAAAATTTGCAGACCTAAGCAACAGGTGGGATTGGGCATCCATTCTGCAAGGATGAATCATAGGGTGAGTAGGGGCGAAATTTGTGGTGGTTGTGCTACAAAAAGGAGGATTTATAGGTGAAATGGATACACAATGTATTCATTAAGTACAAGAGTATCTAGATCCTACAGTCAAGGCAGGATATGTCTAGCACTTTCAAAGAAATTCTAGATACCAGACAATGGATTCAGAATCAAGTGTTTCACAATATTGGGAATGGCGAAAGCATGTCTTTTTGGTATGATAATTGGCATTGTAAAGGCTCCCATATAAGGCGGAGGAGGTATAGGCTTTGAAATTGATGGGGAATCCAACTACTAAAGTAAGTATGCTCATTCGAAATAATCAGTGGATATGACCCTTCCACATTAGTAGAAGTGTCAGCCTCATCATGGAAGAGTTTCCTCGATGTGAGGAAGGACAGCAGGATGAAATTCAGTGGCTAGCAAATAACTCAAGGAAGTTCAACACAAAAGTCTGAAAAACATTGTTACAGGCTACACAAAGCACAAGGCAGGAGTGGGCAACCTTAGTATGGGACAGTGATCTTAATCCAACTCACACTTTCATCTTATGGATGTGAATCAATGGAGGGTTGCTTACAAGGGATAAGATCAAGTTTTTCATTAGCAATTTGAACTGTGAGTTATTTATGCTGAACTGGAAAGTTTAGAATACCTAATGATTAGATGCAAGTATACGAAATAAGTCTAGGGTCGGATGCAGATTATAGTCAACGTGACCCGACCATTGGGTTATTGGAGTGAAACTATTGCTTGGCTAGGAAAACTTAGAGTGCATAATGCAGCTGATGTCAAGCTATCAGGTTAAGTTGGGCAGCCTTGGTGTACTATATATGGAAAGAGTGCAATTATAGAGTATTCAAACAAGAAAGTAAAAGTTGTAAGATGATTTTTCAAGCCATTTTCCAACACTACATATTGGCTATGCTAACCAGAAGAATAGCTACAAATACGACAAATAGCATGAAGAGTAGACAAGGATTGGATTAATATTGATCAAAGTGATCTCCCAAGTTTCCCTCGATCTCAAGATGTAGATGCTTACTAGGAACCACAGATCTCTGTAATTTAGATACTTTAGATTATATTAGTTTTTTTGTCCTCTAGATTGTATATATATTTTTATAATGAAGTCATTAATTTTCAAATAAAAGAAAGAGGAACGCCTCTCCCTTGCTGCCAAAGAAAAGAGGGTTAGGAACAATCAATCATTTTCATAGAAAGAATGGTCTTCCTTTCTACCAACCGTTCTCACATGTTGCTCCACAATTTGAACTTGGATCATTGTTCTTTCTTTACAGAAAGAAGCTTGAGATTTGATATATGTTATGACTATGTACAGCACAAATAACATACAACAGATGGTACAACAGATGGTACAAGGTCAGTGTGAGCTTAGATTCCAGTTCTGAGGTCCCTGCCCTTGGAAGTATTGAAGTAGACGTTATGAAAAGCTTAAATTCAGTATCAGCATTCTTCACCAGCCAAAAACACTGGCGTACATATGCATTCAAGTGCCTCCGTCTGTTGACCCAGAATGGTTCAATATCAGCTGGAAAAGTGTTGATCATTTTAAAAAAGCTACTCCTGCTTGTTCCAATGCTGCTGCCATTGAAGCCGATGCTTCTTCAAGGGTTCGTTTCCTTTGAACAGTGTTGAAGGCTTCAACAATATCTCCTTCCTCCCAATCATCGTAGTCTTCCACACCAATACCACATTCTAGTCCAGCGGCCACCTGTTTTCAGAAGAAAAGCACGTGAATTGGAAGGACTTTGTGTTACAAAGAAAGCCAATAAGGATACGAGTTATCCAGACATAAAGGGAAAGGGAGAGATGGATGCTGAACATAGCTAAAACATAAAAGAAATAATGAAACAATAAAGTGGCCAGGTATTCAATATATGTTATATAGAAAAAGGTTATATCACTGGCTTTATATCTACTCTTTTTAACTTCAAAACTTACCTCTTTCACAATTTCCTTAACTCTTCTCAAGGAATCAAGAACACCAATATGGACTGGTTTTCCTTTTCGAAGAACTCTTACACCACAGCCTTTTGTCAACTTTCCATCTGTCACCATGCACCCAGCAACACGACCACTGCCACTTGTAAATACAGCCCGGACTTCTGCTGAGCCAATCATTTCTTGCTCCTACTCAATGAACATCAGCTTTCAGCACTGAATCTTCAGTGGTATAAATCTCAATAGACGATTATGCGAAATTAGCAAATGGCCTCATAGATAAAGAGGATTCAGAACAAAAATTTGCACGAGTTTGTAATGCATAAATACGCTAATAAAAACAGAAAAAAGAAACAGAACAGAAACCCATTGCTACATATTCAAAGCAGTAAACCAAACTACTGCAGCTCCAGCACTAAAATTCCAGTTAAGCCAGAATGTGCGACAGCCTTTAAAAAACACACATCCAGACACGCCTATGCACATGCATATGTATCTACATACATGTAAAGATGGGATTAAGTAGCAAATAAATTTGAAACTAACCTCAACAGGCTCCAGAAGCCCTTCCATAGCTTTCCGCATGTCATCTATAAGGTCATAAATAACCTTGTAAAGCCGAATCTCAACCCCTTTCTTTTCTGCATAGGTTTTGACAGGACCTGGCATTTTAACATTAAATCCTAGGATAACAGCCTCACTAGCTACGGCAAGATCAACATCACTTGTGCTTATATCTCCTGTTGCTTCCAATAGAAACTTCAAGGTCACATTATCTCGAGGCAGCACCTGTAATGCTTGTCTGACAGCCTCAATTGACCCCTAGTCATGAGCAGCATAATTTAGTTTAGAGACAGGATTTAATATCTGGATTTAATGCAAGCATCCAGAGACTTTAACGTCTGAATTTAAGAAGCCAATATCGTGAAAACAAACATGTCTCAATCACAATTCAAGCTCACAATAACATGAACAAAATAAGGCAACCAAGTTCTTTTAATTAAGAAGCAAAGGGCACATAAAAACAATGTATACCTGCACATCCACCTTCATTATAATATTCAGCTGATGCAAATCCAGCCCAGACTGCTTTCCAGCTGAAACAGCTGATGCCAAGGAAGAAAGCGTAACCTTCCCATCCCCAGCCTTGGCTGATATACGCTCATTTCGTAATGATTCTGCACAAGCTTCTGCTTTTTCACGTGCAATATCAAGAGATGCAACGACCTCAAATTCATCACCAGCCAATGGTACGTTATTCAATCCAATAACCTTCACCGAAAAGAAGCACAAAAGCCAAAAGATTATTAGGAACTCAACCAAAATACAAAAGTTTAGTACCCAGATAGATATGGAAGCAATTATAAGCTCTAGCGTTACCTTTTTACAGCAAAAGTATGCCACAAATCAATCCAAATTCCAACTTAAAAGTATTTCAAATACTGCTGATAACAAGAAGGCATAACAATACATATAACTCAACTTACATCATTGGGACATTCACGTTACAATTACAGAGAAACAATAATAACAAATAAGGAGGCATATAATTAATGTGCTTATATTTATTTCCAATTAGCAAGCCAACCAGTTGAAGATACAATCATTGATAGACAAAATAAATAAGAGTATCAATAAACAAAATTCCAGCTTCTAGTTTCAACTATGAGAAGTTTGCTGATCAAGCATAATCGCAGTATTCATTATGTCAATTTTGTTTGATTTGCCTGATGCCTTTTATTCCCACAAACAAGCACCAATAAACAATTACAAAACAGTATGAAATGAAAATAAAGAAAAAGAAACAAAGAAACCTGCACTGGTATGGATGGTCCAGCTTCATCAACTTGTTTCCCATTGTCACCAAATAGTGCCCGAACCTGAACGTAGAGACAAAACAACACAAAAAAGTTCTCATAAGGGTGAAATTTTCTACATACGCATTTAAACCACTTAAAGCAGGAATCTGTATCTGAAAGCGGTATTGCAGAGCTTCAAACTCTAATAACCAACCTTTCCAAAGGCTTCTCCACAAACCACTACATCACCTCTTTTAAGTGTCCCATTCTGTACAATGAATGTAGCAACTGGACCTTTAGATTTATGAAGGCCTGCCTCAATAACTGTACCCTTTGCATTTCTATGAGGATTAGCTTTCAACTCTTGTAACTGGCAGAACCAAGTATTATGTTAGAGTGAAGAACTTAGAAATAGCTGCAGCTTTTTGGGAACGTTAGCCAAATGCCCTTAGGCACTTGACACTGCCAAATGAGACATAAGTAATTGAGTGACCATTTGAAAACATTGCCAAAAACCAAACAAAAACTTGATTATACTCGTTTCGCATGAAAATAATTGTTATCAAGTAGTTCAGGGAACAGTTACAACCAATGACCAATAAAATAAGTGAACTAAGGATAAACTTGGTATGCTCATATGGTTTAGCTCACCTCTGCAACGAGCATAACAGTTTCCAACAAGTCATCTATATTCTCCCCCTTCAAAGCACTGATCTGTTAAAAGGAGGTAGAATAATGTAAGGATCCTTATATGCTAAGACAGAATAACCAGATTTGGAAAAGGCCAAAAACCTGAACCATTGGCGTGTCACCACCCCAATCTTCAGGCATAAGACCAATGGAAGAAAGATTTTGCATGACCCTTTCGGGATTAGCACCATCCTTATCAATCTAGCACAGGGAAAAGAAAACAAATAAATGTCAGCAACTCCTAAAGAACAAGCCTTGCCATCCAAGTGTTTCCATTGACAAGAAGCAGGATTGGTTTAGTTGATTAACCTTGTTTATCGCAATCACGATTGGTACCCCAGCCACTTTTGCATGTGCTATAGCTTCACTTGTTTGAGGACGAATCCCGTCGTCAGCAGCCACCACAATGATAGCGATATCTGTAACTCGAGCTCCTCGAGCTCTCATTGCTCCAAATGCCTACAGGAGCGGGTAATATAGGTGTCATCTAAAGGCAAGAAAGTGCAAGCATATTATGGTTCACAATTGACTTTGCAAAAGAACCATAGAATATTATAAATCAACTAAATAAAATGCACAACAAAATATCAACGTTCTCTTTTTCTTGTTCAATAATGACTGCTGAAGGTAGAGGCTCCTGAGTGGGTCACATATCCCCCAACCCCTGAAACCTCTGCTATTATTAAGCAAACAGTTCCAGTGCTGCCATTTCCTACCTCCCACCACCACTCTCAACCCAAAAAATTAATAATAAAAAAGATGTGTAGATCCAGCTTTACCCATAACAGCTCCATGATTCATATTAGATATAGTTTGTTGGCCTATTACTTTTATATGGAGACAAACCAGGTTTAAACTTTAATATTCTTTAAAGGCTTTCCATTGTAAGTGGAATGTTTATTTTGTTTACTGGCCTCAGACTCAGTTGTCATGACTTGGAACCGATAATTTAGCAATGAACTTACCTCATGTCCAGGAGTATCAAGAAAAACACATGGTTGTGACTTTCCATCTACAGGCACCAGAACTTTGTATGCTCCAATCCCTTGTGTAATTCCACCAGCTTCAGAGGCAGCTACCTATAATATCTAATTGTCAGGAATCAATTAACAATATATGTGCAATGATCAAATCCACATCACCGACAGAAAACCAATAACTACAATCCTCTATATCGTATATTAGACATCCTGGCCCTTCAATGAATTTTTTTTTTTTAATTTTCCTTTGTATTTTTATTGCTGAAGATCATTAACACATCAAACACAAGCCCATATCCAACATAAATAAAATAGGAGCGAAATACTGAGAATTCAACATACCTTAGTTTTACGAATGTAATCCAGCAAGGTCGTCTGCCATGTGATAACATCAAGTAAATATCAATAATATCTTTCATAGATGTAACTTCAACTTAGAACAATTAAACTAAAATTAACCGTAATGTTAAAAAAAGAAACATCCAGGAACATCAAATCAGTAATGAAGAGATTGGCAATGTACAGCTTACCTTGCCATGATCCACATGACCCATTATTGTCAGGACAGGAGGCCTCTCTTCTAGCTTGTCTAGATCATCCTCATCAAGTATTTCCTTCTTTCTTGCCATTTCTTCAAATTTTATTGGTTCAGTTTCAATTACCTCAACCTCATACTCCTTGCATATCATCTTCACCATGTCTTTGTCCAGGGTTTGCACTCCATCAGGTTTAACTCCCTTTGAGTATAAGGACCCAAGAATTTCACCTTCACTAATTGCCAAGTTGTTTGCTAAATCCTCTATCAACATACCTTTCTCCCCAACCTCCAAAATCTCTACCTTAACCGGAGCCGCATCTTTTGCAGCTTGAAGTCTAGCTGCCTTCCTTGATGCTTTACTCCATTTCCTCCCTTTCCTTGCTGTTGCAGCACCAGGAATAGAGACATTCAGCTCTGCTGCCTCCTCATCAGGTATCTCGACATCATCATCCTCATTGACAATCCTTCTCCGAGGAGCTCCTGGTAAAGCATTTTTCTTACGGTCTTTGAACTTTCCAGCAGCAGGCACTTTTCCTGGTTTTGTGGGAGGCAAAACAGCCTGAGCAATCAAAGGATCAACACTTCCCTTTTTGCGTGCAAATTTGTCAATCAATATTGGCTGTCGTTCTTTATTTTTAGCATCTTGGTCAGTTTCATTAACTGACGACTTTGAAGAAGCTCCCACATCTTTTAGGATAACAGGCTTCTTTAAAGTTGGTGGAGGAGCAACAGATGGCTTTGCTTGTAACTTTGGTTGCGGCCTCAAGGGTGGTTGGGGAGGCACCAATGGCATACTAGGGTGGGATTTTGGCTTGGCCTCTTCTGCTCCTCTGGGTTGTTCATTAACAACATTATTGGAAGTCTTAGGCACTTCCCTGACAACCCTCTGTGCAGCTGACACAGAATCACCTTTGCGCCACACGCTTTTCACATTTTTTGTGTTACGATTGACCATTGCATTCGCAGGTTTAGGAACTCTCTGATTACTTCTCATGTTAGTTGGTACGCTTCTATTAACATTTGCATTTTCCTTCCTATTAGAACCAATACTATTTTTGTTATCCAGTTCACTTGGTTTAGAAGTTTCAAGCTTTTCAGCCTTCTCCAACACTTCACCAAGGGATTCAATTACCCTATTCCTTTCCTCATCTTCATCAGAATCCGACTTTTCATTGTCAGAATCCGCACCATTGCTCGAAGGATCCCACCCAACAGAGTTAATCCCAGAAGCAATAGAGGGCTTCAACAAAGGCTTTGGAGCAGGTTTAAGTACAACATCACTATCACTCTCACCACTAGACCCTCTAAACGTATCATTGTTAGAATCAAATGACACAGCATTGCCTTGCTCGGAAGCAACAAAATCAGTAGTAGTGACAGAATATTTACAAACACAACGCCATCTTTTCCCGCCCCTTAAAGCCCTTTTCGACAAAGAAACTCTCCGAACAAGCGAACAAGAAGAGAATTCCGAAGAAGTAGTGGCAACAGCAGCCACTCCATGGCTTCCAAAAGTAACCAAAGAAGCCAGAGATGGCATGCTTCCCACCAAAACCACCATGGACACCATCCACTTAGAGCAAACAACCCGTTATCAGAACAAAAAACAAAGTAGGGCGCAAAAAAATTGCCCCTTTACCACACAATCGCTTTTCAATTCTCCAGAATTCAATTGATTTTCACATAGAAGTAAACGACCAAAGGACATAAATAGATAAACGTAGTACTTACAGGCCTCACCTAAACCAGGTGAGAAATTAAACACCCACAGCCGTATACACAGCGAAGATTGGTCTGGTACGAGAGAGAGCGGGGTGCTTAGGAGTTATGGCTTCATCGTGTAAGAGGCAGAGAAGAGGACGCTCGTCGTAATCTTCGTATTCTATCCACAAGTTGTAGCTAAGTGTTTTTGGCCGTTGGATGAGCTTTAGAAGTGGCAAGATGGAAAATTAAATATAGAAGAAAATCTTAAAAACCCTTTTGGTAAATATTTTTCTTTGTCCATA
>JANIHZ010000002.1:65859446-65869910 GCA_027478365.1 Erythroxylum rufum | reverse complement strand
ATTTTTTTATTTTCATTATTATTTATAATTAATTTTCTTTTTATTGTTGTGATTATTAAATTCCTTATTATTATTTGATAATTCAGTAAATTTTATAAAAAAGAATAATAAGAGTTTATGTACATAACAAGGGATTTGCTAAACAGAAATCCCATACCTACCAAAAGAACAAGTCAAGACAACATTATCACCCAAGTTCACCAACACAACTATCAACACAAAAGACCAACATACATAATCCAAGCTCAAAATATTAAAGCCGCAATCACCAGAACTTAGGAAATAGAATGAAAGGAAGTTCTATTGTTTGTCTTGTCCTCTATCATGAGTGTCTTCGTTCGCATACCTTGCAACTATATCATCCGTAGGGAATGGTTTTCCCTCCATTGACTCACCTTCCTTAAGCCACTGAAACTGAAAAAGTTTGTTGTGCCCGTGAGCTAGTAGTTTAATGCATTGAAAGAAATGGATTTGTCTCCTTAGCGGAACAGCCCCCTGCATGACAATGTTAGTACAAAAAAGATCTAACTACCTCTCGAAGTATTTTGGCTGAGAAGCTCTAGAACTTGGAAGATGATCCTGGCTCTTAAGCTCTCCATCTCCATATCTACATCCCTGAAAGCTCTAGAGTTCCTTTCGGTCCAAATGTGGTAAACCGTAGTGGATAAAAGAATAGGGAAGATGGAACTCTGCTGAGGATGTTGGTCAAACCAAGATAGGATAGAAGGAAGGTTAGAGTAGTTGGGAATGTTGATTTGGAAGTGGGTGAGGCAATAGGTCTAAACAGATTTGGAGAAAGGGCAATGAAAAAATAGATTTTCATTTGATTCCATGTCCGAAATACAAAGGGAACAATGGTTAAAGATATATAAAAAGTGAAGTTTATCCCTTGTTGGAAGTTTGTTGAGGATGGCTAGCCAAAGAATGAAAGAACATCTTGGGCTGTTATGTTTAAACCAAACCATGGAGTACCAGGGTATTTGTTGGGAAGATGGTCTTAAGAGGTTATAGGCTAAAACATTGGTGTAAATTTTTGAAGAACTAGGCATCCATTCCAAGTGGTCCGGAGAAGTATTTGGTTGGTATTGAATAGGTTCAAAGTCCTCAATAAGCTCCATAGGAAATACCTGCCACCGCCATACATTATTGCTAATTATTTCAGAAACTTTTGTTGTCATAGGTAACCCCGATCCATATATCTGTCTCGGTGATAACAAATCCCTTATGATTCTCCTCGGATGCCAAGGATCCTTCCATAAGAGAGTGGATTGCCCATTACTTATCCTAAATCTGAATTGATTCCCTAATTTGTCCCTCACACTCAAGAGTTTCCTCCAACTCCAAAAGCTATTGGTGGTAGGTTGAGCATTCCAAAAAAAAATTCGTCTTAAAATGATCGTATGCACTCATTTAACCCACATGGCTTCGCTATCATTGAAAAGGTGCCAAATTCTCTTTCCTAACAAAACAGTGTTCCAAGTTGGCAAATGTTTAATCCCTAACCACCTTCCTTTTTTGGCTTGATAAGGTCACTCTATTTAACTTTAGATTGATGGAGACTATCTACCCTCCCAGCCCATAGAAAGTTCCTGAGTTTAGCTTCTAGTTCTTTAAGGACAAAAGAGGGGAGAATAAAGAGAGAGGCCCAATGCACCTGGATTGAAGAAAGGACGGAACTCACTAGTTGAAGTCTACCTGCATAGGAAAGGTTTTTGTTGGTCCATTTATTAACCCTCACATCAATCTTATTCAATAGGGGTAAACAATCTCTCCTCTATAACCTTCCTGTAATGAGGTGAATTCCTAGATACTTTATGGGTAGGGAACCTCTGTTCAGGCCAAACATTTGTGCCAATTGGTTGGTTAAGTGCTCCATACCATGAGAAAGGAAGAACTGACTCTTGGAAGGATTCATTTCCATTCCAGAAAAAACGAGAGAAGGCATTAAGACAATTGATCAAGAGTTGAGCTGAGTTGATGTCAGCATGACAGAAGAGCAAGAGGTCATCCGCAAACAGAAGATGGGTGAGATTAAGAGATTTTCATCACCAATGATATTTAAAGGAAGGGTTTCCAACAATGCAATCATTCAGGCTCCTTGAAAAAACTTCCATACAAATAATAAAAAGGTAAGGAGATAAGGGGTCTCCTTTTCTAAGCCCAGATTTACCTTTGAAGAATTTAGTAAGAGAACCTTTGATCAAAACGGAGTAAGAAGGGGAAGAAATACACTCTTGGATCTAAGATATGAACTTGGGAGGAAGGCCTAGAGCCTCTAAGGAATTAAAGAGGAAATCCCAATGTATGGAGTTATAGGCTTTTTGGATGTCGATCTTAAAGGCACATCTCTTTTGATTATTAGCAAGGTGGTAATTTTTGAAAATTTCTTGGGCAAGCAGGATGTTATCACCAATTCTCCTATCTTTTATGAAAGCACTTTGGTTAGGACTAATAATATGGGGGAGAATTACTCTAATCCGATTTGCTAAGATCTTAGTTATCACTTTGTACAGCATATTACAATAGGAGATAGGCCGATAATCTACCACTGAGGATGGGTGAGCTTTTTTCGGGATAAGCGTAATAAAAGTAGAATTAAGCTCTTTAAGAAGTTTCCCATGCTGAAAAAAATCTTGTATAGCCCTAGTAATATCCTCTCCAATGATGTGCCAAGTATGTTTGAAGAAAAAACCATTGAACCCGTCTGGATTAGGTGCCTTATTTGGATTGAAAGACTTGAAAACCTCTCTAATGTCTTGAGCTGAAACGTCAGCTATGAGGGGAGTAGAGAGACTTTCAGATATGGCTTGAGGAAAAAGGGGCTCTACAAAGTCCTTTGAAGAAAGAATGGGTTTCCTACCACCTATGGAACATTGAAAGAAGTAAACAAAATGTTTTGAATCTCTTTAAGGCCTACTATCCTTCTCCCATTACCTACTTCTAAAGAGTTGATAGTGTTTCTGTTTCTGTTGGCTATTAAGGAGTTGTGAAAAAAACCTGGGGTCCTTATCCCCTTCCCTTAACCACTTAATCCTGGAGGCCTATTTAAGGAATGACTATTGATCATCTAAGGCTCTAATAAGATCATTGATGGCATCTGATTCTTGAGCAAGTAACTCATTCGATTGAGGTACATGCCTCAATTTTTCTTGAATGGTATGAAGAGAATCTTGACAGTTCTTAACTCTCTCATTGACATCTCCCACTTATCCTGAGTTAAGAGTTTTGAGTGCTTATTTTACCATTTTAAGTTTGGACACTACACAGAACATAGGAGATCCCCTTATATGAGATGACCAAGCTTCCTCCACTAGTTGTAAAAAATTAGGTTGAGAGGTAAGAAAGTTAGAGAACCTAAAAGGAGAAGTTGTTCTCGGGATGGGGAGACCAAATTTGACCTCTATTGGAGAATGATCCGAAATGTTTGGATAATAAATGACACTATAAGCACGAGAAAAATTGGAGCTCCAAGCAGAATTAATGAGAGTCCTATCTAGCTTCCTATAAACATAATTAGGCCTACTTTATTTGTTGTTCAATGTAAAACAAGGACCACTAGAGTTAAGGTCGTAAAGTGCATAACCATCAACCCAAAGTCTAAAGTCAGTCATACTTTGGAGAGCTGAGTGACTACTAGGTTCAGCCTCATGAGGGTGTAAGATTGCATTAAAGTCCCCAGCAATAATCCAAGGCGTGGAGGATATGGAAGGGCTAAAGTTTGCCAAGTCTCTCCAGAGGAACTTCCTACGGTTTAGGTTGTTGGATCCGTCAACACAAGTCACTACAAAAGGGGGGGGGGGTGAGTTGGTTCTAGGAGATAACTCTAGATGCATTAACTGATACGTAGAATTCAGGATGTGGTAATGATAGCTATTCAGATCCCAAGCTAGCACTATTCTGGCGTTAGAGGCACTGTCTATATTGCTATAAAATGGGCACCTACGAAGAATTGAGGAGCAAACCTTATTCAAATAAAGGGGGACCTAATCCTAAATTCTAGTAAACACTCAAAATGAACAGACATTCTCTTGAGCAAACCTTGTACAGCTAATTATTTTTTTGGGTTATTGAGCCCCCTAATATTCCAAAAAACTAAATCCATAAACAAAAACCATTAACAAAAACTAGGAGGGACCCCTACTTTTGCTTTTTCCTAGTTTTCCTACCTTTTTCACAGTAAAATCCCCCTCTGCCCCCCCCCCCTCATTTCTAGGACTCTCATGAATCAATTCAGATATAGGAGGAGGTGAGGTGGTATCTACTTGACTGATGGCATTGATTGGCGGATCCTCAAGGTTTCTAGCAGAAATTTCTTGGGTCATCTGTGCCTTACCAACTATGTCTGGACTCCCTTTAGCATTGGAGAATTGTTCCATCAATTGGTTCATGCCTATAATATGCTTCAACAGCAGTGGACCTAGACCTTTGCATTAGGTTTTTGGGACAGAAGTCTCCTTGTCTTGCTGTGTGGGTTGGCTTATGGAAGGTAGATTCCCTCCTCGCTACTCATGGTTAATATTCTGTACCTCTTTTCCTTGTGTCAATTCATGATATTCTCCAGTTTTGAAAACTCTCCCTGTTGGTGCCCATTCTTTGGTCTGAGTAA
This sequence comes from Erythroxylum rufum, assembly GCA_027478365.1. Classification (NCBI taxonomy): domain Eukaryota; kingdom Viridiplantae; phylum Streptophyta; class Magnoliopsida; order Malpighiales; family Erythroxylaceae; genus Erythroxylum; species Erythroxylum rufum. The sequence goes on along the minus strand of JANIHZ010000002.1, from coordinate 65,865,304 downwards.
CCTGTGCAGGCCTCCATTCATATTCGATGCTAACTTCTTTATATGATATCTCCCTCGCCTCATTATATGTTGCTAATTGGAATGTTGTAGGCCAATTGGTTTGTAAGTCCATCTCAACACACATCCTCGCATAAACAATTCGTGCCATCCGAGCAGTAGGTGAATCCATTAGGAGTGAGTTTCCTATCGCACTCGCTATTCGACCAAGCCCTTCGGTGGTCCAGTTTTCAACAGGGATATTAAAGAATTTTGCCCACACAGGATCCCTTCTCACAACCTCCTGTTCCCCTCCATTCATACTCCATTTCTTTGGTTTGCCTTGGATGTGCCAAGGGCCCTTTTTTAGGACCGACATGATTCCTACTTCAGATTCAATCTTAAACAGAAAATTATTAAAACTAGTAATCAACATTTCTTTCAATCCAAACTCAGACCAAGATTTAGTCAAGGCACGTTGCACAACAGGAAAAGCAGGCCTCTTACCAAGGAAGAACCCAATCAAAGCTAACAGAAAATTTAAAGCTCCTTGTTATGATTTCGGCATGTGGGTGGAGGGAAGGCTGCGGAAACAAGAGAGGAGACTAGGAAAGAGGGGATGGGTGATGCGGTGAAGCCATGGAGAAAGATTGCTCAGCCTGGAATCTTCGAAGATATAGAGAACCGATGCCGTCCGCACTATGGTCCTCACATCGCTATCGCACTCGTTTCATATGTTAACCTTAGTTTTGGGTTACCTACGTTATCAAACTAATATGGATCATTGATATAAAATTAAGTCCATTAACAAACACTCATTGAGTGATGTTTCCTCTTAATTTAAATGAATAGAAACATGTATTCTAAACACTTTTATTAGTCAACAACTTAGATACGATCTCAAGTTTGATCAACTAATTGCTTTAAGAACTAAGAAAACCAATGAGCAAGACAACACATGTATAACATGTATTTAGTCAAGATAAGTATCTTCTTAGAATTTCCAATCTCTAACGTAAAGATAGTAATCTTAATTGCCACTTTGGATTAGCAAAACTGAACGTCAAATTCTACTAATTTGGTTGTAAATTAAATCAATCAAAACCTAGTTGCTTACCTTAGTGATCAATCAATTCAATTATAAAAAGCAATTCAGAAGATACATAATATTCATCAATGAAATAAACTTTATTAAAAAATCTCACACATACTAGATGATAACGTGGTTCACTTCAACCAAAAAGAAGAATTTTAGCTACTCATAATAGGGCTAGAACCGAACAGAAGAATAGCAAAATATGTAGTCTCCATATCTGGTCTTTTGCAGCAAAATACGAAAATCCTAGCCAAAAACTAGAAAAAAAAACCCAACAGAAAATGTAAGGAAGATGAAACTTGATGTCTCCCTTCTTCCCTCTTAGCATTATCTTTATCAGATACACTCCCCACATAATCAGGCAGCAGATCCCTACCTAAAAGATAACAATTTGATTCCTTAAATAATAAAAGTCCTAAGTGTATCGAATCTGTATTCAAATCAGATTTTACAAATAAAATTTTCCTCTGCACATGCCCACACTTAGTCAAAAACTCTTCTACCAATTGGGAATTCGAATTGTCTTTGTTTTCCTTGCATTTTTTAAAATTCAAATTCATATCTCATGTGTTGAAAACCATATGAGAATAAGTAAAAAATAAGTTCATTAATTTTGAATAAAAATTTCAACACATTCAAGAGATTTATATCCGAAGTTAGCACAAAATTAACAACTTATCACCTATTTTTTCAACCTTCATAATAACGCCCTTTAAGACAAATGATACTATAATAATATTCATTTAAAGAACAATTAGAGAGAGAAGAAAACACTAAAACAAAAGCTCTAAGTTTTCTTTTATTTTTTGGTGTATGTTTAGGGTCTCAATTATTTATCCTTTCAAATAAATTTATTTGAATTTAAAATTGACTATGATAAAATAAAACATAGAATGATTTAATCATAATTAAATAAATACAAATATGCTAATTTGTATTTCGTTAAATCATATATTACATTAATAGTTAAAATATAAATAAACATATTATATTTTTAATTGTTTTTCTTATCATTATCAAATAAGTATGCTAACCACATCTTCCACTTAAAACACATTAGTGTAAAATAGTCTGACTAATAAATTCAGCCTCATCCGTATTCTTTTACTCATATAAGAAATAAAGAGTGTGATATGATGAAATAGTAAAATGATAATTCAATATTATATTAAACTATCACCAAGATAGCATAACACCACTAAAAAATGAAATAACAATAATATCTCATTGTATATCTTAAACTGTTTAACCACATAAGATGAAGTAACCTTGATCCCTTATACTAACATAAAGTACTACCTGGACCTATCTTATTATACACTTAAACTTATGATTATATTAAAGGCACTTTTAATTATAATCGATTAGGCTATGAGTCACAAATTATAAGTGTGTGTTATCAATGAACCTTTTCTTGATGCTTATATCAGTTATTTTGGATTGATTGTTGTCCTAAACAAGTTTCAGTGAACTTGATGCAAGATATCGATGGATAACTAACTAAAATACCGATATTAACATTTCACTTTTTGATAAGGCACTGAGTTCCAAAAGGTATAAGTATTAGATCCCATATCCACTCATATAGTCATGAATAAGGGGTACATTTATCACCCATTTTAGTAATTAGACTTGAGCATAAACAATATGATTTTTATGTTGTAGAAGACCTCCTTCTAAAGGCATTTTAAACTTAATCTCCCATACAAGCTTTAACAAATTGAATAACTCTTGACAAACATTTTCTACTACTTTTTATAAACTTATGTTCGATTTTTCATTGGCATATAAAGAATGGATTATTTTCATTCACTATCATAAAACTTATGTTATCTTAACTTTAACTAAAGTGACGTTCTAAAAAACCAACTTACACACTCAAAAGTATGTTCTCAAATTTGCAAATTCAATTGCAAATGTCATTTATCATCTCATCTTGCTCAGTCCAACAAGCAATTAGGTGGTCACTTGTGTGAGAAATCTAATATGAGCTTGTTGATAAAACATTAAGATACAAATATAGTTTGTTAATTATCATGTACCACAATTTTATGAAAAATAATACAATATTATTAATTTATAAATCAAAATTGGCCATACATCTTGCATCCAATACGTTCTTAAACATCTCTAATGTATGGAAAAATGTTTCTAATTATGAGATTGGCCAAAAAAGATCGACTATCATCTCATATGTGGAGATATATCTAAGGACTATATAACTTTATACATCACATCTTAATTGTAGTGATATCTGATGTCGTTGTACTTTAACCTTCTATGATACTTAAGATCCTTTGCATAAGTTATAATGGTTATATTATTCATAAAATCATAATAATTACATTTAAAAGTGTTGTCAAGTTTAAGCTATACAAAAATATCCTAAATCAAATAGCCTTTTACATTGCAAATTTGCATGCAATTTACTTTGAATCCATTTTAGATACTAAGACACAAGTGTGTTTCTTATAGCAAAAAATATGGCCCTACCTCTCTAAGTATAAAGGTATAGTAGAAGTTGCCTTTCATTTTATCATTGTTTGAAGATCCATCAACATCATTGTATGCAAACAACTTAAGGCTTCCTCCCTAAAAACGTTGATCAAGGTCTACAACACCTCCAAATATTTAAGGATCCTCTTAACTACTTGCCAATGTATAATACTAGGAATACTATGATGTCTACTAATCATCCTAATAATATAATATACGTCTGGTCGAGTATACCTTATAACATTTATTAGATGCCTAATTGTGTTGACATACGGTACACTGAACATTTGCTTATTTCTTTTTTAATTAGAACATTGTTCAATACTAATAATATAAACTTTTTTCATTAGATTGTTAACAATTTAGAGCTATGCATATGAGATCATTTAATATCTTTTCAATGTTATTCTCTCGTGACAAACTTAGAAATCTTTTGAGTTGATTTATGTGAATTTTGAGTCCCAAAATATAATTAGACTCACCTATGTCTTTCATCTCAAATATGGAGGATAACCATTATTAAGCGGTGTTGATCACTCTAAATCATTTCAATTAAAAAAATATTATCCATTTATAATGAGAGGATTAGAAAATTCTTTTCAATCCTTTTACATAGACACAATGGCCTTCTTTAATCAAAATAAAATCAATTGAAATGATGATTCAATGAAATCGATAATACATTATGTAGATGAATTTTTAGGCCATATATTATTGTCTTAAATGAGGCATTTTAAGCTCTTAACCGATGACCATAAAATCCATTGGTTAATCCACATAGATATATCAATCTAATTCTTAATTAAGAAATGCTGTTATCACATCTATTTAGAATAATTCTAAATCTAAATGTACAATGATAGTTATAATAAGACATACCTCACTATAGAGGCGAGTGTCTCATCATAGTCAACACAATATTTTTAGGAATATGATTTTTCTAATAATTGTGACTCGTATTTTTCAAATGATTAATCAACTTTATGTTTAACTTTCAAAATCTACTTATTTATAGTAGGCTTACACCTAGTTGAAAACTTATTTGATTCCCATAAATAATAATTAACCATTGAGTCTATCTCATCCTTTACAGAAATAATCAATTTAACATCCTCTCTTCTTCTAGGGTGGTTTTAACTGATGATCCTCTTTTGATGGCAAGTACACACGGACTATTGCAACAAGACTGGGAGGTGCATCTCTAGCATGTTTATCTCGAAGGGAACCAGTGCGTTGATCAGATAGCTTTCCTAACAGTGGCTTTCAGCCCGGGTTTGCATATTCTGAAGGAGGCCCCGGTGATCATCCAGGAGCAACTTCACCACGCCCAGTGTGACCCCTTATACCGAAGAGCCCTATGCTAATTAGGGGCTGTTTGTTGTGTAGTTTTATTTAGTTTTCCTTTTGTAACCAAAAAAAATCAATTTATCAAGGTGAATTATTAGCCTTATCATAAGAAGATTATTAGCATCCAATATGGAATACATAAAGCTTTTCCTTTGATCCCAAAATATCAATAAGAAATAACTACATGTTTTCTTTTACTCAATCGACTATTGCCATTTAGTGGTTCACATTCACTATCTAAAGCACTTTTATTAGGTAAAACATCACTTTCAATGATGGTGCTCAGTCAAGTTCTTACAACTCATATGATTTAAAATTCGTTATTAATCCACTAATGGTTGGAAATTACTATTCTAAAACATTCACACAATGAGACTCTATTTCATTCTTTCCTCTTTTTAGATGTTCGCAATATATCATATAGCCTTTATAATGCTTAAAATGTCTAGCTACATATGTTGTTGCTCTAAGTGTGCAATCTAACCAAAGAAACTCTAAACAACCATCTCGTAAGTGTAATCATAAATAGTGACATCAACAAGTTTAGATTAGCTCTATGTAATTACGAGTGAAGTGACCTATATATTGGCAGTTGTAACATTTAACCTTAATTACTTGATAGCAAATTATCATAAGTCTCTCGATCACATTGATTACAAGTCATATGCCCAAACTAATGACTTTTAGAATAGCCAAACTAAGCTGGAACTTGTATTTAAATTTGTTTAGAAAATTTATTTAAATTTGAAATTGATTAAAAATGATTTTTTTAGAAAAGCTATGATGAAATTTGAATGGCATGGTGATTTTTATAATTTGATGATATAATTTATGTTAATATAAAAAGTAGCACAATTTCAAAGAGACTTAGAGGGAGAAATTAATTTTTGTCTTTAATAGATAATTTATGTCTTGTTTGATTATGTAAATTATGATTATAGTT
>JANIHZ010000002.1:65801667-65816359 GCA_027478365.1 Erythroxylum rufum | reverse complement strand
AAAATTAAAAATTAGATTAAAAAACTGATTAGTTTAAATTTTTTAATATAAAATCAGTTTACTAATACAACATTTAAAAAGATCGATATTATAACCCCAAGGCGTAGGTGAGTTGGTAAGGGGTTCTCCTGACTTAATTGAGATTGCGGGTTCGAATCGACCTCATGTATGTAACCGTTTAAAATTTGGGGTCAGAGCTTTGTTTCCGCAAGGACTGAACCTGCTCAAGACACCTCGTAGAGAAGAAAAAAAAGATTGATATTATATTATAATAATTGTTGATTATGAGATTATCCACCGTTTTTATTTCTTTAAACTACGCATTTAGCCTCCGACAAGACACCTTTGGCTTTAGCTCCAATCTTCAAGGTCCCCAACTATCACCACGTGCATTTCCAATGAGTTTATCCCTCACGCTCCAGCACTTCAAGACACGTGTCGATAACGTGCCTCGTGGCGTTGCACACACTCCGTTGGCGCGTGGGAGTACATGGATTCTCGAGAAAGCCTTTCCTTTGAGAAGAAGGGTAGTGACTTCTTGGTCATCTCTATTTTTGCTGTACGAAGAAAACCAGAGCTGATTCACATCCAAGTCCTTGTCTTTTTTTTTTTTCCCCTAACAGTTTACGCAAAGAAGATCGATGTCCGTAAGTTGACGTATTGGTTTTTGGCGTTTGCTTTCTGGGCACTTCCAGTTTCTCAGATACAGGGTATTTCTCTGAGCTAGTTTTGTTTGTTGTGTTGATTAGCCTGTGGGTGGCATTAGACCTTCCATTTTTGTGTGTTGCTGGCTTTAATTTTCTTTAAGGAGCTGTAGTTGAATGATTGAGTTGTTTTGGTTTGCTGCTATCTGGGTAGAAGATCTTTTTTGAGGTGATTGCTTTTGTTATCAGTAGTTTAATTTTCAAATAATCGACTTGATTCCAAAGTGGTGATGCGTAGTTTTGCGGACTGAAGAAAAGTCTTGTGCTTTGATGCGTATGATGAATTTTTTTTATTAGGAGGTTGTTTATGTGTTATGTTTGCAAATCATATGAACTATTTTTCTGAACAGAAATTGGGTTGCTCTGTATGTTTCCAGAAAGGGAATTGGTTAGTTTGAAAAAGAAAGCTGTAAAGGAATACGTAACTTGGACCCAGGAGTCCTTCCTTTGTTCCCCTTAGTTTTCGTTCAACACTTGAGGGACACATCATTTACAGTTGATACGGTGAGGTTCTTGAAGCGTCATTGGGAAGAACTTTTGTATTTTGTTGGAGTAGAAAGATGCAAAGGGTACGTTTGTCTTCCCAACAGGCACCTGTACATAAGCTAGGGGATTCTCAGATGACGTTATCTCCAAAGTTTAGGCTGGCTGTGAACCAATCTTCTTTGTTAAATCCTTCATCTGAGTATGAGGTGTCTTTCCTATCCGAGCCCTTCATTCCAGGGCTTCCAGATGATGTTGCATTAAACTGTCTTCTCCGGCTTCCAGTTCAGAGTCATGCAGCTTGCAGGGCCGTTTGCAAGCGATGGCACTTACTTCTTGGTAGTAAGGAGCGATTCTTTACCCGTAGAAAGGAATTAGGCTTCAAAGATCCTTGGCTCTTTGTCTTTGCTTTCCACAAGTGTACTGGAAAGATTCAGTGGCAAGTCATGGACCTTTCTCACTTTACTTGGCATACCATTCCCACCATGCCTTGTAAGGACAAGGTCTGCCCGCATGGATTTAGGTGTGTTTCAATACCTTCAGATGGAACACTTTTTGTTTGTGGGGGTATGGTCTCTGATGTTGATTGCCCACTTGACCTGGTTCTTAAGTATGAGATGCAGAAGAATCGGTGGACTGTGATGAATCACATGCTCACAGCCAGGTCATTTTTTGCAAGTGGAGTAATTGATGGGAAGATTTATGTGGCTGGAGGAAACAGCACTGATCTTTTTGAGCTAGACTCGGCTGAGGTTTTAGATCCTATAAAAGGGAGTTGGCATCAAATTTCAAGCATGGGAACTAATATGGCGTCTTATGATGCAGCAGTTCTCGATGGAAAGTTTCTTGTAACAGAAGGCTGGCTGTGGCCATTTTATGTCTCTCCCAGGGGTCAAGTTTATGATCCTACAACCAATGAGTGGGAGAATATGGCTGTCGGACTGAGAGAAGGATGGACTGGTTCGAGTGTGGTTGTTTATGGACGCTTGTTTGTGGTTTCAGAGCTCGAAAGGATGAAGCTCAAGGTTTATGATGCTGATACTGATTCCTGGGAAGGAATAGAAGGGTCCCCTTTGCCAGAGCAAATTTGCAAACCCTTTGCAGTAAATGCCTGTGATAGCAAAATTTATATCGTGGGTCGGAATCTTCATGTTGCTGTGGGTCATATCTCTAGGCTGAAACAGAAGGGAATTGCCGAGAAATGGAGCTTTGGTGTTACATGGCAGGTAGTGGAACCACCGGATAGTTTTTCCGACTTGACACCTTCAAGTTCTCAAGTTTTATTTGCTTAGCCTCTTAGAAGTCTGACTACCATCTTGTTTGTTGTTGTACGAGCTGTAATTATGTAACCTTTTCAAAATTGTAGAATTACATCAATTATACTGCTACTCCATGCTTCTTGTTTTCATGTGCTAAGTGTATTTTGTGTTATTGTGATTGTCATACTCGAGTTTCTGAATCTCCACTTCTCCTTATTAAACAAAGAATATTCCCTGTTCTAAAGGTTATCGACGTTTCGCTGTTGCATTGCATTAGTCCCGGAACCTGGTGTGGAGAATTATATGACTGTGGTAGCTCAAAGTACATAGGCCTTCGTTACCATCTTGTCTTCTGGTTGGCTTGCTTATCGGCATTGTTGTTTACAATAGAAGGTCAGATTTAACTGAATAAGTTTTACGCACCGAGGCCTCTGCAACATCAGTTCAATACCTGATGAACATCCTCCGACTGCAACCAATGGAGAAGAACCATTTACCTGCTACGTCATGTGATCTATAAATTTAAGAGCTGTGATCATATATGATACTTAGATGCCAAACTCTTGTCCAAGATCTCCATTAACAATACAATTCTGACTTCCTCATCTTCTGCCTGAATTACTGGAAAAAAGATTGTTGCCTTGGAAAAAGAAAAGATTAATGTGGTATTAAAGCTTAAAAATTATATAAATTCCAACAGTAGAAAAGGCAAGCATATTGCAGAATAGTCCTGCGCATTATCTATTGATTGGCAAATTGGAGCAGATGGATTGTGGATGCCCAGTTTGTGAACAAAATGGTCGAATCACCGTTTGACCAAAGCTAAAGCTTTGCTGAAAATGTCAACGAGTTGAACATAGGTGGGCACATAGCTTGTGGTGATAGTTCCCCACAAGATAGAAAATGACAATCAATCTCTACATGCTATGTGCACTCATGAAAAACACTAGTAGCAATTTGCAATGCCACCTGACTATTGCAATAAAGCTTCATTAGTTGAGAATAAGCAACACCAAAGACACTATAGTAGTGACTTCAACCACTTAAGCTCACAAGTTGTGATAGTCATGGGTTGATACTACGCCTCAGCAAAAGAGGGGGGCACGGTATGTTATTTCTTTGTTCTTTAGGAGATAGAAGAATGCCCAAGTTGAATAAACCATCCAGTAAAAGATCATCGAGTCAAAAGATAACTTGCCCAATCTGAATCACATTAAGAATACAAATCCAAATCGCAATTAGCTTGCACCAAAATTCCTTGACTTGGGTTACCTTTCAAATAATACACAACACCAAGAATGGTATCCTATAGTGCTCTTGGCGTGGCTTCTGCATGAATTGTGCAAGCATATGCACACAAAAGGAAAGTTTAGGTCTCATAAACGGCCAACTAACCTAAGCACTCCAAATCTAGGAGCAATTCTCCTTTTGCCAAAGGAAGTTGATGGTTTTGACCAATGCAAAGCCAATAATTAACTCCTAATAAGATTTTAGTAATAATATCTAATACATATTTACGTTGGCACAAGAAAATTCTATCTGAACTCCAAGCCAACTCAAAACCTAACAAATATTTCAAGACTCCGAGGTTTTTCATATGATTGTTTAAAGGTCTTAATTGTAGCACCATCATTCTAAATAATAATAAGAAAATCAACATAAACCGACACATTGAGTTGCAAGCCATCACGTTGCAATGTAAAGAGAGAATAATCGAAATAAGATTGCATGAAACCATATTGTTTCAAAGCTTTAGTTAACTTAGCAAAACAAGTAGCTGGGAGCTTGTTGTAATCCATTTAATGATTTCCAAAGTTGGTAAACGCTTCCCAATACCTGAAAATGGAAACTAGGAGGTAACTTCATATATACTTTCTCTTTCAAATCACCATGAAAAAATGAACTGTGAATGTTCATTTGATGGAGTTCCCAATTTTGAGTTGTTGCAACTGCAAGAATTCTACATATAGTAATCATTTTTGCAATGTTTTAAAAACCAGACCGAAAATTAAACGGGTAAGACAAGAAATTTAAAATTTAAAAGGTTCAACTCACATTAGATCATCATAAAACTAGTTAAGATTGAATAAAAATTAACGAATTTAAAAAAGAATTAAAGAAGACATTCCTATCTATCGAAAAATTTAAAGTTTAATTGGAAAAGGAGAATGTTAAATGAAAGATAATCAGTTTATTTTGATTTATAAAAACTAATTAGTTTATGAAAACTGATCGATTAATTAATAAATTGGTTAATTTTAATAACAAAGATTCTTAAACCAAATCGAATTGTAAAGTTGAAGATCAAATTGAAAAGTTAGTTGATTTAAGGTTTTTACTATTAAATCTAAAAAAGTAGGGACATTGTGCGTCCTTGAACTGATAACCATCTTTCGGCTAACCTAGCCTCCTCCGTCCCTTGGGACCAATAAGGGGTAGTACAGGAATATTCACTTATTATCCATCAACTACGCCTTTCGGCCTGATCTTAGGCCCTGACTCACCTCCCGTGGTGGTCGGGTGAATTCAATAATGGATGTTAATCGAAGTTTGAAGAAGGGGAATGGTCGACAAAATTTGCAAGTGCACAGAATCATTCTTAGCACCTATAAATTAAGTATTCGAAGGTCGTCTCCCACAAGGACTAAGATACTTACTACTAAATTAATCCTAACTACTTGAACTAAAATGATAAGAAACTTAAAAGATGATTGGATGAGAGCAGGCAATAAATTGTAAAGACAGTAAATAAACAAACAAGGGAAATCTAATGGTTTAGACCTAGGACTTTGGGGTTTACCAATTTAAGAGATTGATCAATAAACTATGGAATTGATTGAATGACAGGTTATAATAACAATTACACAACTTTACTCATATTCTCTCTTAAGACATATAAGAATACCTAACTAGTTGATTACCATCTCTTAATGTGAAACCTAACTAGTCAAATTCATCAAGAATAAGCAATCACAAGTTATCACACTAGTTTAGGATATCTCTATCTCTAAATCTAATGCGTTTAGCTTCCTAGTGCATAAATCATACTTCGCCTCTCAATTCATCATATGATTCTTAAGGTTGCATCTATGGTGATCAAGCATAGGAACAACAGTGAAGTTCAAGAAAGATAAACATAACCCAAGAACTTTCATTCAACACCAATCAATTCATAAAATACAAATTAATCCCCTAAAATAGGCTACATCCCTCACCCTAAATGGGGTTTAGTTCCAAAACATGATAACAGAATCCATACAAATAAATACTATCAACATCCAAGAAAGAGTAAAGAGAGAAGGTAGAGAGAACACAAAATAAGATTGCTTTCAATGCTTGATTCAATCCTCTTTTCTCCTCTTCTTTGCCTCTTTTGGGTGCCTCTAATTGTACAGCCTTGTTTTAAGTGTCCAGCACCCACTTTTGGTCTTAAAATGAGTATTTATAGTGTCTTGGGTCAAAGAAACCTAGTTTTTGCTAAACAAGGGAATGCAGATCGTCATAGTGCCGAAAAAGTTCGTTAAGTAGACTTCATGTCCGCTGAGCGTACCTTTTTGGGTTTCTATAGTGAATTTGGCCAGTGAATGCCCGTTGAGCAGACATAATGTCTGCTGAGCAGACCTTCTCGGGTTTTCCAGCTTTCCAGCCCTGCTCATATCTATTTGAAGGGACATCATGTCTGTTGGGTAGACATACATTAGGTATCTACAAAAATGTACAATTTTGACCCCTTTAGACGGCAAAAATCTCTCCTTAGAGCTTTAAGAAAGTTGTAGAACTCAGAGTCCTTTTCGAAAGCATACTTGAATGACCTTAATCCGACATCAATAACAAAAGTTACGCCTCTTACCCCAAAATCTATTCATTTGCACCTATTAAGCAATAAAGTTGAAATGTGTAAGAACTAACCAAATAAAGCGCTAAATTCACATAAAGATAAGTCAAATTAGTTCCAATTCATCCCAAAATCATATATGAATTATTTGACTTATCAGGAAAGGAGAAGGAGTCCTCGACCTGCAATAAATAGTGTGCTGATGAACTCTTAGAGGACCTCAACTTACAAATGGTGTTTGTCACATAATCTCACAGATTTGTGGATGGTATTTTGTGTCAATGTTCACATCTTAGAGTTTCCTCGTTTCAATGTCCACATCTTAGAGTTTCCTTGTTACCACTCACATCTTCAATTCCTTCTCCTCTTGAAGAAACTAGACTCTCACTTCTCTTGGTGTAGTCACCAAGTCTTATACCTTTAACTTCCTGACCAACTTGATTGTGCTTACAAAAGGAACTTCACTTTCTTTTTCTACCCTACTCCAATCTTTCATATCCATTGAATTAACATCAGTCTTACCTCATAAGGTGTCAAGTATGAAAGGAAGTTAACATTTACAAAACACAATGAAAGTTTATGAAGGGGTGTTGTAGTTTCGCAAAATCTAGCATAATTAAAACAGATAATTGAACGCACAAACGCAAATCAAAAATCAATAATAAAATTTGGTAACGCAGCTCAGTACACCTTGTCTACGTCTGCGAGACCCTCACCCAGGTTAATACTTTCACTAATGACAATAGTTTTTATACAAGGTTTTACTGAGCCGATACCACTTAACACTTGATATTATTTCTCATCCTCACAACCCGTGAAAGTATTTTACATCCAATAGTACGACTACCTTATACTAATCTTAACAGAAGATTTTCACAACAATGTTTAATAATAAAGATGATAATTGAATAACTCAAGTGATTAAATCAATAAAGACATAAACAAAGAAAAACACTTAAGATAAAAGTACTCCCCTAATATGTGCTTCATTAGCTGAAAGCGTGGAAAGTTATAGAACAATATCTGTTGTGAATTATTGAAAAGAATAATGATCAGCCCTTGCACAACAACATCAAAATAACATCAATCGAACAAACATTTCATCACCGAAACGTCACCAATAATACAACTGCAACAACAAACATCTCTTAGACATTTTTCACTCAAAAACCAATATCTGAATAGCCCTGAAAATCACACAACACTACAGAGAACGCAGTTGTCCAAGATGGATAGAATTGCCAAAAATCAGCTGCCAAAGATAGCACAATACTCCCGAAAATACAACTACAAAAATCACAAAAATTCTAGAGTTTTCACACACCACCACACTAAAAAGACAATTGCAAAGCCACACACAATAGCCACCAAATCAGCTACAGAAAATCGCACATTCAACCTAAAAATATAGCCCCAAAATCATGTGCATACTACCAAAGAATAGTTGTCAAAATTGCGATCAATAGTCTTTTAAGAACAGGAAAGAACACAACTGGCTATCAACAAATATGCAGCCCAATTTAGTCACGCAGGAGTAAAGGAAAACATAGCAGCTGCACTCCCACACACCATCATCCAAATCACGTTAAACACACATTAGAAAAACAGCTGCTTAGACTTCCAAAAAGAGCAACAACTTTAATAAAAATGGAACACAAAAACCTTCAGCCAAGGCTGACGTGATCAGCCAAGAAGTTTCCATCAAATGGACTTCTGTCTCAACTCAATCAGCTCACAAACATCATTGACAATAACTCATAGATATCCAACTGCCATAATCAAGTTAAAATTCCTGAAGATCACCATTATCCCACAATAGGATATACATACTAAATACCATCTTAATTAGGATTTTAAACTTCTCAAACTTGTCTTTAAAGAATCCCACATAAACACAACTAGGTCTAATCATCAAATAATGTCTAAAGTTAAATAATAAGATATAATCACCTATATCTTAACACACAAAATACTTCGATGCAAGGAACACTCCCAACTTTAGATCATATACCTTCTATCCTTTCTTGCTATAAGGATAACTGAAAAGACATATTTTTGACTACAAATAGAAATTTTGTCTCCTTTATAGTTATGATTATAAAAATAACATAAGTATCTAAAAACATGCAAATGTCCAAGCGAGTGTGCTTTATCATACAGAATCTTATACAATGGTTTGCCATCCAAGACAAGTGAAGGTGTTCTGTTGATTAGGTACCTATCAGTCAAAATACATTCCCCCTAAAACTTTACAGGAAGATTAGCTTGGAATCATAATGTGTAAGCTACATTAAGTACATACTTATGCTTGCGGTCTACTCTTCTTCTTTTCTTGTGGAGTTCCTTTAAAAGATGATTTGTGCATAATTCTACATTTTTTAAAATAATTGTTCATGCATTCGAATTAAGTACCATTATTACTATGCACAATCTTTACTTGTTTATTAAACTGACATTCCACTGTAGCAAAAATAATTACTAAACAAAATTACTTATCTATACTAAATTACTAATTAATTACTTTTTTATTGTCATTCTTTAAATATACTTCTTCAAAATTTAAATATTACTCTTTAGCACATTCTTAAATTATCCTAAATAAAATTACTTATCTATGCTAAATTGCTAATTAATAACATTTTTAGTGTCCTTTAAATATATATTTTTAAATTTTAAATTTCACCCCTTAACACATTTTTAAATTATCCTAAACAAAATACTAATTAATAACATTTTTAGTGTCATTCTTTAACTATAATTCTTTAAAGCTTAAACATCACTCCTTAACACACTCTTTTCTTAAATAAAATTGATCATATATCCTAAATTACTAATTAATAATTTTTATAAATTTTAAATAAATTTCTATTTTGGTTTGAATTTTGACAAACCAATACTAATATTTTTAATATCATTAAAAACTAGAATTTATATCTTCTTCTTATTTTAGAATTTTACTATTTATTTCAAGTATAATATGTTCTCTTTATAGTATACTTCTCTTCTCAATGATCGTATATGAAAACTAGAAAGTGAAAACAAAACAAAATTCCTCCATGTTTTATTAATTTTCTTAGTCTAATACTCATCTTTTTTCTCTCAGATACTCTCTCTCTCTCTTTCTCTATTCTCCCAATCTCAAACCCCTAAAATCACTATCTATTATGAATTGTAAATTTGTGATTGACTGAAATTAATATCCCTCCTCCTCTGGAATGTTGCTATCCATAGTTGATCATTTTGCCTCAATAGTAGTGTTTAATTTCCTCTCCTTCTCGTCTCTCTTTCAATCTCCACCCTTCATTTCCCAAGCCTTCCATAGTTGCATCCTGCATTATTAATCAGTCAACAGACCTTGGCAATGTTGAGGTTGTCTCACCTATATATGGCGGAGTGAGTCGAAGCTTAGAGCTTGTAAAAATTGTCGTGTTAGTTATGGAGGTATAAATGCATGTGAGCTTTGATGTAGGATTTTTTAGGCTGGTCCTGGTGATTTGGCATTTTTGGTCGTCTTTTTGGTGCTCCAATGTAAGTGATAACTAGTCATTTTCGGATACAAAGAGACCAAACGTTTACTGATTTGGGCATCAGAGAAGAAGAAGTATTTGATTCTTCACTGTTAAGAGGAAACCGAGTGGTTTATTATTTAACCGGTCAGTTTTCATTCACAATGGTCAAAAGTAAAAACCAAAATAAAAATCAGTCTGGTTTGTGCTTAATACGATCGAACCAGCTAGTCCGGTATAGTTTTTATATCATTGCAATATCTAACTATATAATGTATATTCTAATAACTTCCTTCATACCACTTTATAAAAGAATCTTCCTAAAATTATGCCAAGATTAATTAAAGGTGACCTTAAAAGAAAGCCTATTCATGGCCCCTAAAGCAAGTTAAAAGTAATTAAGCAACCTACAGCTATACTCCCATATCAAGACCTGAAAGTCCAACCGAAAACGACCCTCACATGCAAGGTACTTACTCTGACTATCTTTAGAATCAATAAAGATAAAATTTCAGCTCTAGATTAATATGGAAAGCCGCTCTGCTTGCCTTTAATGGCCAAGTTTCTTGAAGAGTGCACTACCAGCCATTTACTTAAACTACCAATTTCCTCCTTAGTTTGTTTTCTGTTGGGGCTAATAATATTGACAGGGATTATATGATTGTCACTGTTTGACAATCTAAATTTTAGGACTTTTAACTCTTAAAACGCCAATCTTTTTAGAGTAATAGTATTTGCGTGAGTGTATATAAGAATTCTTTGTATTAAGATCGAAGACGAATCAGCCACATGGTACACTTCATGATTGAGACAATTATATGTGTGATATAATGTAAAGTGAAATTGAAAACGATATTTCTAAGTTAGACAAGTCTAAAATTAAGAATAGCTGAAAGGAACGTAGGCAACAAGACCACATGACTTGTTAATTGTTATAATAAACTTTCAATGGGCAAAGACCACATGCTTGCTCTACATACGTGTTCATGGGACCTCATGTCAAAGCAGAAAGGCAACAAGACAAGACACCGGCTAATTGATTCCTTCAACATCTTGCTCATACTTGTTAAAGAAATTTTCTTAATTTATGCACACTGAAAGGTCAAGCAAATCATTTCCACAAAGAACAATCCATTCTACAATGGAACTATCATTCATTAAATTTCATTTTTCTCTCTGTTTTTGTATATCTTCTTGTTTTTTAACTATTTCCCAATTCAAATGGGCAAAAGCTTTGATGAATTTCTAATTACCTTCTTTTTTAAGAATTATACAATAGCTAACTATATTGATGATCCTCATCCTATCCTCCCAAAACGAGGACCCTTGTACGGATGACTTGATTTTGACAATAGCCATGGACAAAAACAAAATCCTCATGGGTGTAGGGTTGTTCGTATAAAGTACTGTTGGGCTGCATGTGCACCACGTTGGCTGATGTGAAATATAGAGACCATCCACATAGGTTCAACTAACCCTGATTTTACATTGTCTACCCCATTTCTCTACAGAGAAAGTGAAAGTGGAAAACAATCCCCAAAAGCTCCTTTGCGATAAAAGGTATACTCAAATGACCCTATGCTGACGATCATGTATATATTATATTCGTATCTCCTAAGAGAATAAAGCTGAGCAGGCCAAGTGCCCTCTGGTTCAGGATAAAATACAAGAATGCCCTATCCTTTAATACTTTGCCCTTCGTTATCTCGTTCATAGATAAATATTCATTTACTCTTTAATATACATATATTTCAGGGTATGTAGTGTGACAGAAGAAAAGCAGACTTCAGAAATCTGAGATCAATTATGGATTCCACGTCCAAAAGTGGACAAAAGTACCTTTCTTTTCAATCGATGACGTGAGATTGAGAAGTTCGTTGTCCCTACTCCTTACGAGCAACAATACTACTACTAATTTGTACATAACATTTTGCGCTACCACAACAATTAATGCACAAAAGAAAAAGAACAACAAATTAAAAGAGAAGCAAGTTTCCTACATCATCGGGAATAATAACAGTGAAAGATATGTTGTGCCTCTGTAACAAAACAATGAGATATAACGTTCGAGAAATCCTGATTGAGAAGCCGTGCATGGTTCATGAATTGTTTGGGCAGTTTTTGTGGTGTGTTCTCCAAAGTCATTTGTGGCTGAGCACATTGTGGAACTTATGCATTATTGCTCTTAGCCCTAGTATTTACATGAACTTGTTGCATAACTTAATAGTACGCTCTTCTCATTAAAACTTGGAGGGTCAGCAAAAACACAAACATCGAGTACACCAAGCATTGGTATTCCATCTTTGCAGCCTGTTCCACAATAAATGCCATTTAAGGATAAAAAAAGGCCAAGAGAAAAAAAATATAGAGTTATTACCCCATTAATCATAACATATATAGTAGAACAATCACAAAATGTATTTAATTACGATCTCAATGATACTTTACAGCCAATGGTAATTGTATTACACAAATTGCTGAATGTATACAACTTTTGCTGTACAACTTTTTGAGTGTATGAACATATAATATTTAGCCAGCCGAAAGTAAAGTGGAAGATTAAGGTAAGAAATTAAAGAAACCTATGGCTTTACCTTGGTGGCACTAGCCGAAGAAGTAAGAGAAATGGAAGAGGAAGATGTGGACGAAGAACTGGATAGAGCTGTGAGGCCCACATTGTAAGTCATGGTACAATCAGGTCGGTAGATACCGTAGTTTCTCTCTGAAGTTGGTCCCGGCTTCAAATCCTCGTTGAACAAAGCGAAAAGATAAACTTCTAACCTCATATTAGGTCTTAGAGGCGTCCCTTCGTTCTCAAACTGCCTTCTCAACAGGTTTCGGTTGTAAGCTGCTGCATTCTCAATAGTTGCACCAATTTCATTTGTGTCACCTTTTGACGGCCAACCTGTCTCCGAAACCCTTACTTCTATTCCGTTAAAACCTAATCTCGCCATAGCAAAAATGACAGAATCTACTTGAGCATAGAGCATGTTGTCGTAGTGTAACTTGGTGAACGGGTCAACCATGCCTGAATTAGGGTTGAAAAGTACATAGTCCAGGGAAATCCTATTAGGGTCGTCCTTATAAGCAAAATATGGATATGCATTGATCCAGAATGGTGCCTTGGTGCTAGACAAAAACTGTAAGAATTGGTACATGACCCCTGAAACCTCACTTTTGAAACTACCAGCCGAAGGAGGGTATGATTGTTCCAAAACTGCTAGGGAATTAGATGTTGAGACTTGAATTGAACTATCCAGGCCTAATTGAACTAATGCACTATGAATGCTGACTATGGCAGGGATAAGATATCCTAGTAAAGAAGTATCATCATCGGTGAAGATCTCGTTGCCTACTGCAATTCCGGTGATCCTTGTCGCCGGAAAGTATGGTTTAATGTGGGTGCTAACCCATTGTAATGCTTGTTGAGGGTCCATCAAAACAGGCAGCATTTGGTTTTCTACAGTCACAATAAGCTCAATGGTGGAGTTGGCAAATGCTGTCAAAACCTGAGGATTGGTGTCATAAATTCTCGCTCTGTTGAGCTTGAGGGAGCTTAAGAGATCAAGAACCTTCTCTGGTGATGGTAAATCGTTAGCAACTTGACCATAGTTGATACCAAGAGATGTCACTCCCTGTAAAACACCATTATATTCTGCAATCCGTTCATAATTAGACACTAAATTTCGAAATTGGGGCATAAATGAAAAACCAAAAACATGAAAACTAACATGCTCATGCAACTGGATATGATCAAGTAAGAAAGATGATTAAGAAAAATGAATGGTACCTGAGAAAATCAGAGTAAACAAAAGGAGCAAACGAATCATCTCAATTTTGCCAAAAGCTGAGTGTGGTACCATGAATTGATCTGTTGAAATTCAGAGTGTGAAGAATTTCAAATTGAGATGGGCAGGCAATAAATATAGAAATTAGAGGTAGAGAGGAAGTTTGGTGAGGGAATTAAAACAATCAATTAATTCTTTTCTTTGCTTGTATGATATTAAAGAGAGTTTGGTAGTAACTTTCAGCTTCCTTTCCTTGCCAATGCTGTATTTGGCTCTTACCTCTTAACTGGTTTTTAAACATATTTCTTTCATGTAGTGGGTCTTACCATTTTCTTCTAACATGGTAGCTTTTCTTTTGGACTAAATTGTCTCTTTCCAACCTGAGTCCAACTCCTCCATTTCTTAATATGACGACAATGCCCCCCACAGCCACTTTCTTCATGCAAAAGCAAAGGGAAATCCCACTTGCTGGTTAAATATTCAGGGGAAGCAATTGGATGATCCCAAAACTAGAGGTGGGGAGTGACGATGCGAACAAAATATTTTCTAAGAAGTTGGAATCTGCAAACAATTATCTGTAAACAGACATCATTCTTTTTAACACTTTTAGACAGCAGACGTTGAATACCAGTACTTTGATACTTTTACGCAAAGGGACAATATGGCTGACGATGAAGCTGACCCTTTATGGAACTTGGACCCTATGCTATCTTTTTCACAATTGCTCTGATTCCAAGCTGGCTTGGACTAACAAGCCTGCTTAATCCCAAATTAAACTCATTAAAGTTAAACTTAATAACTTTTTGTTTTTTCATCAAACCCTTGACGTTAAGTTTTCGATGGGACAATTTCATTGCGGTGAATCTTGAATTAACTAGTAAAGTTTCCCTTTCTAATTATAAGGTCACAATTTTAAGTCACGAAAATAGCTTTTTATAAAATATAAAAGAAAAATTATATCCATTATGACCCTTTGCAAAACGGTGAACCTTATACACTCGATACTTTAACCAATTTTATTGCTGTCGAGTCACCAATTTTTGTGATAATAAAATATACACAAATAAAATTGAATTTGATTTACTTTAATAATTTTTTTGTTAAAAATTCATCAATT
>JANIHZ010000002.1:65750483-65769825 GCA_027478365.1 Erythroxylum rufum | reverse complement strand
TATTTCCTCAAAACCTCAAAGTCATCAAAACCAGTCAATTCTTTTTCCAATCAATTTCCTCAAGGCATAAAAACTTCAATAACACAATTCATATACAAGAACACTCATTGAATTCATTTTCATATTTCTAATTTCCACCAAAAGTTCGGGGTCCAACACAATCCTTACATCTCACCTAATTATATTCACGTCAAGTCTCCAATTAAGAACATTCACTATTGCTATGTCCATTCCAATTGCCTCTAGATAACATTTCTATACCTGTTCCTGTCCATGGATGGAGTTTCCCGTCTGATCATCACAAAACCCTGTTTTTGTGTAGGCCAATATTATGCCCTGCACTTTCTTTCTCATAGGAACACATAGCTTACTAGCGATTCTACTCTAATTTCCCATCATTTACCTCTTCGAAAGCAACATCATTTCATAGAACGATCATTTTAGGCGCATTCACTCTTCTTCTTTTGATTCAGGATTTCTTCCTTAATCGCGTATACAAATAAAAAATCCAAACTTAGATGTATTTCTACTTTCTCCGTACTACACACTATTCATCACTTATCAACACTTGTAAAATCATTTATATCTAGTCTATTTTCCTCTTCTCTTCTTATCTCATCTCTATCACATTCAAAGGTAGTTTATCTACCTTGTCAAACCATATACGTTTTTCTTATTTCTTATCCACATTTTATCGATACCTGGTCACCCTAAAATTTTGATCTTCGTTACACAGCCATATTATTTTTATCCAACATTCATTTCACATCCGAGTCTAACCTTTCATGGTCCTAAAGACAATTTATTTGACTGGGAATGGCTTGATATATCTACATATTTCCAAAGTCTCAAACAGTCACTATGATAGAAATGCGAAACCATATACCCAATTCAGTCCACAAGACTCTAATTGTGTCTCTATGCATGTAAAATCACAATACATTGTATCTTGATCTCCGATGTAAACCTTCATCACATACTACATAATCTCCAAATCTAAATGGCATAAGTAATATCATTCCTACGGTTTACACATCAAACAAACCACAATAATACATTCACATCAATACTCGCATTGTACCCCGTAATACCTTCACCCATACAATTGTGCTAGGTCGTTGTCCGACATATCTAATCATATACAATTTCTCATTTCTACATATCCACAACCTTCATGTTAATGCATTATGATATACCATCACTTTTCTCACTATTGGAATCAATTGAAACACTTAACACATGCTCATGGGACTCAGACTAGGGATCAGTTGCTATCGTCTGCTTTGCCATGACTAGAAGGCATGCAACTTAACACAAATTTCAGAATGCCCATGTACAATCGTACTTCTGGGCTCTGATACCACATATGTAGCATCCTACTCCCGCGGGACCCGAACCCGACATCGTGGTGATATCTGAGTCCGTGCCCCACGAGGGTGGCATGCTAGAGCACTCGAATACAGTCAAAACTCAGTATAATAATTATTATTTTTTAAACACAAACATACACTATGCGGAAAAATCTTGAACATACATAATCACCGGTAAATACAATGACCATGGGGCCCTTTTTGCAAATACAAATTATTACAGTCTGTTGACTTTACAATTTGACCTAATCATTTGTACAAAAATTCAGAAAATACAATTTTAGGAGACACTAATGCAGACGTGAACTGATCTCGACCTCTATCTTCGACTTGCATGCAGTAGGCATACTCCCGTTTGTTTAACGGGGTACTCTTCAAAGCCTGAAAAATAATTGCAAATTTTGGGTGAGTTTTGCAAACTCAGTGAGGAATCATCATCGATGGTCCACTCAACTTATGCAACACATCATGTTACATACCATATACTCACATTATTGCATATTTGAGCACATTTCACAATTTCCCTTGAGCATGGACAAATTTCACTTAAGCATAAACAATTTATACATTTCGTTCAATTAGACATACATAACCACTTGAATACATGCAATACTCGAGCATAACACAGTTGTTTCATAATCCACTTTCAGAAGTACCACATGACATAATTCACATTCAGAAGTACCACATGATCATTATCCCATAAATATAAGGCGTTATCGCCTTTCACCAAATCAAAATTATTCAATCAAATGCATATGAAATGCGTATGTGACTCTTTCTCATTTTATTACGGGGTTGTGATCGAGCGCCTAAACTGTCCCATACAGGCTCATTAAGCGTTAAACGCATTTTAGGGGTAGAAGAGCCCTTTGGGTATGCACTACTCCCTTTTCGAGCTCGAGGCTCTGAATCACTGTGGGCTCAAAGCCCTGATATGGTGAGCCTGAGGCTCTGAATCACGGTGGGCTCGAGGCCTTAATACGGTGAGCTTTTAGCTTTCGGTGGTTGCTCCAGTCACAACTGTCATTATCTATTCATGCATTTATGTATGAAATGCATATGTCCCAATTAAACAGTACATGTATTGCACTTAATCCACGTATCGCAAGGTGTCATGTCATAAACAAGTAGTTCCCAATCTCCCAATTAAACAGTACATATATCACAATGCAGCCATGTGTCACAATAACAAGTAGTTCACAATTTGCCGATTAAATAGTACATATATCACAATGAATCCATGTATCACAATTGATCACATTATAAGCAAGAAATTTTCAGATTTGCAATTATCACAAATCATCACATCACAAGCACTTCTATGTCATATCCCAAATACATCGGACCTTCTGTCCGAAATCCATATTCATAAACAATCACAAAACTCACCATTATTCGCCACAGTAGACATATAGTAATTGAGAGAACCAACTAGGTTACTCACTAATAACTCCCGAGCTAATGCATGAAAATCGCAGCAACGTCGGTGGATCGACGCTCCAAATGTGCCTCTATAACAATTAAAGTATATAACCATTACCAAATGTACAATTAGAACTATTTAATAATACACATGTAGCAATTAAAATGTGTACAATGCATGTTCGTGACATTCCCGGCACTAATCTACAAATTTCCATCATAAAAATTCCGCCTAAAAATTAGAAATTTAATGACACCAAAATTACTAAATTCGGATCCCTATAGGTACAAAAATTAAAAAAACAAGGACTAGAAAAATAATTATCCGGTCCTCTCACTTTGGCCTAGCCAATCCATGTCAAGTTTACCATGAAAAATGTCCAATTTTAGATAGAAATGAAATTCAATATTCCACGAATCCGATGCCTCGAGAATCAGGTCAATCAGATGTTAGAAGGAAAAGTTATAAGAAAAAGAGTGGAGAAAGGTCGGTTCAGGAAAAATACATGTCCTAGTCGACTAGGACATGATTGTAGTCGACTAGGTCGACTATAGTGCCTGACTGGATTCTTTCTTTTTCCAACATCCCAACTTTCCCAGGTCATAACTCCTTACTCTAAACTCTAAATTGGACAAAATTGGTGTCTATTTCATAGAGAAAAGAGATCTCTACAAGTTTCATGAAGGATACAAAAACTAATTCCACCTCTAAAGATGTCAAAAATGCAACTAAAGTTTCTATTCAATAACAGTTTTCCAGACCAGTACCACATACTTCAAAAACTCATATCTTCCTATCCCTTTTGCCAAAAATTCCAAAATTTATGTCAAAAGGAAGATCAACACATGTTATACAACTTTCATTAAGACCAATTTCAAAAATTCTAAATCAAACTAGAAAAATTCATCAAAGTTTCAAGCCCCCTTTTTCGATTACTGTTTATACAGCACATATAGCTCATTTTCAAGGCCAAATTCAAACCCCTTCAAGGTACAATTTGACAGAACTTCCTTCATAATAAATGTGGCCAAATGTCTCAATTTTAATTCAAGACAAGCCTCACCTCATTTTCTCAACTACATAAAGAGTTATGGCAAAAACATTGAAACATGTACAAATGAAAATTTCCAGCTTTTACACCTAACTCAAAAACCTATCATTCCAATACAAATTCTATACTCATAAGCATCCAATTTAGTCATTAATTCACCCAGACTATAATCAAAACCTCCACTTGAACAATGATCACAAAAATGACAGCAACTCATACTCATTCATCTATTTTCTACACCATTAACATCATTTAATGCAATCCAAACCCTCTCAAATGACATACATCATATATTATCCTACTTCATCAACCATCAATTAATCATTCCAATTTCTTACCCAACTATACCAACACAATTCTCATACACTTAGGTGCACAGCCATCACAAGGAATGCATTTAATGACCAATTAAGAACATAAAACATACTTCTTACCTATAAACTTCAAATCTTCCCAATCTTCTAACTATTCCGATTTCTCTATCTCTCTTCACATACACAACATCATCACTTCATGGCTTAGGGTAAGGAGAAGAGAAGAGCAAGCATGGGAGGAGGAGCTAGAAAAATGAACAAACTAAATCAAGAAGAAGGGAGGGAGGAGAGACTCACGAAAATGGAGAGAAAAGCCAAAAAAATTTCACTAAAGAAAAGCCAAAAAAATTTCACTAACACCTTAACAAAGAAGTTTCATGAATGAGGAGAGGAGGCAAGAGCATTTAATAAGTAAGGACACTTGTCATTTAAATAAGAAAAAGAAAAAGAAGCATTTAATATTATTTAATAAGAACCCTTAATCCATCCAATGGCTCTAATTAATCCCTCTAATGGCTCTAATTACAATCCCAAAATAATATACACAATTTTCCAGTGTCATTAGACAGAAATTTTCGATACTGGAAACCAAATCAGTCTACCACTTGGCGATTTTTTCGGTCCGAAAAGTTTCCCCGAAAATTTCCAGAAAATTCCCAAAATTGCCCAAAAATGCAAAACACATAAAATTCCACTCCAAATAATTGTTCAAGCACGAATTCATATTCTTCCACAAAAATTACATTTAGGCACGTATACCGGGAAATTTCATGAATGCATGTATAGTCAGTTTCATGTGCAAAATTTCACAATTCCCAAGTAAAAGTATGCATGAATATTTCAAAACAATCTAAGCACTCCTAGTCCTTTTCCAAATTACTGTTCTACCCTTTCCATCGAGGGTGGGATGTTACACAGAAACCACCAAGTCTTGTTTTCTTGTTCCTACTAGCTCAAGTGAAAATAATGTAAACACATTTCCTGTTTCCCTTGCAAACTTGTTACGTAAAGACATTGAAACCTGGCATTTAAGGCTGGGACATCCTTCTGTTTCAAAGACTTAAAGAATTGACGAGTTGAAATGCAACGTCAGTTCAACTTTTGATTGTGGTGTGTGTCCTCTAGCTAAGTTCAAAAGGCCTAAATTTCATAATAGTCATTCTTATGCTGTTGCACCCTTTGACTTAATACATGTTGACATTTGGGAACCTTTAGGAATACAAACCCGAAATGGATGCCACTATTTCCTAACTGTTGATGATGACTATACCAGATACACTTGGATCCACTTAATGAAACAAAAATCTGAAACTTCGCAATACATTAAGGACTTTGTTGAGTTAGCCAAAACACAATTCAATACTAA
The DNA here is from genome assembly GCA_027478365.1 of Erythroxylum rufum. Taxonomy (NCBI): domain Eukaryota; kingdom Viridiplantae; phylum Streptophyta; class Magnoliopsida; order Malpighiales; family Erythroxylaceae; genus Erythroxylum; species Erythroxylum rufum. The sequence continues at coordinate 65,764,298 of JANIHZ010000002.1, read as the reverse complement.
AGTCAAGTGTATTAGGTCAGATAATAGACCAGAGTTCAATCTCCCTCAATATTATTCATCCCTAGGAATCATTCATCAGCTCAGTTGTGTAGAAAGACCTGAACATAATGCCAAAGTAGAAAGAAATGTCAACACCTACTAGATGTTGCCAGAGTCTTAAGATTCCAAGCAAACCTACCACTTCACTTTTGGGGAGATTATGTCCAGGCAGCTTGTCACCTCATAAATCTATTACCCTCTTCATCCATAAATTACCAAGTTCCTCACAAGCTCCTTTACTCAAAAGAACCAGAATATCATCACCTCAGAGTCTTTGGTTGCTTATGTTATGCAGCAACATTAAATAGGTCAAGGCATAAGTTTGATGCAAGCGCACAAGTTTGCATCTTCCTAGGATACCCACCAAATGTCAAAGGGTACAAAGTCATGAATCTGAAAACTAGGCAAGTTTTTGTTTCTAGAGATGTAAAGTTTCATGAGAATGTGTTTCCTTACCATCACATTGAATCAAACCATCAAACACCAACTATCATTGTCCCTTTAATTATTCATGATAGTTACACAAAACATGTCCTAAGCTCAGAGATTCACCCTGACCATGATACACTAGAAGAATCAATCTTTCAATAACTTGATGACAATGATGATGAATCAAATAAAGTAGTTACACCACAGCTATCACTTCCTAAAAATAACCAAATATCTCATATCATAGCACCTAGAAGATCTAGCAGGCCAAGCAAACCACCCTCATGGTTAGAAAACTATCACACCAAATATCCTAGGCTAAAGGACTCAGATAATCCTATGTCATCTTCTATGACTAGGGTCAATGTAATTGATGGTTCTCCATTTCCACTTCAATACACATGTTCATATGATAAGTTATCGCAACCCTACAAATCTTTCATTTTATCCATATCTAGCAACATAGAACCTAGTACTTATAGCCAAGCCATTCAAGATCCATTGTGGTGTGAAGCAATGAACAAAGAAATCAAAGCTCTTGAAGATAATCAGACTTGGTACTTGGTGCCATTACCATCAGGAAAGTTATCAATATGTAACAAATAGGTTTATAAAGTGAAGTATAAGTCAAATGGGACAATAAAGAGGTACAAGGCTAGACTTGTAGCTAAGGGATACACACAATAGGAGGGAATTGATTACTTTGACACATTTTCTCCTGTGACAAAACTCACCATAATTAGATGTATTTTTGCACTGGTGGCTGCAAAACAATGGGATTTACATCATTTAGATGTAAACAATGCTTTCTTACATGGAAAATTAGAAGAAGAAGTATATATGATCCCTCCACCAGGGTTTGAGGCACCACAGAACATGGTCTGCAAACTCAAGAAGAGTTTGTATGGCTTGAAACAAGCCTCCAGACAGTGGTTTGAAATATTGACATTTGCACTTGTGTCCTTTGGTTTTGTACAATCACAATAGACTATTCTTTATTTACTCTCAGAACTTAATAAGATTTCACAATTATAGTTTTATATGTTGATGACATATTAGTGACAAAGTCAAACATGCAAATTATTACTGCTATTAAGAAATATCTTCATGAATTGTTCACCGTTAAAAACCTTAGGAATATGAAGTATTTCTTAGGCATTGAAATTGCCAGAAGTAGCAAGGGTCTATTTTTATATCAAAGAATGTATGCACTGGAATTACTAGAAGAATGTGACCGGTTAAGATGTACTCCATTGTCATCTCCAGTTGAGATCAACACTAAACTGCAGAAATCAGAAGTTGACTTGTTAAATGGTCAAGAAGCAAGCTCTTATAGAAGACTTTTTGGAAAGCTACAATACTTAACTAGACAAGACCTGATCTATCTTATGCAGTGCAGTAGCTTTTACAGTTCATGGATTGCCCTACAAAGATCCATTCTTAAGTTGCAGTAAAGGTATTGATATTTGTCAGAGGAACTCCAGGTCAAGGTTTGTTCTTTCCCATTGAATCATCCCTTACACTCACAACTTTCAGTGACTCATATTGGGCAGGGTGTCCAGAAACTAGGAGATCATTAACAGGGTACTACATATTCTTAGGGCATTCATTGCTAAGTTGGAAGGCAAAGAAGCAGCCTATAATGAGTAGATCATCAACTGAGGTAGAATATTAAGCACTTGCAAACACTACATTTGAGATTGTTTGGCGTTTGTCAGTCTTGCAAGAGTTAGGAATTTAACATAAACAAGCAGTTCCCCTCATCTGTGACAACAAATCAGCAATGAGCATAGTTGAAAATCCTGAATTTCATGAAAGAACAAAACACATAAAAATTGATTGCTAGTTTGTGAAATACTTAGATGGAATTGTTTCTTTACATTACATACCCTTAATTGATCAGCTGGCAGACCTTCTAACAATGCCATTGGGATGTTCACAATTCAAGAATTTGCTCTCCAAGATGAACGTTATTGACATCCATCTTGCCGAGGGGTATTGTGAAAGAAAAGGGTGAAACTAACATGTTGACAGACGTATATATCTTATAGTTTGCATATATCTTATAGTATTGAGATATTGACACTTATATAGTGTAGATTGGTAGGGTTAGAAAAATAGAGAAATAGGAGTATAGAATGTTCTTGAAACTAAAAAATGTTTTCATGTTGAAATCAATGAAGGTGTAACTTATCCTCTCTCGTCACTTTCTATTATTTTCTTTGCAACATACCCAGTAGCCAATCAGGGAAGTTTTCATTGTATTTCACCATCACACATTCAAAACTTACATCTACATTCTTATATTTTTATTACAGGGTATAATTATTAAAAAATACATAATGTAGGTTTGTGTGTGTGTGTGTGTGTGTGTGTGTGTGTGTGTGTGTGTGTGTATAATACGTGCCTATCAAGAAAAGTCATAATATAAATACCTTAAAAAATGAACAAAATAATGATGACATTCCTACATAAAACAGATTCACCCTATAATTTCTTGTATATGTCCAAAATAGATGCTAACTAATTTATCCTAATCAAAGAACCTATAAACACCCAAACTTGGTGCCAGATATTATGCCTGGGGCAACACAATGATACATTCTCCATTCTAACGTCAGCTAATTTGCCTCGATTAATGACATGATATATGCTTCATTCTGACACCAATTAATAGGCCCTAACTAATCATCACATCAAGTGTGCACAAACCCCTCAGAGGCTGTACAATATATCCTAACATGTATAAAACAAAATACATATATAACATCATTTATACACAGGCTTCAGCACCATAATCTGGAACCATATACAACATCTAAGTTATTGATGGTATTTTCTTGATACATGAAAATACACTTTGTATGCATATTAGTAGTTATATGCCAACAATCATGTAATTTTATACTCAGTAAACGTATTTAGGTCTCTTAAACATATCAATTTAACAAAGTCTTAAATCGACCATAACTTCTGCATGGAGTTTTTGAAATTATAACTTAATTTCAATCAATTTAAGCATGAAAATAATAATTTGACGTTTAATAAATTATTTAGTATGTGTAAATAATAAAAATAACTAACCTAGAAAACATTAATTTGCATATACTACTAGTTTTCAATCAAAAGATACTTTAAAATTGAAGGATACAATGTTAGAATTTTTATATTCACCTTCAAAATAGTCACTCTCATTTCCTTTCCTCTTTCCTCTACAATTTTATCAGTTTTTTTGCTTAAGAAAAATAAAAGAAATCATTGGAGTAGGTGCTCTTAATAACTAAATTTTGTGGAATTTAGCTAGTCTATCAATTTTTTCAGCTAGTTGAACATTAATTTATGAAGGTTGACATTGCCACCATCAAATAGTAGATATCAAGTTTAGGTGTCTTCTTAAAAGTTTTTGAAAATTCTCTCAACTTTTCATAATATATTGAATTACTTCGATTCAATTTGTTACCTAAAATGATGATCAAAATATCAAATACTATTAAATGTTGAAAAAAAATTGAACTTACAAGTTTATTTTATCAAAATTTTATGTTTGAGTTTGAAATCAACTTTTGATATCACCTATGAAATGTAATATTCCTCTTTAAAATTTTATAACTTTTTTAATAGCCTTAACCTAATATTTCTATTAAAAATTTATACTCAAAACATCAAATAGTGTTCAATTTTTGTTACATATTAGACTAACATGCTTGTTTATTAAGCCTTCTTATTTTGTTTCAATTCAATCACATTGTACACCATCCTAACAAATATACAAATTCAATAATTTAATCAAGCTTCTAAAGCATATCACTTTGACCATAAATTTATAACCAAAACAAATCATAATAAAAATAAAGAAACACTTAGAACAAAAATAAGAGAAAAGAGTTCAAGGTCTCATAAGAGTCAAAAAAAGTAAAAGTTGGTGAAATTGTAACAACCAAAGATGTGAAGGTAGAAAATGGTATTAGTGAAAGAGCTGTGATCAATAGGTGGTTTTTAAGATATTGGAACTAGTTACATATTATAAAAAGATGGAAGGTTATAAATCTAACCTTGTTAAGGATATCAATGATTCAATAATAGAAGATTGTCACATACTATATAGAAATTGAGTGTATCAAATATAATATGAAAGGTTAAATATTTTATAATTATATAAAAATATAATTAATCAACTTTTAGGTAGTTATTTTAGGGTGATACTCTTGAGTCCAAATTTGAGTTATTGTTAGGTTAATTCAGATTAAAACTATTACAAATGGTATTAGAGTGGATCTCCAATAATACGAAGTTGCAATAGGAACAAATCAAGCACAAGTTAGTAAACCTATAACATTCAGAAGCAATGAGGATGAGAAATGACGTCAATAGTAGGTTTGTGAAAAATGGACAATTCTTAATACTTTTAGTTGAAAAGGAGTAAAAAAAATAACTAATTTTAATATTAAAAATAATGAAATAACTTTTATTATGAAATAGGTCTTAATAAAAATATTAAGAATTTGAGAATGAGAAGATTGTGATTTCTTATATAAATGATCGATATCAAATTTTATATTTAAAAAATAAGAATTGAAAAAAGTTCAAAAGGTCATTAAAAAGTTTAATAATTTAACTATTTTTAGAACTAAAATTCTCTTAAATCTAAAGTAGAATTGTTGGTAAGTTAATATAAACTTAAAGTGTTATAAGAACTTATCATGATAAGCCATTTAGTGAGAAATGAAAAGCAAGAAAGTTTCTTCCTCTAGGAAAATCAATGTCCACCTTTGGGTTTGCATTATTTATACACAAAATTTGTTCTAATTATTTTGTCACTCAATCCCAAATTAATCATCTTTACAATAATAATATAATTGTGTTTAGATTTTACTGGATGGGGAGATAGTCCTTCCGCTTTAATTAAACATAATTATTTTTTTATGATTATTAAAAAAAGAAAAAGAAAAAATTATCTCGATGTCTAAATTTGGCATTTATGCCCAGATCTAATTTAGTTTAGCCCTCAATTAATAGGTTAGGACCAATTTGATCAAGCTTCAGGTTAAGCTTACATCATTTTTTAGAAAACTTTTAGATTTTGAGTTGAGCTCGAACTTGAGCTTTACTGCCTGGCACAACTTGAATTCTAAAAGTCTCATCCAAGCAATGTCTAAATAATATCGTTTGGGAATAGGTGAAAGAACATTGTTTCCCATCACAACGTTGAACTAATTTGTCTATTTTAAAACAATGTTGTTATGCTTATCAACAAACTAACATCGTTTTAGTATGAACAAAATCCTCATGTCTATTTCTCTTCTTCTCCCTTTAGTCATTGTAGCATAATTAAAACAAAATCATAGTGACTTTGTCTCCTTTTATTTCCTTGCTGTCGTTGCCAACTTTTCCAGTGTTCCTCTAGTTCTCTACCAATTTTTTGGAAGTCCTCCTCACTGCTAATCACCCGAAAACCCCTTCTTACAGTTAGACCAGTTGCCTCAAAGTCCTCTTTAACCTATTTCTGAACAATATACAAATAAAGTTGTACTAAGTAAATTAAGTGTATTTCGTACCCCCATTTAACATGTTTCTTGTAGATTTTTTTATTATATTAATATAATTTACTTATTTATAATAAACAAATTACTCTGAGATTAACAGATCTCAACACTATCCAACATTTAGTAGAGAAAGCTTTTTATTATATAAAGGGAGACATTCTACATTAAGACCAACCTAATAAGTAAAATATTGTAAGCGTTTTTTATTTTGTGGGTAAGAGGTTTTGATATTTGCGTTTTGTTGGTAAAGTTTTTAGGTAGCTATTTTGTAGTACTCAAGAAAAAGTTTTATTGGAAGCTTTCTTTCATGAATTTTTCAAGAATGCTTCACTAATTTAGAGTTACTTTGTTTCTATTTGTAAATCATTTTGAGTTATTTGTAGTGGTTAAATTACATTTCAACATAGACATTTAAAGAGAGAAATGGCTCATATGAATAGAACTTTAGAATTGATGTTTGAAGTTAGATTAATGGTTAATGGTTAATTTTTCCTTATGGGAGTAGAATTTCTTATTGGACGATGCTAACAATATAGCCATATTTATTTATTCCTAATCTTTTTTGTCTAAAATATGAAATCGTAGATTTTTTAAAAGATTTTATAGAAGTTTGGAACTTCATTTACACCAAACAATAGAAGAGAAGATGCAAAATGTGTGCCATGATTGATAAAAGGGTGTTGCTTCATTGATATATCTCTAGCATTTACAGTTATATGTGAAGTTCTGTTAATTTCTTATAGAGTTTGCTCTTCTATGGCACATAAACTAGAACTGAAATATCTTGACAACTTTATAGCTTGCTCTTTCTTTAATTTAGGTCACTTGGGTGACAAAATCTAGTAAATCAAATTTGGAAATTCCTATTGCTATTCGTCCAACCAATGAAACAGTAGTGTACCCCTATTTCTCTAACCTTTTGAGTTTAATTCATAAGCTATCTAATGGAAAGACTTCGACGTCATGAGTTAATTAGAATTTTTATTTATTATCTACCCTTTGGATTAGTTGTAGATATCTTAGTTTATAAGTACTTCTGGATAATGTAAGGGCATAGTCATTGTTGAAGTGTATAATATATTTAATTTAAACTTGTCTCAATTTTAATTAGTTTATGATATTTCTAAAGAATAATTTATGTTATCTCTTTAGATGGATGAGCATAATCCTTAAATGGAAAGTTCTAATTTGATACGTAGAAGTGCATCAGTAGAGAGTTCTATTATGATACCCAACAGTAATTACCAACTGAAGAAATGGTTTAAGATGAAGAAACTGGTTTATTGAGAAGTGATGTCTAGAATCACTTTATCAAAACTAGATCAAGCAATAAAGTTGAAAAGGGATAATGTAATTATTATCATAAGATTTAGTTGAAAGTTCTAAAGGTAAAACCTTTCATTTGAAGAGATATTTGCTAATTTTTTTTATCTTTAATATAATGAAATGGAAGGTTAAGATGACTTTTATAAGTTAAAACAACAACAAATCAAAGTTTTTTACTAACCAAGATGATCATTGGTGATGAATAGTCATTCTTCATTATCGATAACAAAAACTTTAAGATGTTTGTCATGTTATTATTTCAAGATCATGACTTAAAATACCAAAAAAGATATTTTCAAGATTTACGATGATTTATTTTTGAAGATTGAGTATTCACATAAGAGTACCCCTCACATTAGATATATGAATGGCCGACAACCCAAAGAAGGGTTATGTGATGATGACGACACACTATTTTGACAATGATCAAACTTTTATGAAATCAACTGATGAGGTAAATTATGTTTTTTTGTCATTATTTATTTATTGATTATGTTATAATTGATGTTTGTTCATATCTTTAAGTGATAGGTTTATATATGCTAGCGTCATATATAAATGAAGGGTTATAATGGATGAGTGCTTAATAAATTATAACAATGACCCGAAGCTCTCAACCATAACTTTGGAAAATTACAGCACAAATGATGCCATGATCAAAAAAAGAAGAATAAGTTATGGATTGGGAGCTTATTGATTGGAGAAATGCTATTTTATATGTATTGTTTTACAAATATTGTTAATTTGATTATGAAGAAATAGTTTGAGGTAATAAAGTAAGTAGTAGAGTCAATTCGGAGTAGCATAGTGTGTTAGAGTGTGACACTTAAAGATATTAAAAATTTTGAAGAAATTGTATGACAGCTACACATTCTTTGCATGGAAAAGTTGGCTTTGGATTATCTAACTAGATGAAATTTAGCATTTAAGATACTGGAGTAAGCAACCAAGTATTATTGAGATTCTCAACAAGATGAAACAAAGAGATTCTCAATATAATTAGTCGAACGATAGCAATAAGAGTCGGCTGAAGTACTCCAACCTTGGACCAAGCTTATAGATTTCATATCATAAAGAATTCAGACTAAAAAATCACATGGGACAGAAAGATAAGATTTAGATTCCTGTTTATCCTTTCCGATGTAGAGAAAAAATATGCCCTTTTCAGTTCGTATGGCTGTAGGTGGCCCTGAAGAAGTTTTCTCTTTTCCTTGATTTCATTTTCAGGTTTAATGGTCCCGACTCCCGAGGACGCTGGCAGTCCTGACAGGATACCCCTTTGCTCGAAATACCAATTATAGGCTTTACGTAACTACAATGGAAGTACTCTTCCCTATTCCTGAAAGCGGAAGCCCATGGTTTACCACGCTTCCTTTGTCTTTGGTTATCCTACGATTATTATTGTTCATATTGTCAAGAAAAGATACAGGGATGCAATACGAAGGATACGTATGTAGGAGGACATTTGAACGAACTTCGTCCAAGAGTAATCCTTCGTCGTGGAATATGTCTATGGAATTAGGTGGGTTCTTGACTTTGATGATTCTCTAGCTAGCTGCCTTACCCTATACCGTTCTTCTTCTTTCTCCTTAATTGCACCTCACTTTCCCTCTTATTTCCGAACTCTCTTCATTCAGTTTTCCTCCTCATCCAACCAAGTTGTAATGCATTACAAGGTCTCGTATGGTTCCTACGTACGCCACGTTATCCTCTTCTTACCACATTGTGAACCAACTACCGAGGCCTATTCATCATCCTTCTTTAACCTCGTTACACGGTAACAAAATACTGCCGACAACCAATCGCCTTTATACAGAAGATCAAAGCGTTCTTTGACCTTATCTTGCTGCGACAAGGATGTCGCTTTGTAAGCGTCTCCTCCAGGTGTTAACGTCCTGTGTACAGTGTGCAGATTAAATGAGAGTCCCCATGAACAATTCGAAAAACTAAGATTACCACTTGTTTTACTTAAGCAGGACCACCAACTTATTACGGCTAGAATGTTCATTGGATGGTTGATACGTATACTCTTTCACCGTTGATAATAAATCGACTAGCCAGGTATGGGATCGTCTTAGCACACATCCTTACAAATGAAGTTAAAGATTATTTTCTTTTACACGATTCCTACAAGCCCTCCATCATCAAAGTTATGAGATGATCGGGAGAAGTGATTGGATTTTGGGGGCTTCCAGATCTAAAGAAATCGTTTCCCGTCAAGCTGCTGCTATGGAGTTCTCTTTCCTATACCAGGAACTCCTGATTAACTATGTCCTCTAGCTTCCATCTACTACAGGTTCTTTTTCTGGTAAGTCTGCCTGGGAATCAATTTGAGGCAAAAACCAAAGAGTAGATTGGTGGAATTTCTGACTGCCAAAACATAGTTCTATTGTATCCCATCAAAAAACAATAAAAAGAGATTACTTACATATTTGGTGATTCTTTCTGTCAGCTTTGGCCTGGTAGATGAGAGTCTAAAATTCCCTTTTGTCACTAATTTGTGTGGTCTAGTTTATTATCCAAATGTTAACATTCAAACACCTGTTGAGAATGGGATTGGAAATTTTCAACTGGCCAAGAAGCAATTGTGGAGAAGCTGCAAACTCAAAAGTTCTTCGTTGCTTTGATTTGTTATAAATTACCATGTTTGGAGAGCTTGTCAATAGGAGTTTAGTCAATCCAACTAGTTTGATCACGGATATCTTGCTTGCTGTAAAGTACAGAATAGTTGGTTTTCCTCAACTTTCTGATTGTTTACAGCATAGTTGGTTTTCCTCAACTTTCTGATTGTTCTTTTTGGTAGTCAGTAAATAACTTTATTTGCATCTACTATGGCTTTTAGAAGTTGTACGTTGTTTTCACCATGTAAGCAGACTTGTCTGCTCAGGGTTTCCCTTAAGATAATGGAAAATTTTAAATTCATTCATCTCAAAGACTTGCTAAATGGAGAATTAACAGAGAGAGACAAAGATGAAATGAAAACGAAAAAGAAGAGTTAAATCCGCAGATACAAGAGAATAGATACACGAATGTTACATTCTTACAAAACTACTAAACTAGGTTATTGTCAGCCAACAACTTGTACCATTCCTCCATCGGAGGCAGCTCTAGCATCATTCGATCCAAATCCTTAAACGACAACCCTTTTGTGAACCTCAAATCGGCATTGCCAGAACTACTTTCAATTCCACTACCTGGAATCCCAACTCTTCTGTTATTATTGCCACCACCAACAGGTCTTTTCCTCTTTTGCCCCACAAACGAGCTCTCCTCGATCCAGGAAACACATGAATCTTTGCCGGTGAGACTCTGAACCACGGACTTGAAGCTCTTGGGATCAGCTACGACGTACTGAGTGTCAACAAGCACCACCTTTATCTCGTCATGGGCCATTTGGGAATCGCTTTATTGCAAGTTGACTACACTTTTCTTGCCGTTTCCTCACTGAGTCTTCCCCGGTATAGAAAGTTGTATGATCTATATATCTTCTGGAGTTCTTGGCAGGAAATAAATATATATATACCTTGCTCTGATATGGATTCTCGGTCTACTCTGGCCTGTTTGAACGATATTTTGGAGTGTTGTTATGAGGGGAGGATTGTGTGCGCGGCTTTATACTGAGCAAATGGAGAAGGCTTGGTTGAAGAAGTTTTGCGGGCAAGTAACTAAAAACGGACAGTTGAACTATTTGACCAGAGGCAGTCTAGGAGGACCAAATTACCTTGTTTTGAGTCAAAGACGCAGGCAAGTTGGAACCGGTGTGAGGTCATGGTTGTTGATTCTATACACGTGCGATACAACCCAGCAGCACCCTTTCGGCTTTTCTTAGATTCTCTAACTCCGAAACGTACTATTCATACAATTACTACTTTTCGTTGGCTTGGGCTTTTGACCTCGTGTTCGATAGTCACTGGCTCGTCGCTGTTTCCCTCGTACCCGAAATGTCAAGTGATGTTACAAACAAGCCAAAGTTTTCAGTGCCCTACCAAGTACCAAGTAAAGTTTTTATACTTAAATTAATTATATCCAAGTACCAAGTAAAGTTTTTATACTTAAATTAATTATATTTTATTTTAAAATAGTGTTTTTTAATCCATGAACAATGCTATTTTTGCTCAATCTTTTACTTATTTTTGTCTTTTTTCGCATTCTGTTAAAGAGTGTTATAAGTTTTCCGAGAGGACTGACCCACGAGGGTTATGGTGAAGCGACATGGACTTCTCCATCCTTAACCAAGATCTCGAGTTTGAGTCTTGGGAATAGAGTCTCTTTAAAACACTCGTGACAGAGAGCTTTACCGCTCAAAAGGGTCCTACTCGACTCGAATCCGGACTAATCGGTTGCCTATATGGTGCCGAATACTAGGTGGTTTAACCAAAAAAAAGAGATAGGAGTAAACATGTTTGGAGTCTTAGGATTCATTTTCAGATCTTTTTGAATAAGAATGTGTATTATTGGACTTTTCTAAATTTTACATATGAAAAACATTCATATTAGATGTTATTATTGTTATTGTAGTAGAAGCACACCGCTGATTTGATCTTAGTATGAATTTCCTTAATAAAGCTAATTATTTGCTTAACTTGTGCTTAATTAATAAATTATGAATATGTTAAACTTTATTCCTTTTTTAATTTTTTATTTAGATTTTTTATAAACTTATAAATTTGTCAAATCTTATGTGTTGAATTAAGAGATGCTTCAATTCATATTTTGATGATAATTAACAAAATGTGAATATCATAAATGACTTTATTTTTGGATGAAACAACACGTTGAAAACAAGATTTAATTATATTAGTCGACTAATGTAAGTCAGTGGTCAACCAATATACGTTAAAGTTATAAAAGAATATAATGCATCTATGTTGGTCTAATAATGTCCCAACATATTACTTTTCTTAAATAAGTTCACATTGGTCGACCAATATTCTAACTAGTAAATATTTTTATAATAAATGCAAATTGGTCAATGAATATACTACAATTAGTCATCGTAAAGACTAATTTTTGGCTAAGAGGACTGCATGAAATTTCAAACTCTATAAATATGTGGTTTTTTATTGGTTTTGATTAAAAAAAACAATTTGAGTATTTTATAAACATATTTCAAAGTTTTTTTTACAGTATTTTTAGGCTTTTATTGCTGTATTGGGAAGTGTGGGAGCCTAGTTATCAAAGTAAGTAAAATTTCACTTATGACTTAAGTTTCTCTTCACTTTAAAGATCGTAAGGAGGATAACTCTTTACAAAAAGATAAACATGATAGATTGTAAGAATATTCCTCGTGACTTTGTTGAAGTAGGAGCCTCAGTTGAATTCTAGGAAGTATCTCGGAGAGTGGACATAGTTAAGGATTGCCAAAAGTACTAATTAAAATATATTTTTAACATAAATTTAATTTAATGGAAGTCCTAAGTTTTCTTATGAATTATTCGTTATTATTTCTTATGTTTGAATTGGAATATGTTAGTATTTTAATTCAATTTTAGATTTCATATATAAGAATTAAGAAATCATATATGTGAATAGATCTTAACATGAATAATAAGACTTATATAGAATCATAAAGATGGGATCACATTAATCTTCTAGATTAGAGTTAATCTAATAAAAAATTTATAGAACAAGTTAATATATTCTTAGGAGTTTAAATTAGAAAGAAATTTCAATCAATCAAGTTGAGGTTAAGAGTTATTTCATTGGAAAAGAATATGAATATAACTTTGGAAAAAACAGAGAGTACAACGTACTATAAAGATTATGCTAGACAATCACTTACGGAATATAATCTAGGACAATACTTTTGAGATTAATCTCAGCATAATTTAGATGGTTTAATAACTTGTGCAATTTGATGGTTTATCATACGAGAATCTAAGTGCATATATCACTAACGATTTGGAAAATTGTGATATTGTTAAGATTAATATAATTTTAGAAGATGTTATTATTCTATTGAGATTGTTCCTTTTACATTAAGTGACAAAGCTAACTAGTGTTTTTTGTTTTCTCTTGGATTATTACCATTTAGAACATTCTTACACTTTGTACCCAAGAGTCCCTTAGACATGATGCAAAATAGGAGTTGTTCCTTTTATATTTGTCACAAATTGTGCTTGTCAAATTTTCTGTATCTAACACTCAACTTTAAGCCTATTTTATATTAAAAAAGATATCATTTTGGGTGCAAAAAGATATAACATGACATCATTTTTAGCATTAAAAAAAAGGGTTGAAACAGATATTCCCAAATTTTGAGAAAAAGCTGAAGGAATCATAATAATTTATGAACCGTACGTGATGACAATTTGGGAAGTAGTCTTCGTCGGCCCCTTTGTCCTTGTAGCCTACCCAACACGAGGACCCTTCCACCTTTCCTCGACTAAACACACACAAAGATGCTACCTTAGAAGTTTAGGAGTTTAATTTCAATTATGTCTTTTTTGCGATTTTAATTTTAATATTAGTATTATTA
>JANIHZ010000002.1:65715994-65726075 GCA_027478365.1 Erythroxylum rufum | reverse complement strand
GTATTTTAGCTTTTTCAAAAGCTATTTCTACTTAAAAAGTGCTTTTGAAGTTTGCAGCCAAACACTCATTTTTTTTCTGAAAGTAGCTTTTGCGGTGAAAAAAAGTACTTTTGAAGTCTCCAAAAGCTGAACCAAACAGGCACTAAATCTATCTTACAACAATTAATACACAAAAAAACAAAAAAAGCATGTAAGACAATAATGTCCTAAAATTAATTCTTTTGCGTAACAAATAAATAAAATAATATTTGTTTTTTTGAGAAATAATAAAATAATATTTGTTAATAATTCGATAACCAAGTAAAGATCAAACTCTTCGTTGATGTCTCTCCCTACCAAACGCACTGCCACCGCCAGCTCCGCTTCCGCCTCTGCCTCCGCCTCTACCTCCGCTGCCCTAGACGACACGTTGCACCCGATGAAGAAGGCCAAGTCGCAGGGCGTCTCCACCTGCTCGCCTCACGACAACAAAAACGGACTCAACCAGCACTTTGCTGGGTCCAATGTAGCATTGGACCCTATGGCTCTGGATGACGATTCAAAGCTCGACAACGACAGCGCGTCTCATACCGCCGCTAACTTGTCTCGCAAAAAGGCCACTCCTCCTCAGCCCGCAAAGAAGCTTGTTATTAAGCTCGTTAAAGGTGCAATCTTATTGTTTTCGTCGAAAATCTGACTCGAATTTGGCATCTTCCATTTGGGTTTTGTCATTTTAGAGATTTAATTGGTCTAGGGTTTTTCTCTTCTGTTGGATTTTGTTTTTGGTTAAGATATCGAGTATGTGAATTGAGAAATTTGTTGAATTTTGGATCTGTTGCTTATTGCATTATTTAACTGGTTTCTTTTCAGTGATAAGTTGATTTAAATTGATCCGAAATTCCATTTATTGGGAGCTTACTATTGGCAAGTTCTTATGAAGTTTCTGTTTCTCATTTATGCATTCTTTGCATACTCGTGTTGGGTTGACCTTGTTTTAAGTTCAAGTGGTTGAAACTGTAGCTAAGCAAGGGTTTTGGTGAACTGCTATGCAATTTGGATGATTGCTTAGGCTCCTCTGCTATGCTCGCTTTTTTGCTAATTAGAAAGTGTTAATGTCACGATGTAATTCATAAGCTTGCAATATTCTATTCCCCATTTATTTTGTTCTATTATGGTTAATTTTCTGTCATCTCAATGAATAGTTCTCATCCCATGTTATGATGTCTATGTTTATGGTAATTTGCTCATAAAATAACTCCTAATGAAGTTAGTGTAACTGATGGTTGATCTTTCATTCAACAACGATAAGAGCTTTTCAATGGAACAGATATTTGACAGAATTCTGATATGTAAGATGCATTCTTAGGAAAGAAAGTATGCAAAAAATCAACTGGATTAGGAAGTAATTTTATTGATTATTTTATTTAAGAGGTCTATTATTTTCATAAGTCTATTTTTAGTATGAGAAATTCCTGTTCTATTTTACTTCCTAAAAACTCCATGTATTGAGCTTATTTAAAGGGCATTACAATGAATAAGAAAATAACCATATTTTTTTTCATAAACATAGTTGGGCACAAAGCTTGTCAAGGGCGAATTTTCTAAACAGCAACTATAGGGCCTATAAAGCGGAAGAACCCTAGCATGGGAAAAGAGGATTTCCCGTTAAATCATCTCGTAACTAGGTCCTACACAGAAACACAGATCAATTTGGTATCAGAGCCTAGGGTGATGGACGAATTGTGTGATCTATCAACTAAAGTAGTTGTGTTCAGGAAACCAGTGGAGCAACGATTGGCAAAGATAGAAGAAAGCTAGAATGCTTAATTTGAGGAGCTTTTGCAGATTATTTGCGAACAAGACCAGCAGGGGGAGGTTGGAAACAGCAACCGCACCTGCACAGAGAGGAGGGTGGATAGAAGCATGGAGCTAGCTAGTTTGGGCATTGTTACCAAGTATTCTAAATTGGAATTCCCCACTTATGATTGTTCTGATGACCTCTTGTTTGGGTTCACTAGGTTGAGCAATTCTTCGAGAACCAATGTAACTTGGTAGAGGAGAAAGTGGGGCTGGCAGCATTCCACCTTAACGAAGAGGCGTAACTGTGATTTTTTAAGGTGGAGCAAGAGGAAACGAGTATGTATTGGGAAACCTTCAAGGAATAATGTCACTTATGGTTTAGACCTCCCATGAGTCTAAACCCATTGGGTGAAATAGCAAACTTGAAATAGTTTGGGATTGTGGAGGAGTACTAGAGGGAGTTCTAACAGAGCTTACAACAAGGCAACAAGTTGGGTTGTTTGTTGTTAGGCTCATGGAAGGGCTTTAGTTGGAAGTGAAGCTATAACAACTGAACAGCTGGGGGGTTGCCATGAACCTAGCCCATGCACACGAAAGAAGGTTGAGAAGTGTTTCAGTTGCCACAAGAGGGAGTAACAAGGTTGCCTCTCCTTGGAACAACTCGAGTTTTGTGTTAGTAAATTATATAGGAGGAAAAGGGAGTGGAAAGGAGAGTCGAGGGGTTGCTTTTAGTGTGTGAAATGCTTTTGCATGTTCTGTTTATGAAATTGAAGAAGGTTGAGATGGAGGAACAAAGGTTGAAGGGGCTTTGTTTCAATTGTGAACAAATCCTTCTTTAGAGGACTCAAGTCTAAAAGGTTATTTTGGGTGGATCTTGCTAATTCTGAAGAAGAGGGATGGAGGGCCAGGATATCTAGAGTTACTTGATTTCGAGTTTTAGGACAAGTTCCTTGTATGCGCGGAGTAATGATATGTAAAATGCATTCTAGAAAAAAAATATACAACAAGATCAGCTTGATTAAGAACTAATTTTAATGGTTGTCTTATTTAGGTAGTAATTTAGGAAGTGTATTATTTTTATAAGTCTATTTTTAGTAAGAGAATAATTTACTAGCGTTTTGTTTTATGTTATGTACTCTTTATTTAAAGGGCATTACGATGAATAAGAAAGCAACCATAATTTTTCATAAAAATTGTTGATAGAAAGCTTGTGAAGGACAAGTTTTCTAAACAATAACCATAGGTTCTAGAAAAAGGAAGAACTTTAGTAAAGAAAAGAGGATTTACCTATGGTCACATTCGTTATGTGACTAGATCCTACACAAAATCATATATCAAAGTCCCACCAGACAATTTAGTTATTTGGTCAAGTTTTTGTTATTGTTCTCTTCCTAATAATCTCCTCACCTGTTGTCCTCATTTCTTCATTGCATTCTGAAATGTTTTGCAATAATTATGAGTGTATGCTGTATGTAATCTAATGAATTGGTATTTCTTAGTTGACAAGAGAATATTTGTTGAATTTTCGCAAGCAATGCGCATTATGAACTTCAATTATTGTTGCGAACCTTGTTACCTGTATCCTTTATTTATATGCATGAACTGAGGATGATGCAAATACCTGGTGTGAAATTTATATTTATAGCAATCGCCCAAGTCCATGTTTACTGGGTATATCATAAATTCTAGTTTAATGTTTTCTTATTTTATTGTTGTATGAAGATAAACCAACGCTTCCTACAAATTTTGAGGTGAATACATGGGCAAAGTTGCAGTCAGCTATCAAAGCTATATTCTTGAAACAACCAGATTCTTGTGACTTGGAGAAGCTTTATCAGGTATGTTTTACTCCATTCTCCTTCATTCTTGGTAGACTAGCTGTTTGCTTCTGTGAGTTACTTCACTGGTTCGTGGAATTGATATACCTTCGGCTCAGGCTGTCAATGATCTTTGCCTACACAAAATGGGAGGAAATCTTTATCTGAGGATTGAAAAAGAGTGCGAAGCACATATATCTTCGGCTTTACAATCTTTAGTTGGTCAAAGCCCTGATTTGGTGGTTTTCTTATCCCTGGTTGAGAGATGCTGGCAGGATTTCTGTGACCAGATGTTAATGATCCGTGGTATAGCTTTGTATCTAGATAGGACATATGTGAAACAAACCCAAAATGTCCGTTCCTTGTGGGACATGGGTTTGCAACTTTTCCGGAAACATCTTTCTCTGTCTCCAGAAGTTGAGCATAAAACTGTGACAGGCCTTTTGCGGATGATTGAGAGGGAAAGGTACTTCCATTTTCTCACTATGCTGGATAACAAGAAAAGTCTCTAGTGGCATATGTTCTCTAGAAATGTAAAGGTTAAAACTAATTGGAGTTTGTTGATGGTTTATTTTCTTTTCGTTGACAATAAAAAACCAGCACGTATACACCTACAGCTACACTGATGTTTACACTTGCAGAGAAACACCCGGACACACAAGCACATATACATACCAATATATCTGCTGGTCTGCAAAACGAAGTTCTTAAAGCAGTTTTACATATGAAACAACTATTAGCTTAACATTTCTAGTTCTCCTACCTTGGAAGATGACCTGGATGCAGAGTACTTCTAGTTGTATTTTAACTTTTAACTCCAAATCATATTAATTTAAAGGATAATTAGAAGGTGACCTCTCCAATTCTTCTTTGATACCCTTTGTTTGTTCCAGAAAATGTTTCTTGTTGAGAGGTTAATGTGTTTGGACTCTCTGTTCCAAATAATCTATATGTTGTCTTTGATCATATAGAATATTATTTCCATATCTTAAATTGAGAAGGATATCACCTTGGTGCTTTTAAAACAAAAAAGATAAAAAAGAAGTGGTTACAAAGCAATCTCTATCTTGGGTATCTATATTATATGTCGATCAATATTTAATTAGAGTGAGGATGTGTGGATGATCAGCTTTTGGTAATGTTCCAAAGGGTATGTAGGTCTTGGTTATATATTTATGCAGGACACAAGTTAAGGGGGATAATAGATATCATTTCATGTTCTTTGGAAAGCATATGAGTTTTTTGATCTGAACCTGTATTTGACGATTGAAGATTTAATGGCTTTGGGTACTGGATTTAAAACTTGTGGTCGATTTGCATTGGGGAGTTTAAAAAGTTTGCTCTTATGTTGCAGATTAGGTGAAACGGTGGATAGAACTCTTCTAAACCATCTATTGAAGATGTTTACTTCTCTAGGAATTTATTCGGAAAGCTTTGAAAGGGCATTCCTTGAATGCACATCTGAATTTTATGCTGCTGAAGGCATGAAATACATGCAACAATCTGATGTTCCAGATTATTTGAAGCATGTAGAGGTGTGTTTTACTCTTTCTTGATCTTTTTCAAAATGATTGTAAGTAGATTTAATTTCTATTTATTTTTGTGGTTAAATGTTTATTGATATATTAGCACCTTGTTACGCAATAGTTACCTTGAGAAAGTTCATTTTGCAGATAAGGTTGCATGAAGAGCATGAAAGATGCTTAATCTACCTCGATACAAACACTAGAAAACCACTTATAGCAACTGCAGAACGGCAGCTTCTTGACCGTCATATACCAGCCATTCTAGATAAGGTATGAATGTTTTTTATTGTTTACTTATTCTATATCTATCTAGTGCAAAATTTTTCAGCAAAGAAAACCCTTTCATCTCTTCAATTCAGGGATTCACAATTCTGATGGATGGACATCGAATTGACGACCTGCAAAGGATGTACTTGCTCTTCTTAAGAGTGAATTCCCTTGAATCATTAAGACAGACCCTTAGTTTGTACATACGGAAAACTGGACAGGGTATTGTCATGGATGAAGAGAAAGATAAGGATATGGTGTCCTCTCTGTTAGAATTTAAGGCTTCTTTGGATAAAATATGGGAAGAAAGCTTCTCTAAGAATGAAGCATTTGGCAATACCATAAAGGATTCATTTGAGCATCTGATTAATCTTCGTCAGGTTAGTGCAACATATTCTTTTATCATCCTTTATGAGATATTGCTTGTATGGTGAGAATATGAATCCATTTGTACCATAAATATTGCAATGTAAATGGTAAATGAAAAAACAACATATCAATTGTCATGTATCAAAGATTAAGTGTTGTTTGTACGAAAAGGTGTGTACAATCTCTTTGGTCATTGTTGTTTGATATTATGTTTTCTTGAAAGACCTTATGGACATTGTCATTGTGCTGGGTAAAAGGTTTTCACTATGGCGTCCATACTGGGAAATTTGATCAATGGCCTTTCTCGTCTCCCAATCTTGTAAAGATAGAAGCTAGAGTTTCATTTATGATGATTCATGCTAAATTTTCTCTATGATTCCAATGGGATAGTTGATTCCCTTGAAGTTCCTATTTTCCTTACTATAGTATTATTGGTTGAGCTCTTATTGCAGCCCTTATTTTTCCATGGTTAGTCAGATTGAATAATGATTTCCACTTATTATTGTTATTCATCAGTGGTTAAGTTTCAGATCAGCAACTGTGTGGTTGATTACGTAATCATTAACTAAGAATCAAATTGTTTTCTTCCTTTAATAGAACCGGCCTGCTGAGCTTATTGCCAAGTTTTTGGATGAGAAACTTCGTGCTGGAAACAAGGGCACTTCAGAAGAGGAGTTGGAGGGTACACTTGACAGAGTTTTGGTTTTGTTCAGGTTTATTCAGGTGATATATTTTGTTTAAACAAATGCGGTGCATAAAATCTTTAATTTTCTTTCAGTTGTCCTTGGTTTCCTTGCATGATGCTGAACTTTCTGCTTCTTTCTTTCGCCTTTACACAGGGCAAGGATGTGTTTGAAGCATTCTATAAGAAAGATCTTGCAAAACGATTGTTGTTGGGAAAAAGTGCATCTATTGATGCAGAGAAATCCATGATATCGAAGGTTAAGTCCTGAAATTATTCTGAACCGCTAGCTTGCAAAATCCTCTTCTACCAATCATATTAATAGGATTATGTTTCCTATTGCAGCTGAAGACCGAGTGTGGCAGTCAGTTTACTAATAAGCTTGAGGGAATGTTTAAGGTGTGATGCTTTTATGGATGCTTCAGTTATAAAGTTTTTATTGTTCTGTTTGGCACTGAGTTTTGTTATAAGAGATTCTAGTTCATTTCTCTGCATGGTAATGTACATACTTTGTTGAAGACTTACAAGCTGGGAATAGGCCCAAAAAACAAAATGTTGGTGTGTCTTATACGTTTTCTCTGTCAAGGCTGTGATGCCCTTGCCTAATAGCTCTCACTAAAATTAAGATATAAATATGATTAACTGACAAAAACACATTTTAGAGGCTTTTTAGTGGAAATGAATTTGACTATATGAAAAGGAAGTTCTTTAACTGGTGAATACTTTTGCTGCAATATCTATTAAATCTTATCTCGTATGCACCATACTTTATGCAATATATTAGATAAGAAGAAACACTTGATGCTATATAACCAGAAATCCCTAAGATGTAAGCACTGCCATCTACAACGTTTGCATTTAAAGAAGTTTTCCATTTTGTTGTTTCTAAATCTCAGTTGTGAGAGATCAGCACTACTTTGAGTTTCTTCTTTATTGAATTGAGCTTAAGTTCTAATTACTGTGTTCTACCTTTTTCCTCATTCTGTTTCTTACGGCATATTCATTCACAAAAAACTACAATAACTTTCAGGACTTGCTCTGATTTCAAGTGTTGAAATTATGGCATGATTATCATTTGTTGTGGCTATTTTCAGGATATTGAACTGTCGAAGGAAATAAATGAATCTTTCAAGCAATCATCTCAGGCAAGGACTAAGCTGCCTTCTGGAATTGAGATGAGCGTCCATGTCTTGACAACAGGGTGGGTTGAGATCCAATATTCATACTTGACTAGAAGGTATTTGGTGTATAACCCTGCTAAAGTTTGTTTATCGTTAAATGGTTTCTACAGTTACTGGCCCACTTATCCACCCATGGATGTCAGGCTTCCTCACGAGTTGAATGTGTATCAGGTTGGGCACAAACTACATTTTGGTTTAGTGTCATTGTCATAGCTGTTCTAAAGTGGACATGGAGTTCTTATGTTCCTTCTTGCTGCAGGATATTTTCAAAGAGTTCTACTTAAGCAAATATAGTGGTAGACGTTTGATGTGGCAAAATTCATTGGGTCATTGTGTATTGAAGGCCGAGTTTCCCAAAGGCAAGAAAGAACTAGCAGTTTCTCTATTTCAGGTTGGTTCATTGTCTTTGGTACGCCACCTTTGTATAGTCATGTACTGTTTCTACTCTTGTTTTGTTGGCCTGACAAGGAGATGTTCTAATAGTTTCTTCTTTTATGTCTGCTTCTCCAGACTGTTGTTCTGATGCTATTTAATGATGCCCAAAAGCTTAGTTTTCAAGATGTCAAGGATTCCACGGGCATAGAAGACAAAGAATTGAGAAGGACTTTGCAGTCTCTGGCATGTGGCAAAGTTCGTGTCCTGCAAAAGGTTGGTGGTGGTCATTTGAGACTTGGACATTTGTGTGTTTTGAATTATTATTCCTATAAACAATTAAGCCAATAAATCCTTTCATCTGAAAATTAAAAGTTTGTGATTCTAAGGAAAAGAAAGTTATCTTGATGTAAAATCGTTACTTTGTTTCTACTTAATAATTTGTTTCCTAGTTACAATGGAAACACACAATACTTTGTTTACTTTTCCAAGGATGAATGAGGTGTACATTTTAGTAAATAGGTTTTGTATTCTCTTCAGTTTTGAAAGGTCTTTGTAGTTGCAGGCTGTAATAGCACAGGGAGGATTAGGAAGATAGAGATGAAAATATAGAAAAAACTGAAATTTGTTTCAAGTATATACTCTACAGCTAGTATAGAAATGAAAATATAGAAGAAACTGAAATTTTGTTTTTAAGTATATATACTCTGCAGTTAGTATTTGTTTGGCTTTTACATTCATCTTTGATGTGTGATTTACAGGTGCCAAAAGGGAGGGATGTGGAGGATGATGATGAGTTTGTTTTCAATGATGGATTTACTGCTCCACTGTATCGTATTAAGGTATATATATATATATGTGGGTTGCTTTTATAGTTTCCATCAATCATTTTGAGAGTACTTCTGTGTAAAATGGAATGCTTGTTTTATTCTTTACAAAGTCTTTGTCTGGAACTGGTCAAACTTTTTGTCAATCTTATGTTGGAGCCCTAAACGCTATTTGGCTGTGCAGGTCAATGCCATCCAGATGAAGGAAACTGTAGAGGAAAATACAAGCACTACTGAGAGGGTATTTCAGGATCGACAATATCAGGTTCACCCTATTGTCTTTATCCAAAATCAATCATCCTTCGTTCAGCGATTAAGAAAGTCAGTAAACTGGGCAAATGAAATGTTGGTGATATTTGCACTATTTTTGCAGGTTGATGCTGCAATTGTTCGGATAATGAAGACGAGGAAAGTGCTAAGTCACACACTTTTGATAACTGAACTATTTCAACAGGTAATATATGCCTTATTTTATTCCAGCACGTAAAAGGTTGTCAATAGATAGCTTGAAATTTGATCTTTTTGATAAGAATGAAAATACATACACAGACCTTTTCAAATCCTCATATGGATGAAATTTTGTTTTTCTTTTGATGGAATAGCTGAAGTTCCCGATAAAGCCTGCTGATTTGAAGAAAAGGATAGAAAGCCTGATTGACAGAGAGTACCTGGAGCGGGACAAGAACAACCCGCAAATATACAATTACTTGGCTTAAACCCATTTGTCATACACTGTAAATGATGAGGGAACTTCAGTCCTCTTCTAGGGGATAAGCATTTCCTATATCAGATTGATGTACATAAGTCTAGTTGTTAAATTTTCTTGAGAGACCTCTGCAAGTATAAAAAACATTTTTTTGCCTCTGTTTTTGCAACTTCTCTTTATTATGGACTGAGTTACTTAGTATAGAAAAAAATAGACAGAGTAGTTGAAGTCAGGATGATGGAAATGGTTTTAATCTTTTTATTTTTCTTTTTTCTAAATTGCCTTAGAAAACATGTAGATTGGATGGAATCAAAGGTGTATGTAATCTCCTCTTATATGTTATGTTTGTCTATGAAGTAGAGCTCACATTTTGTTTTTGCTGGGCAATAGCATAACCTGCTTTATTTAGATCTGAAAAATCATAAGGCTTTATCCGGATCGGCCATCGAATTGGAGGCTTTATTGGTCACCGGTTTAACCACCGGTCGAACCGGTGTGATGTCATAATTATGCAATAATTATATTTATTTATATATAATATTAAAAATATTAAAA
>JANIHZ010000002.1:65693286-65715118 GCA_027478365.1 Erythroxylum rufum | reverse complement strand
TAAAATAAATAAATTTAATAATTCTGGGAATTTAGAGTTCGTAAGAAAATAATCAATTCGACGATCAAATAACACAACTCAATCGTAATCGCAACAACGCCCCCTCAGAAGACAACAAACGGACAATTGAGTCGTAAGTACCGGACATCGGGAAGTCAGACGCCTTTAGAAGCATCGGAGGAGGAGAGATCCGACGGAAGCAGCGGAGCTTGGATGTCCGAGGCAGGGGGTTGGTGATCGTCGGGATCGTAATCGGGATTGAGGGAGCGATCAATGGCTTCACGACCTTTTTCGAGACAAGGCTTGCAAGCAATCTCAATGGCGATCCAACCAAGTACCACTCCTGCTATCGCTATCAACGCACTCGTTATTGCTGCCATTTTCCCACGAACCTCGATACTTTTCTTTCCAAACAAACAAACGAACGAAACGAGTGGATGATTGTTATGCAGTCGTATTACTTGACAATGGGCTTAGGCCCATTACCTATTAAAAAGCCCAAAAAGTATCCGGAAGAGCTGGAACCTTCTCGTCTCCTACCAAAAACCCTTGCCCTCTTTCTTTTATTCGTTTCTTCTTTCTAGCAGTTTCCACAAGTGACAGTGAGTGCTGTTGTCTTCTATTAGTTACTATCAATCAAAATCTGATCCTTCAAGCCCTGATAATAAGCAAGAGCTTAGACCCATTTGTACGGAAAAGAGAATGGCGGATGAATTGGCGCTTGATTTGGAGGAGCTGAGGCAGTTGCAGGGCTTGGCCAAACGGCCTCGTGTTCTCTCTTTTATCTCCTCCGAGATTCGCAACTTGGAGAAGATGGTAATCCCCTTTTCTTTTCTTGTTTTGTGGGCTTCATTTGCGTTGCTCATATGTTCTTGGCATGGGTTTGTTTGTGTTTTGTTCTTTTCTTTTGTTTGTTGTGTCTAACAGGAAACAAAAACGGAACGAATTTTGGAATATTGGGTGAATGTTCGAGAAATTAAACTATGATTTACTTGATTATACGTGCTTTAAACATGAAGGAAGCATTTATGAATTATGAGAGGAAGTGAAAGGAAGAGTGAAAGGAAGTCTCTTTATGATAATTAAGTGTTGAATAAGAATCATCTGCTTTGTGTGGCTAGAACGGTCGACGAGGCACTATCATGAAACCAGCTTGAAGTTGGTCGAGCGCATGATTTCTCAATGAATGGATATATGGAAGGCTGACTATTGATGTGCCTCAAATGAAATGCTAGTGTTGAGTTTTGATCCAACTTCTTTGAGTATTTCCACTGGAGATTTTGTCTTATGCCAAAAATTAGCGGGTGGACTCTAGGAGGCAGCTATTTACTTGGCATATAATAAGCTAGCAAGTAGCAACCCTTCGTTGCTTTATGGGCATTGAGTTTTAATTTGGGGTCTCGGCTAAGTGTAATTAAGTCGGTACAGCTCTTTCGTAATTCTTTATTGAATGATTGCTGGGTTATGTTTGGACTGTGAGTACCAAATAAGAATTGATAATTACCGCATGTTTGCAGCACTAAATTGCCCTCTTCCTTTATGCAGTTTCCAAAAGAGCCTGCTGCAACTTCAGTTCCAACTCCAATTACAACTGTAGCAAAGTCGCCCTCAACCCCTGGTTTGAATTATTCTACACTGGCATCATTCAGCTGGGATCAAGATAATGACAAAGTCAAGGTGAACCAATAAATTGTTGTGTGAAGCTACTTAATGATTGCATAGATGCAATTATTTGTCTAGACTTTTTGTTCATGGAGTTCCTCTAACTATTTTTACTGGTAGATATATGTCTCTCTCGAGGGTGTGGAGCAGGAGAAAATTCAAGCAGATTTCAAACCAATTTCATTTGATGTCAAATTCCATGATGTACAAGGAAAGAACTACCGTTGTGCAGTACCCAAATTGAACAAGGAGATTGTACCAGAGAAATGTAAGGTGCTGGTGAAGCCTACTAGGGTTATCATCACTTTGGTTAAAGCTTCCAAGGGGAATTGGTTAGATCTGCACTTCAAAGAGGACAAGGTACTGTGGTGTTTCAGCATATACCCTTATTTGAATATAGATGAAAAATTAAACAGCTAATTTTTTTTAATTCTGTCTTTGCCCTACAGCTGAAGCCAAATCTGGATAAAGAACGGGATCCAATGGCTGGAATTATGGACTTGATGAAGGTAAGTTGTATCTTGTCTTATTGCGAGTTGCCCCTGAACCAACAGTTCTAGCTTGATGAAGGTATTTCTAGTTCACTTAAATCTCAAATTCTTCTTTGGTTGGGACCAAATCGCAGAATATGTACGAGGACGGAGATGAAGAGATGAAAAGGACAATTGCAAAAGCATGGACTGATGCAAGGTCAGGGAAGACAGCTGATCCTTTGAAGGGTTATCCATAAATTCGTTCGGAGTTTAGAGAGTCGTAGCCGTGTGTTTGCATGTATTTTCACTCCATAGTTTCTAAATATTTCGTGTTTATCTATTGAACGGGGATGCTAATTTCGTGCCGAGATTGTGAGAACATTATTTTGGAGTCTAAATCTTTTAATTCTTTAACTAAAACATATGGTACTTTTAAGATGATTTATATATATTACGACTCAAATAGGGACGCAATGATCTTTAATTCAGGTAGTTTGGCCCGGTTAGAAAGCTTAAGTAGTCAAAGGTTGGAATAAATATTGTCTTAAAAGTTTGTTCTATGGAGTCAGCTGACTTGAGTCATATCGACACAACCTTACCTTTACCCTCAACTCGTAGCGAGTCCACTTTGAATCAAAGTTTCCTAGTGTTGGACCACTTCTATGGACTAGTTCTGCAGAAGAAATGATTACAGAACTCGCGTGGGAGTTGTTGGAAGGATTGGAGTAATAACCATTCCCTTGTAGTAAATGTAGATATATTTGTGTTTGTCTCGCTAGTTTACAACATGAATGAATGCGGGGTTGAAGAGGAAGCATGTGGGAATTCACAATGAAGACAAAATGTACTAAACCCTTTGATATTCATTATTTTACTTGCTCCTCACGTTCTTTTATCTCACAAAAAGATGGAAAAAACTGCATCCACTTCAATTCATATATAAGCTGCTCGTTCACTCCTTGTGTGCTCAGAATGAAAGTACGTATGTGATAACCCTTCAGGACCTATTGTATCTTCCTTGCATGCATCATTAAGTTTGGACATATTTGGGCTATACTTTCAGTTAGCACGTCTGGGTTTACTTGCATTGATTAAACTTTGGAGCAATCAGCAGTAGGTACGTAGCTCAATTAGAAAGGAGATTAGGAGTGCTCGTTTGAAAAATATAAGTTGATAGTTACTTACACTCCCATCCCACTTACCATAGACATCTTGAGGGCGGCAATGAGGACGGTGGAGTTTCGGGTGGATGCCTAAGGATAGTAACTTTTCTCTAATCATCATACCACCACAAGTAGTGGAGATGTCCATGCATAGAGGGAGCCAGTTGAGGGTGATGAGGAGCAAGAGAGAGCACCAAAACCACTCCAGGAATTGACCAACTCATCAATACCTCCGCCACCCACTTTAGCGTATATGGAGCATTATATGCACTAGATTGGAGATACACTCGTGAGGTTGGCATAATTCTTAAGTGTTGAGATCCACCTACCACTTGTTCATCCATCCAAGCTTGCACATGCAGAGCCTCATGTAGAGTTAGAACCAGCGGAGCTAGATCCCGAGGGGGGAAACCGAGGATTCGACAGTGGTTAGGGCTCGAACCTATAGTTGTAGCATCTAAATAAGAGATTGAGCATTAAAGAGACATTGAGTCAGTTGCCATAGAGTAATCAACGGGGATTTGGTTGATATGATTTCTATGGATTATGTGATTGACTCATAAGAGGTATTCCTGTATGCAGCTCCATCAGATTCCCTATCCTAGGACTAACAAATTTACTGTTATCATATATTTATTGTATTTTTGTTCTAACTTGACTTGATGCCAAGAATATGATAGATATAATTTTAATGGAAAACTAATATATGCAATAAAATTCGAGAAGACTTGCATATATTCTCTTATATTATGTTTAGGGAAGTGCTAGTTCTTTACTTTTCTATTAACTTTCATTACCTTTGGCATGATATGTTCAATGAGAATAATATACAACTTAAGTGTGGGGGATGGACTTTCATCTTATGACTTATGGGTACTTATCAACTTCATTATAAATATCTTAATAGTTAGCATTTTTTAGATTTTTTTTTACTTTGACTGTTAGAAATACATGTTACCGGATTGGACTACTATAATCATAACTTAATTCCATAGCCGGACCACAAATTGAATTGCCTAATAATAACCATAATGGGATGGTTAATTTACTAATTGCATTTGAGGCATATGGTAGTACCCTAAATACTATATGTTGGCCCATTAAATTATAGTCTAGATCATCCACTTACTACTGTAACAATTGGCCAATTCTACCCCTTAGGGTAGAAAGGTGAGATTGAGGTTATATATACATGTTACGTGTATTGGATGAGAATAACAAGAAGAAGAGGGTCTTCTACTATAAGCACTCTTTGCAAAGTTTGTGTTTTTGTGTTGTTTCTCTCTTTGATAGGTTGAAGCATGGCAATGGTTCAAGGTCAAATTCTAAGTGTTGGAGGTATGTTTCCTTTGATCATGTGATGCTCTAAATTCAAATGGATCTTGGTTGTTGAATGTAGTTACTACTGCATTTAAAGTTTAGCATTGACATTATATTGATTTAGATAATCTACTACGATTTTGATTTCTTTGCAAATAGCCATGAGTTTTGATGACTAATTTGAATTCAATTTACTTCATGAATTTGAAGAATGGATATTTGATTTACATTATGATAGTTTTTGTATATATTGCATATGCATTGGATAAATATGACACTTTTTGAGCATTTTCGTTATCCTGCATAAAAATGAAAATGAGAAAAAAGTGAATAATTAAGCATTAAATAATTTCAGTCTAACTTCATACTAATAAAAAGGTTGAAGTTAAAGAGTGGTTTTAGTAGCTCTACTAACAAGGTGTTTATTCTTAGTTCAAAAGACTAACTAACTTTTTAAACAAGCTTTTGAATGCTGTTTATTCTTAGTTCAAAAGACTAACTAACTTTTTAAACAAGCTTTTGAATGCTTTTGTGTTGTTTAAATTTGGTGCTTTGCTTTAGTTTAATAAGGGGGTATAAACATGTTCAAGAGTTGAAACATTTTTCTCATGCATGTTCAATATTGAATTAAAGGAAGTTCCAATCAATGTTTTATGATAACAACACCTAAGTAATACTAATGGGCTAATTATTTGGATGAGAAGGAACATGAGAACAAGATAAAGTCATAAACTCAAAGTGATAGCTTGTAAAGTTATAAAAGAAGAGATGAAGTTTGCAACCTACAAAGTAAAGACCAAGGAAAATCAAGGTTATTCTTTAGTTTATAGTGTTAATTGTAATCTCATTTAGTAATTTGATGTTTTAAAAAGCTCACTATGCATAAATATTTTATATCATTTCATTGTATGAGTCTTTTTGTTTATCAAGAGACATTGAAGCTTTTAATCTTAATAGAAAAGTCTATTGATCTTAGGGAACATTTTGGAAAGTATTTAAATCATAATTACATTGAAAAATTGAGTTTGAACATTTAAGGTTGTTAAAATCATTTTTTTAGAAAGATTGATTGATCTATATAAGTTAGTGATTAACCAATGTAAGTTAAAGTTATCAAATTTGATGTACGATGAGTTTGTAGAAATATTGCTATTTTTAGACCAATGTGCTATACTAATTGATTGGTGCTCTACAACTAGCCATCCATCAGTTAGTAAGGGTCGTTGAACCGTACAAATACATGTTTTTTCTCATTATTTTTAGCATCAAGAAATTTTTGAGTGCCTTTTATACATTTTAGTTAATAAGGGTCGTTGAACCGTACAAATACATGTTTTTTTTCATTATTGTTAGGATCAAGAAATTTTTGAGTGCCTTTTATACATTTTTCAAGTGATTTTCATTCACTTAAGCATTCGTTGTCTCATTTCGAGTGAATAAGCCTTTTTGATATTATCAGAGGAACTAATTTGAGTTGTAAGTTTCTATTATGACTTTTGTTCATTATATTCGAGTGTGTTTAAAGTCCAAATCTAATTATATTTAAAATTTGAAAACCATATTGTTTTACTAAAAAAATATCATTTTACTTGATATATTCAAAGTCCAAATCTAATTATATTTAAAATTTGAAAACCATATTGTTTTACTAAAAAAAAAATCATTTTACTTGATATATTCAAAGTTCGAAGTAGATTATACTAAACAACTTGAACTCAAGCCTAGTCCAAAATTAAAAAATTAGAAAAAGAACAGCTTAAAATTGATCAACTCAAGCTAAGCCCATTAATTTCAAGTGGAGCCACGCCAAATCGGGACGGGGAAAAAACATCATCACAATGTTTGATCGTGGGGAATTTAGTTGAACTTGTTGCTAAAACTTTATTTTTCCATCTCCATCAAGATATCCAACCGAGACGTCTTCAGACCTCGTCCTTTTGTAAATACCAAACCCTTAGACGAAGATGGTTTCCACTAATATCTGTCCAGGATTGCAGCGAGATGAGATGGTCCGGATACACTGCAGAATTTCCAACGATGCAGCAACTGAGTGCCATAATGGATGTATAAAGGAGAGTTTCTGGCTTTACAAGTTTTGAGTGTATTCCGAAGTTGGTGTGGAATGGATTGTAAAATAAATAGCAATAGCGTTTGAAACAGAACCATGTCCTGAACTAGTTACGACTCCCAGACAAATTACAGGGTCCTTTATGGTCAATGGAGATAAATAATTTTAAAAAAAAAATAAGAAAACCATGCTTAAATAATGTTATAACAGAAAATAGTACAAAATATTACTGAACATGATGCATGTTGCAAACCTCGAAGCCAACTGTTGAATGCCTTCATTGCAGTACTTGACTTCCATAATCAGCGTTGAACTTGTCATAGCGGTGAGCATGGAGATGCGCAGATGGCCTAGTATTTCTTAATGCTATGTCTATATCTACAGTCGTAATGGGCCCAACTTTTGGCAGTTCTGCAAGCACACAGAGTGTCACCTCCAGTTATTCATTACTATTAAAGCTTGATAGCAGGACAGAGAGTAAGCATATGAGTGTAAAGATTCCTTTTATGCAAGGAAGATGTTAGAGAATGCAAATGGTGAGTTTGGCACTTCCATTCTATCCACCCGTTTATATCTATATGTATATTTATGTGCAAATTACAACAAAAAATTGGGTTTCATGTTGAAAGATTAACACTAAAAACGTGCTTTCTCCATTTCAACTAGCAAGTCATCAAAATTCTACAATGATTCATGTAAGTTGAAATTCACTCACCATTGTCAGGAACTATCTCCTGTTTATCTTCAAGGAGAGTCATTATGCGCCTTAGAGGCTGCATGGCAGCCTCTTTGCACAGCAACCGAATATCTGAACCTGAATAGCCTTCTGTTCTATCCACTAGCACATCATATGGAAGCTCCTCTTCACCAGGTGGTGATGGCAAGAGCTCCTCAAACATTGATCTTCTTGCTTCTGGTTCCGGAAGAGGTACAAGGATCTAATTGACTAGTCAAAGAAGAACATTATGCCAACTAAACAATGGATCTAAACGTTATAGGAACTTTTCAGATGAAATAAAGCATACAGTAGCTTCACACAATGAGACAAAAAAAAACAAGTAAATTGTGCAAGCCGCAGAACCCAGTTGTAGTGTTGCCACAAAAATGTACTGTTGCCAAAATGGATCTAAACGTGATATAACTTTTCAGATGAAATAAAGCATACAGTAGCTTCACAACAATGAGAAAAAAAAAAGAAGTAAATTGTGTAAGGCCCAAAACCCAGTTGTACTGTTGCCACAATTTCCAATATAGATCATAACAAGCCCAACAGTTGGGCAGATTCAACATAAGACTTAAATTCTTACCCTCCTAATAAGGTTAAATACGCATAACATGTCCCCCCTGAGGAAGGCAATAGCAGTGCAATAGACTGCCTACAAACAACTGACCAAAGATAAAAGTAGCAAACTGTAAAGAATATATAAACAACCGTACTACCACTTATACATGATTAGTTTATCAACCAGAAAAAGAGAGGAAGAATTGTTACCTTTGCTACTAGAATTCATCACTATATGGTAATAGCAAAAAGGATACTCGTTTCTCAAGCCGCCGGAGCATTGCAGCATCCAATTCCCAGGGGAGGTTTGTTGCAGCCAAAACAAATACAAGCTCATCTGTCCGCATCAAACCATCCATCTGCAATCTAATTCAAGCAATCAGTTTTCTGGATGTGCAGAAGAAAATCATGTATGATTCTATTGTCATACTACCAAGGTCTCATGGTTCAGGATTTGAAAATGAGGGCATGTGTGATCCAATGTTGTCATCTAACTAAGAAGAACTGCATTTAATTAAATGCATTTTAATAGAACAAATACCACCTGTATAAGTAGCTCAGTCTTTAAACGCCTACTTGCTTCATGCTCACTTCGAGCTTCTCCACGTTGACTAATGATTGCATCAATTTCATCCAAAAATATAGTCGAAGGTGCATGGTGCCTCGCAAGCTCAAATAACACCTTTACTAACTTCTCTGAATCACCTGTAACAATGTATAGACTTGAAACTATGATCCCTTATACATATGTTGTGACTAATCTGAACATATACACCAAAAACGTCTCCAATTGATATCTAAGACTTATTTTATTTCCTATTGACACCATAAACACAAATCTTAAATGACATCTGATTGATTATATATTTATTTAAGTATATTCCAAAGATAGATGATGAAGATGCCACTGGCGTATCTTACAAAGCACATAAATTAGGAACTTCAGAAAAAAGATCAACATACAAAAGAATTAATGAGTGCTACAAATCACTTGAGCGTAATTTCATGTGAAGAATAGAGAGAGTAAAAAAGGCTAACATGGTTGACTATAAGATCAAAATCAAGTGAATGCACGTTGATGGAGTATTATGTTCACATGGTACAAGTTTGTCATACTTAATATATCAGCAACAATTGTTCATACGCCCTTTGCATTGTACATAAAGCCAAGTGTAGAAACAAGTTCACATAGCATCAGCTAAAGTGTTGCCACTCCAAAATATACCTCGCCACTTGCTAACTATAGAAGATGCCGATATATTGAAAAATGTTGTTTTGCATTCCGTAGCAACAGCTTTTGCAAGCATTGTCTGAAACATTAAAGAAGAGACTCAGCACACATAGCATGAAATCAAGTTACTTTCTATTAATTCAGAACTATACTATCAAGTAACCACAGGAAAGAAAGCCAACTACAGATATAGTAAGGGTATCCAATATGAATCACTACATCTCAGACATGTAACATAACATGTGTCCAAAACAAAATATTCCACAGTGAGAGCAACAATCTAGATAAAGTTGAAAAAATTTAGAGCCAGTGCAACACCTTTTCTGTTAATACGTTTACAGCAAATACGGTTATTGAAATGCCTTTTCCACATTCTCAAGACATCTAACAGTTCGTTTTCTATTTGATCACGGAAAAAGATCACGTAATTTCCTTTTCCCTAGATCTTTTATTACCGAATAAATTACCTCTCTGAACAATTTAGCAGAACCAGAAACAGAGAAAAGTTCAGGCATAAAAAAGCCAACTTCTAGTCAGGGAAAGATGTATCAAGCAATCAGTCTTTTAATTATAATTGTGCTTGGTCCCCTGACAAACATTATCAGTAAACCAGTTCCAGTACCCCTTAACACATCAACAAAGAAACATAAGAAATAAAAATCTAAAATAAGAAGAAAATTGAATCTTAAGACTGATGTTTTTGGTTATATTTTGAAGGAAAACTGCAATTCCATCAAAGGATATGCCTAATTAACATCCATGCTTGGAGTTGGGTAATGATTGTATACTGTCAGAAGCTCTGTTTTTTTGTTACTATCAGCAACAGATATTCCAATCCAACAAATTTTAGAATTAAGTTGATTTTATTCTATTGGTATCCCACAGCCGAAATCATCATTATGAATCACTTGTTTGTTTTCATGTGATTAGAAAAGTCACATCAAAGAAAAGCATTAAGAAAAATAAACTCGTTCAAACATAGATTAATGCCAATTGCACAAACCTTTCCTGTCCCAGGAGGACCAAACAAAAGAATGCCTTTCCAAGGTGATAGAAGACCAGTAAAGTACCTGGAAGAAAGGAAAATTTGGACCAATTTTAATAAGAAGATCCCAAATCTACCTCAAAAGAAATTTCTTAAACATTCATGCAAGATTATACTTAAGTATAATGACACTATCTAGCATGCTAGCACATTAGTCAAACACAACGGAGTATCGACAACACTGCAAAAACTACCTAAGAGATGTCAAGAACATGAAACATCAAACCTCCAATCTCTCTTGTCTTTAAGATCTTAAATTAGTTGATACCTCCAAAAATGTTCTTTTGAAGGAAGGCTAGGGGAGAAAAACTTTTAGTGAATGTCCAGCGGCTTCCTTAGAACAATGGTCTAGCACTAGAAAGTTCAGAAACTCATTTATTGGGGCACATAGAGTACTTCATATAATGCGAGAAGGTGAAATGAGAAGAGGCATATATGTGCATAGTGGCCAACAGCCTGAACTTCACTTGAAATGTAAATACATATTGTTCATCAACTAATAACATGTCTTATCTTTAGCATAACCAACGATCCCTAACAATGAGGTAGCACACAAAAGACTTACTTGGGATATTTAATTGGCATGACCACTGCTTCTTTCAGTAAGCGTTTGGCATTTTCTAGTCCCTTTATGCTATCCCACTTAACATCTGGACTCCCACGAATGATATCCCTGTATAAGATTTATCGATTAGATTTAGTAACTTTAAAGTCATTAAGATACATATGTAAACAATTAAAATGCCATAATCTAATTGTTGAAGAAGAGATGTTCCTTGTTATGCATGAAATCAATGTAGTAAAAATACCTGCATAAACCTTCTGCCAATGCACGTGTCTCAGCAGAATCAAAAGCAGGGAGCAAAGACTTCTGCCTGAAATAAGGATACAAAGGGCTCAGAAAAAGCATATAGAAGATGCTCTGTAATTTCAAGAACTGTTCTACCTCATTCACAGGTCAAAAATCATCGCAAGATAGACCACAATTTTCAATCGAAATTGAATTTCACTTTAGTTTATCAACCAGTGCTGATTTTAGATAAACTCATACTTGATAGTCAATATAGTAAATGAACTGAAAGAAATCCAATTATTTCTGGGTCAAGGAATCAATGAACATACGGCCTATCGCTAACTCCATTGGACAGATTTCCATTTGTGTGTACATAGCTTCCCCCCTGAAAACCGAAAAGAACACAAAGATTCAATTTAACAACACATGCAAACCACAGAAAATGTAATAAATCAGTGTAAAGACCAAATTAATAAAAAAAATCACCTGATTTCTGAACTGTTCGTAGATAGCCAATTCCGAACTATCTTTAACATGACCATTTCCGCTGGATACGGAACTTCCAGAAGAAGAACTACCACTGGAGTGCGAGTTATCAGCAGCGGTTACGCCGTTTTGCGACTCAGCCCCCTTCTTTCTTCCAAACTTAGCATCATAGAACAGTTTAAAATCCTAAAAGCACACATCAGTAACTCAAACTACAATGTTCCAACTCAACTGACTCAATTCTTCTGACATGCCTTCAGATCGAAGATCAAAAGTCAGTAGCAGATAATCTAACCTACATTCAACCGATATACATGTAACTTTTCCAAACGCTTCCCCACTTTTCTTACCAAACACACAGAAACGAGAAAGAAAGAGAGAGAGAGAGAGTACCTGAAAAGACCAGCGAGTTAGCGAAGGTTCGGCCATTATAGAGAACAAGAGAGAAAGGAAAAGTCGAGAGATTTCTGATCTCTCGCTTTCACTCTCTCCAGTGTGTTCGACTCCCAAACACCTGAGACTTGACCTTTCGGAGAGTAATATAGTGATTAGTAAGTAAGCATGCGCTTAATACGTTATCGTCACAACAATCATTACTCTCCGCTGTGCACGAGGAGAAAGTAACGAGAAAAGAAGACACTTTAACTCATCCACACTTAGACTACACCTAATTCAAGTTAAATAGGTCCTTTACAAGAGGTAAAATTTTGATCCCAAATTTTAAATAATAGCATATATAAGAGCAATTCAAAACTATAACTTCACTTCAACCAAAAGAATCTCTTACCAGCTCACCGGATGAACTGGTAAACGTATTCATTGTATTATAGAATGCAATTAGTTGGGTAGGGCCACGTGAGGTAGGATTAGAATGAGAATGTGGGCATGCGACAGAGAAGACCAGCTAATAGAGAATACATAATAAGTGGTAGTCAAAAAAAGAATACATAATAAGTGAGATGGACCTACTGAAAATGGCGGGCATTCTACTGTATAACCTCAAATGAAATCACCTTGTCAAAACCAATAAGGCCAATAAATAAGATATGTGACTTTTTGACTCAATCATATTTGTAGTAAGAAGGAATTCTTGTGGATTTTGATGACAAGTTCAAAGATTCAATGAAGCTAGACAACGACTTCGGCATGATCGTCAAGAGGAAGGGCATCGTAAGGTTGAAAGTAAATGGAAACATACAGATCATCACATGAGTTAATAATTTGATGAGCATTGAGTAGCTATGAGAAAAAGGGTTAGACAGGCAGTTTTAGCATAGAAAGGGTAAGGTGTTTCATAACGAGAAAGTGACGTAAGTCAAGAGAACTGGAGACTATTTTGCTTCATTTTACTCTTTATGAAGGTCTAGAGTGGGCTCTATTTTATCTTTTATGAAGATCAAGAGTAGACTCTATTTTGTTCTTCATGAGAGTGAGCCCTGGGCAGGTGCTTTTCATGCCCTTGCTTAAGGTCGAGCCTGACTATAGTTAAAAAAACACCCATTTATTTCTTAATAAAAGAACTAAAAGCCTTCAATGTTTTTAAAGTTTTAAGATTTATGTTGAAAAAGAAATAAGTTTACTTCTTAAAGGCTTACACATAAATTGAGGAAAGAAATTAGAAGTTTATGTAAAGTAAAAGTTATATGAAGATAACTAGCAACTGCATACAAACCAAAACATAATAGAGTCAAGGAACACAAAAATTGAACCATTATGTACTTAGTTTATATTATGCTTTCTAAAATGAAAATTCCCAAACTTTATGTTAAATTAGGTAAGGATGACAATAAACTAGTTCAAGCTTGACCATATATGGCTTGAACTTGGCCCAATAAAATTTTCCTAGGCCTAGGCTAGCCCAAGCATGAAAGCTTAATTATTTTCCCTAAAAACACAAATAAGAGAAGGATTTCAACAGACGTATATTAACCTTTTCGTTCTATATATGTAACAATCTTTTAAACCATGAATCATAGTGAAAAGAAGAAAGTTTTCAATTTATATTCAGGCTAAAGTTAAAGATTATGTAACTTTAAATGGTGAAAAGACCCTTAGGTAAT
The DNA here is from genome assembly GCA_027478365.1 of Erythroxylum rufum. Lineage (NCBI taxonomy): Eukaryota > Viridiplantae > Streptophyta > Magnoliopsida > Malpighiales > Erythroxylaceae > Erythroxylum > Erythroxylum rufum. Next base: position 65,701,535 of record JANIHZ010000002.1, on the reverse strand, counting down.
CAAATCAAATGAGTTATTTCCAAAGAATAAGGCCTTTGAAGACACTACAAAATAAAGCTTCCAAAAATACCAAATGAGTGTAGGAACTTGTTCTAAGAATCTCAAGAGAATATAAACAATAATATTAGAGACAATACATATAATCTTGCTTCCAAGGAAAGAGAGATACTAGGATGTATAAGTAGTGATATATGAGGCGGCAGGCATCAGCGACTAGAGGGAGAGATAGAAGCATGGAGATTGAGAAGATAGAGGGAGACTAAAGAAAGTAAGGTTTGGTATATAATATAGAGGACTCCAATAACCCTGATCACACATTTCATCCATTAATACATAAAATGACATCATTTTGTGATTATAAGAGACACAAACATCATTTTATGATTATAAGAGGTTCATACGTTAAGTCAAGTTGGGTTATGAACCTCAAGTCCAATCTTGAATGTAAACCTAATGAAACTTGATCAAGTCTTGTTGAGTCCATTCACCTTATACTAAGCTAGGTTAGGTCAAGTTAAGCTTAGGCTTTTTCTTCATCCCTAGAAGCAGTTAACTTGGTAGTGTATATTTTGAATAAAAGTCTAAAACTAACAGTAAAAAATAAGATCCCAAAATAAGCAAAGTCAATTTTTCAGTTGACTATTTCAGAGCTTTTGGTTATGTTTCTTATACCAATGTGCTTGAAAATATAAGAACCAAGTTGGACGATAAGAGTTTGTAGTGTTTCTTGCCTAAAATTAATGAGCAATCAAAGGCTTATAAACTTTATCATCCAATTTCACTAAGGATAATAATCAATAAGGATGTAGCATTCGAAGAAGAAAAAAATTAAGAGTGGCATAAGAAGTATGAAGCTGCTATCTTTTGTGACATGGAAATTGGGGATAATAAGAAGGAAGCAATTTAAGAAATGATATAATTTGATCTTGATACTAAAGAATCATAAGAAATTTTTTCTGGTAATTCTTTCATTGAAGACGGTTCTTCTCATTTAAATAAATGGTGGAATATGAGATTGTCAGTTTGATTGGAAGACTATGAAACATGAGAAGGAATTTATAAAGAAGATGCAAATTATTTGTTCACATTTGCATCTACTGACTATAAAGATATCATGAAGAATAAAAAATGGACGAGAACCATGGACATTAAAATTGAAGCAATAGAAAACATGGAACTTAGGCAATAATTGAATTACTTAAAGGAGGAAAAAGGTTAAAAGAAAGTGGATTTATGAGACTAAATTTAATGAAAATGGAGACGTAAATAAGTATAAGGCTATGCTTATAATAAAGTTTGGTATTTACAGTTAAAAAAGGATGACCTATCTTCTAGTTAGACTATATTTTCATATAGTGAATTAAAAGAAAATGTTTTTGTAGAACAAAAAATGAAGAAAAAAAATTATAAGTTGAAGAAGGAACTTTTTATGCTCTAAGTAAGCAACATATACTTAGCACAACTAAAAAGAAGCTTATACCATAAAGGAAGGATTAAAGAATTATGACTATGAGCATACTTCGTTCATTAAGGCAAGCAATATGTTAATTATAAGTTTATATGTTTATGGCATTCTTTTTATTTGAAATGATGAATTGTTGTTTATAATGTTCAAAAATTTAACAAACCATAAGTTTAACATGACTAGTCTTAGTAAGATGAGAGGAGTTAGAGTCGCACAAAGATCATAAGAAAAAGGAAGTATGATTTGTAAGTGTTATAAAGGTTTATATTGGGCCAAAGTAATTTGGTATATAATCTAATTGTTCTTAAATTTAAGCTTATTAAATATAAAACATGTGTTTGATATTTAAAAGGAATAATTTATGTTTGAATTTTCTATAAGAAGGCAGAAGATGATATACTTATTGCTTAAATTGATAGTGATTATGTTGGACATTTGGAAGACAAAAGAAGTATATTAAGTTACGTTTTTTATACAAGCTATATCTTGGTCATAAAAAAAAACCAGTTGTGAGTTTATCAACAACATAAGCTAAAGTTATTTCCTGATCTATAGTGCTATGTTAAGCCACACTATTGAAAAAGGTGTTAAAAATGGATCGAAATCAATGTGTATAAAATCAATTATATGTATAAAATGAGCATATATGAGAAACATATTTCAACTGCTAAAGATGTTTATATCTCTCATTACAATAAAGCAAAACATAAATTTAGACAATATAAGAACATTCAAAAGCTTATTAGAAAAATCACTTAGCATTTTTACGTGAGAGTAAACACTTTGTCATAATACTCTCAATTACTCAACTAACTTATGATCTCAAATAGGTACTAGCGCCACTCTTTAACTTTAATTATTTTTCTTGGTATAAAGCTAGTAAAGTGAAATTATTCAATTCCTAATTATTCACAATTTTTCTCGCTTTACATATATGCATATAATGAAAATGCTCAAAGAAGTCACATTAACTCATGCATATATAAGTTATAAAAAAAGTATTATGATGCAAATCAAATATCCATTCTCTAAATTCATAAAGCAAAATAAATTAAACCTAGTCATTAAAACTCAATACTATTTACCTAAATATTTAAATCATAAAGATAATTAAGCTTATAATGGATTATCCAAATCAACATTCTATCAAAGTGAAAATAAACTCCAATAATTGCTCCCTATTAAAAAATTCATAATGAAATGAATAAGTCTAGGAATAAAAAATATAATAAGTTCTGCCTCCATTATTAAGATGTGTGTTGTCATTAATGTACATATTATGCAAAGGTAATGAAAGTAAACAAACAATAAGAGAGAAATAAAAGTAAGACTGGTACTTCCCTGACATATCATAGACAATTGCTAGTATTATTAGATTAAAAGGCCATAGGTATGTAATGGTGCAGTTTTCTTACCATAGGGATAATAAAGTGCACATATAATGCTTATTAATTGATGAAATTTGTCTCTGGTATTGAACATAGGGTATGTTTAGGGCATGTTCACACTCCAAGAATTTGATGCGAAACACAATAGTTATATGGTAGCATGTTGCACTCTTGTTTATCTATGTTCTTCGCTGCTTCTTCAAACGTGTGAGCATGAACGTAAACATTTAAGGATGTTCTCTAACATGGTGAGTATGTGGTAATGTGTTCTGACCATGTTATATTAGGTTACTCTTGATTTCTCAGACATTTTTTATATTCCTATAATATGAAAAAAAAAAAAAACAAGATGAGATATAAAAGGTGTTCTTAAAGTAGTAATATAGTACTATTATAACCTTGTTAAAAAAGGGTGCTCACAACTTCTTATCTAAAATGTTGTAAGATCTAAAATAAAATAAAGCATAGAAGGGACATACTAGGTTGCTTAGGAACATGGTTTTGTATTTTTCTTATGTTTAAATCTACTACTCTTAGATTCTTAAATATGAATTGACATAGGTCAACATGTTGGGGACAAGTTGGTGTGTTATAAAACATGAGAATTACATGATCCCATATTCTTCCCTATCTTTTTTAATTTCTTTTAGCTTTTTTAGGAAATCAAAAATGGACTTACACAGTAAGGTGTCAGGTTCCATATTTACCTATAAACTTACAAAACTTGAATGACATCAAGTATAAGTAGAATGATATAAGAAAATAAGAAATCACCATCAACTTTTAGCTTAATCCTTGAGTTTAGCAACCATTTAAACTTAAAATAAAAGCATAAATAATAAAAAGAAACAAAGACATCTAAACTAATCAAATAAAAAGTAAAATTTAATAAGTGTTTTGTTATAAGTCATTCAGTTAGACTTTTTGCTTAAATTTTTTAATTGAAATTGGGATTGTAGAGATCATAAAGATCTTGCTCCACTCTATGGAATCAACTTATAAGTAAAAATTTATTTAATGTCTGTTGACTTTGAATACACTTATATCTTGATGAGTAATTTCTTAAAATTATATGGGAATATTTGGCTCCATCTGCATCTTATTGAGTAATGTTTTCACCTTTATATAGGAACATTTAGTTGAATATATATCTTAAATAGTAAGACTAGATCCCCCAGTTTAAACTCCTTACGATGCTTAAGGTTTTGTTTGTACCACTTCTTTTCCTTTTCCTTGTATATCTTTGAATTTTTATAAGCCATATTGTACCACTCATTTAGCTCTTTAATATGGAATAAAATTTCACCACCTGCATTTTTAAATCAAAGTTAATAAACTTTATAGTCCAAATGAATTTTTCTCAAGTTCCAATGATAGATGGAAAGATTTCTTATAAACTAGCCTATATAGTATGGTGCTAATTAGTGTTCTATTAGCAGTACTATAAGCCTATAGAGCATTATCTAATCATATAAACAAATCTTCCCTAAAGTGCTCTATAGTCTTTTCTAAGATCCTTTTTAGTTTCTTATTAGTCACTCCACTTGACCTTTATTTTGAGGGTGATAAGAGGTAGCCACTTTATGTGTAGCACTAAAATATTGGAGCACTTTTTAAATTGATGATTACAAAAGTGTGTGCCTATATCACAAATTATAGTAGTAGAGGTACCAAATCATATAATTAACTTTTTTAGGAATTTAACAACTACCCTAGCATCATTAATATGCAAAGCTTAAGGATCAACCCATTTTAAGACATAATCAACTGTAGCTAGGATATATTTGCTACTAAAAGATGCAAGAAATGGAGTTATGAACTCAATGCCCCATATATCATACACTTCACAAACATTAATACTATTTTAAGGCATCTCATCCTTGCGAGATATATTACTTGTCCATAGACAAGTATCATAATACTTCATTTAACTTTGGGCATCTTTAAACAATGTAGGGTAATAAAAACCTGATTTTAAAAATTTTCTCACCATTTAATTAGCACGATAATGGCCTCTAACTTTTCTTTTATGGTAGTGCTCTAAGATGATGATTGTCTCGGGATATAATACACATATTTTAATTGTCTAATCTACAAAAATATGAAATAGTTGTAGGTCTTCCTATAGCTAATTCCTTAACTTAAAGAAGAAACTTTTATTATGTTGATAATTCATCCTCTTTGGAAAAACCGGACCAACTAAGTAGTTAGCAAAGTCAGCAAACAAAGGTGTATCCAGGTTAGATACATCAAGCATATAGAGCTATTCATTAAGAAAAAAAATCACTTATATCTTCTTTTACATGCTTCCTTATTAGGAGGTTCTCAAGTTAAGAAAGGTGGTATATTGCTAGCTTGTCCACTTCTTTCTTACCTTTGATCTTAAGATTAACTCATACAATAATGAAATCCATCTAATAAGCCTTGGTTTAGCATTATCTTTTTCTCAAAAGACGTCAAAGTGCTTAGTGATTATTATAAACTACGATTTTAGACATAATAAGTTATGAACAAAACTTGTCAAATGTAAAAAATTATTGCCATTAACTCCCTTCCACCACCTGTATAGTTATCGTAAGCATCCATCAAGGTTTTACTTATGTAGTATATAGGTAAATGCAATTATCTTTACACTATTCAAACACTACTCCATCAACAAAATCATTAGCATCACATAGTTAAAAAGGCAAAGTCCAATCTAATGCTACTATAATCAGTCAGTACTTATTATTGGGCTTTCCTCTAGACTCTCAATTATATTTTTTAAGCCTATAAGTAATTCCGCTCTCATGGTTGTGCTAATATTAGTGTTATCTTTTGGGAGAGGTAAGGTACTAACAGAATTTGAGCCTTTCTTAAATATTTATTGATTTCCTTATGGGGAATGTGTGCCAACATCAATTTGTTCTTGATGTTTCTTTAAGTGACCTAGTTTCACTTTCTTACTTATCTCCTTCTATACCTTTTTATCATTTAATGAAGGGGGCTTCCATTGATAACTTACCATTATACAGTATTCCATCAATACCTCATTCTCGTCAAGTCTCATTATTAAAAGCTATTTTAGGAATGAGGCTTATGATTCCACTTCTATGCATATTCATACATACCTAACTCTCTTCAACTTAGCTATATTTTCATCTAAACGACTTTCCTATGGAGATGAAAATGTAACTTAATCTTTACTTATCCAATATTCTAATAGGAGTTTGTGAAATCTTACCTTTAATGGTATGTAGCACTCTACTCTCACAGGACACATACTTAACATTCTGAAGGATGTCCGAGTACGTACCCTACAAGGGTGGCATGCTAGAGCAGTCACATTACTAACTTAATCATGATATCATCGTTTAATGCGTAAATATCACAATATTTAAAAACCCAATTCCTCATTTTCATTTCATAAAACCAAATATGTACTTTGTAGCTTTACAATAACATCCATAGATGTACATTATCAAAACTAATTAGAGTTTAGATCTCTGTATACAGAACACGCTACATACGTGAGAATTATACAAAAATTTTATCTAGATCCTTCAGTCTCAACTGATCGACCTTTGAGTCATTTCTTCTATCTAAAAGTAGTATTGGATCTCTTCTAAGTTGTCTTAGACACTAAGTCTGCTCTCTCACACCTGAAAAGTTAATGTTGCAAATTCGGTGAGTTTTGCAAATTTAGTGAGTTAACCATCCTCGATGGTTCACTCATATCATATAATATATCAACTCATGCAATCATATAATTCACATCATTTCAGTTATCATCATGTAGCATTACAAAACTCTTTTGTTCACAATTTTTACATTTCTCATTCAACACAATTCAACCATACAGGTCATTTTGGTCACAACTGCCTTTATGTTGTCATGCATTCATGTAATAAAATGCATCACATTCACATGTATTCAATCAGTCACTTGATTTCAGTTTCACATTCATATACATATTTTTCATTGAACCTTGGTCCGGCATTCAACAATAATGTTGAGTATCACCTATTTCGTCAAATTCACATATAGAGCACTTCTAATATCTTATTCATGCATCAAATGCCTCGGACATTCAATGTCTAGAATTAACACAATCACAATCACATAATAATTCAATACAGAATTTAAAACAAATAATTAAGTGAGACCATCTAGGTCACTTATAGTTTGCTCCAAATAGCTATTACCTCAAAGTTCCGGCAACGTCTAGATGTTGTCACTCTAATTGCTCTTCTATATCATACAACATACATTACTAATTGCACAATTATATAAGTACTCATTTATGCATAAATGTGTATATGGATTATGTACAATGCATGCTCAGTGATAATTCCGAGTATATTTTCTTTATTCACATCTCATGATCATTCATAATTCAAAACTCATATATGTCTAATTTGAACTTAGGTTTATACCCCAATAATACAAACTTATTATAAGTTCATCACTCAATCAAGCACTAAGGTTCATGGCTCAATACACTTGATCATTATAACGACATCAATCAATCATTATCAATCCTTTCTTAATGAATTCAGATGACCATGAAATTTGGTGGAGAGGAAGGACAATGTGTGAGGAGTTTATGGTTCAAATTTCAAGTCAATCGGAGGTTCGGAGAAGAATTTATGGTTAAAAGAATGGAGGGTATTTAAAACTGTCAAAAAGCATTGCACTCTCACTATCACAATCGTGCACTGCCTGTTGAATCCCTTATATCACGATCGTGCTGACGTCTCCCTATAAGCACGATCATGCACTACCTGACATCTCCTCTCTATCACAAGCATGATCGTGCAACTCCCCTAAGGTTTCATCTCTATCACGATCGTGCTTGTTTATGATTGTGCAACTCCTCTGAGGTTTCCTCTCTATCACAATCGTGCCTGTGCACGATCATGCGCTACCTGATGACTATTCTCAAAATAGATTTTTGGGTCAATTTTGCATCGCTATTTTGACAAGAAAAAAGAAGTAATTAGGCAACAAATTCTTCTAAACAAATGTTCTCATATATCTTAAGTTTCTAATGACACTAATTTCATGTAGTTTGGTTCAATATTCTGTAACTTAAACCTAAAATACTACAGATTGTTCCCAAACGGCAACAGCATATTGTACTCAAATTCAAGCCAAAATTTGAAACCCTTAAAGATAGAATTAAAATTCTATTCCTTCATGAAAAATATAACCATATGTCTCTAGTTCAATATAAAATTAAAATAATCCCATTTGGATATGTACAGATAAAGATATGGCTAAAATACACATGCATGTTCAATGAAAACACTCCATCTAACATATTCCAGCACACTTCAACATCATTTTCATCCTAGTTCATCTCTTTTGCTTAGTCTATCATTTCTAGCTTATGTCCTCATTATTTCCTCTTCATT
>JANIHZ010000002.1:65607167-65617498 GCA_027478365.1 Erythroxylum rufum | reverse complement strand
GTGTGATCTCACCCATGACCAAAGAGGACAATACTGATTAATGGGGGGATGCTGTGTGATCGGACCCTGGGGACGGGAACGCTGTGTGATCGGGCCCGGACCCAACAGTTGGGCTCCGGGAACGGGGTCAGGCACCGATGGCCGGGCTCCGGGAACGGGGTCCAGCATCGGTATTCACAGTTCGATACCTTCAGGTATCCACAATTTTATACCTTCTGATATCCACAGTTCGATACCTTTAGTTATCTATAGTTTGATATCTTCAGATATCCACAACACCCGTTATCCACACCCACAGAAAATGTGCAGTCCTAATACAAAAAGTAAAGTAAAGAGATATAAATAAGAATTACAGTATGACAATATAAATAATCGGTATATGAATAAGCATTAGCATTTGTATTGATAATTTGTATCATTGAGTGTTGAATATCAATGTTTGAGCTTTGAAGGTGAATTTATAGTATATGAAAAAAAATATTGAAGCATGTTTGCATTATTTATTTGATTAAGAATGCCATCATTATTTTTATTTATGCAATGTTTATGAATGTATGTGCTTGGTGGATGACTACTGTGACTGGTCATCTAAACTAAGTTTTTCCCCACTAAGCTTTGAAGCGTAGCATGGGTGTTAATCCGTGTAGGTCTAAGTCATAGGAGTGAGGTACAGGGAACATCTGCAGGGACCAAAGCCAACAGATAGAAGAAAAAGTACTTATGGAAGGCATTTTTAGTTAATGATGATTGTACAGTTAACGGTTAAAAGAAATTGTATGTTTTCTTTTGGATTACTATATAAATGTAAAAATGTTTTACTACTGTTAAATGATAATGTTAAGCATTAGGGAATTTTGTAATGTGTATATGTATAGCATTGAACCAAAATGCATGTCGTGAATGTATGTACAGGAAATTGGTTGCCTTATATGTGGATAGTTGTAGGTTTCGTATAGCAGTGTTATAGAAGAAGAAGTCGATGGCAACATGCTTCATATGGCTATAGAAGATAGGATTGGCACAGACATATGTTGCACCAACATTATCGCAGTAGATGACTGGAGTGTGAGAAATGTTAATCTGAAGTTTAGAGAGGAGTTGTGTGATCCAATTGAGTTTTGCAGTGATTGCTGCGATGGCTCGATATTCAACTTCAGTTGAAGCTGGGCCACCATATGTTGTTACTTAGAGCTCCAACTAATGGGTGTGTTACCAAGGAAGATAATATATGCGATAGTGGATCATCGATTATCGGGGTCACCGGCCCAATCTGCATCGGAGAATGCATGAAGTGTGAGAGGGGATTGTCGGCGGATGAGTAACCCATGATCAAGGGTGCTTTTAAGATAGCAAAGGACCCTTTTTACCACATTCTAGTGTATTGTAGTAGGGCGATGCATGAATTGTAAGAGTTTGATGACTGCATAGGAAACATCAGGCCTTGTGAATGAGAGATATTGAAGGGATCCAAGAATTTGTTGATATTTTGTTGCACCAGTTGGGGCATTTGCATCATCTAGTTTGAGTGATTTAGAAGGAGATAGGGGGGTTGAAGCAGAATTGGCATTAAGCATATTTGTCTTGTCAAGGAGATCTCGTATGTGTTTTTGTTGGGAGAGAAGTAGTCCATCGGGATTGGTTGTGCCTCAACTCCTAGGAAGTAGGAAAGTGAGCCAAGATCTTTGATGGAAAATTGGATTGGCGACGTCATGAATGAATTGATGGAGTAGTTCATTAGAAGAGCTTGTAAGTATGATATCATCGATATAAATCAGCAGGTATATAGTGTGATTGGTGCAGTGGCAAATAAAGAGAGAGGCAACACATAATGAGTTGGAAAAGCCAGTTTGGAGAAGAAACTGACGAAGTTGATGATACCATGCCCTTGGAGCTTGGCGAAGACCGTAAAAGACTTTGTGAAGTTTGTAAACAAAGTGTAGATGATGAGAGTTGACAAATCCGGGTGGTTGTTCCATGAAGACATCATCTGTCAGTGTGCCCTACAGGAACACATTGTTGATGTCTATTTGAGATGGGTGTGGTGGAACTAAAGACCAGGTGCAGTTGTGGATTAAGGCATCATATTCTTCACTCATGTTTGAACGTCATTCGAGATGTTTTCAAGCTTGGATGATAAAGGTTGGTTCTGCTTAGGAATGTTGTTGAATAGTGGTATGGAGATCAAAAATGACTTTAGGTTTAAATATGTTACTTTTGGAGTAGATTTAAATATGGCAAGAGAGAGGCAAAGACAATGTAGAAATAATTGGTTCGATTTAGGTGGATGGTGAGTCATGATGGTGTCAGGTTGGTGAGGTGTCAGGTGGTAAGCAATCGGGGTTTTGGTTTGGTGAGGAGGACAAGGTGGTTGGTTGTTGAGGTGCTGGCAGAGGTGTGGTAGGTGGGAGAAATGTAGTTGGAGTAGTGGGGGGTTGTTTATATGGGTAATATAGCTAGTCATGAATTGTGTATTGAAGTGGTGTTGATGAGTTGGTGAGATGAGCAAAGGCAAAGGCTTCTTCAACAAAGACCACATGCCGAGAGACGAAGATTTTGTTGATTTTGGGCTTAAGACATAGATAGGCATTATGGTCAGTGGAACAGCCAATAAAAGCATATGCTTAGGATCTTTGTTGTAGTTTGTGGGTGCTGTAGGGTCATAACCAGGGATAACAGAGGCATCAAAAAATGTGGAGTTTGTGATAATTGGGTGTGGAGTGAAATAAGCGATAGTAGGGAGAGTCATGGTTTATTGTTTTGGTTGGCATCCTATTAATTAAGTAGACTGCTGTCTGAAATGCAAGAGACTAGTATTTGAGGGGCATAGAGGCTTAATGTAGAAGAGTGAGAGCTATTTCAACAATATGGTGATGTTTGCTCTCGGCGATGCCAACATGTTCAGGAGTGTGAGGTGGAGCTTTTAGATGTTGAATTCCTTTGGATTGCAAGAGGTGACCAAGAGCCTACGACATATTTTGCATACGAGGTCATTCATGCACCCTCATATCAAACATTACATTCAAAATGGGAAAGTAAGTGGACGACTAAAAAGCATTGAATGAGAAGAGTTTAGGGCGGAGAACATTGAATGTCATACAAAGACTATCGACTGGGAAAGAGAGAAACAAGAGCTTCTCTCTCTCTCAAGAGTTTTTTTTTTAATTATTTTCATTCTTTATTAAAATTATTTAGCTCAACAGACTTTTAAATCTTGTATTATCTTCCTTAAGAAAATTAACCTTATTTCTTTGAAAACCTTTACGGCTCGATAATAATTTATTTCTTTCTTTTAGTAAAATCTCTAAATTTTCTATCAATTCATTATAAATGAATTTATCATCTATGTTAATTAAGAAGAGAATTTAGGTTAAATATTTTCATGTGTTACAAATTACATGTTTGCTATCTCATATATAAATATTTCTTTTTCACTAATCACTTGTGTTAGAGGGATTGAGATTTTACATGTCCAAATTTCTGACATCCATAACAAATGGTATTCTTCTTTTTCTTTAATTCATTTTTACCTTCATTTATAAAATTCCTTGTCCTTTAATTTTTTTACTTCAAGAATTATTTGAAAAATTTGAGAGAAGAGGGTGATGTTATCACTATTATAAAATTCTTTTCACCTTATCCTTATTATCATCCTTGAAATATTTGAAAATACATTATATTTTTTCTTTTGTTAGAGACCTCTTTCTTTCTTATTTCTATCCTAACAAAATTTTCAAGTAGTAAGTTGTTCAATTCTTCTATCATTTTAATAGGTCACTTATGATTATACTCTAAAGCATGAAGATTTATGACAAAATGATTAAAAATTTTAAATAAAGATCTCTTTAAAAATTTTGATCACTTCACTTATCCAAACTCAATGATTAGAGAAATTGAATTCTTTCGACTTAGTAAAAAACTTATAGCACGACTAAAAGATTTTTTGGAATAAAATTAGATTAAATCAATCTTGAATATCACATTCTTTAAGTGGTTATGAGTGATTTTATAGAATAAAATTAGATTAAATCATTCTTGAATATCATATTCTTTAAGTGGGTATAGGGGAGCAAGTTTAACTTTGATATTATTATATGCATTCCATTCACACTAATTAATGTTGAACATAGAAATCAGATATAGAAAGGCTTTAAATTGTATTCCAATTCATATTAATCTTATTTGAATTGGAAATATCTATAATTTAATGCTAATACATTTTTCTTTTACACCATTGTTTATAAAGGAAAGTATTCATTAATCAAAACAAAAGAAAAGGAGGTTAAATTTCAAAAAAAAAAGAAAAGGAGGTTTATGAAATTGGGTACTGTCTTCACATGATTCACTTATAAACTAATAACATAAAACATGATAGTTTGTCAATTGAAATGGGATATCAGAACAATCCTTTAATTAACTACACATGATATTTTAGTTATATCAGATGGGACATTGGGGCTGGGGCCTTCCTGTAAAAGTCTTAGGTTGCGATGTTTCTTCTTTGTATTAGCCTCGCATCAATCTGGTTCCATAGGGGTTTCTCAACGCGATCTGGTCCCATAAGTGTTTCTCAACCTTATATATTACAAGAACATGTTCCTCTAATACAATTGAATGTTTTACATAAAAGGACAGGCGTATATTCGAATAGTGATCATCAGGAATAATATTGTAGGACCGTTACAGATATAAAGATCAGTACGAATTGACGCAGATAAGAAGGATAAACCTGACAAGGAAAAGGAAGAGAGTATGGAGATGCCATGGATGCTCGACTATCCATTGAAGGCGATCCATTAGATAATATGATTATTGGATATATTCCTCAAACCCATTTAAATACAATAAAACATTCACTGCGCCAATTGATAATATGATTATTGCATAACGAAAGCAAATTCAGTTCAGGCAAAAGAAAAGGTAATTTGACGCCGTTTCAACATCATCACTTGTAGACCTCCTCAAGTTGAAATGCCGATGTGGGGAACGACCTGGAAATACCAGTCAAGCTATTGCTGAATGTTACTCTTCCCAAGTCCTTCTCATCGACGTAAATATCCTGGATAGACACCCATATCAAAAGCTCCTTGGCTTTCACACCTGTCACTTTCCTCATCTTCCGTTTCTCCACAAACGCGGTCACCACCTTGTCGTACCACACCAAACGGTTCGCGGCTTTGAATTTATGTTCAGCTTGGTTTTTCTGGATCAGCCAAACGAACCCAGTTGAGCGATTGTACCCAACCTCCAGGATGTCTTTGAGTGGCAACAGGCCGTTTGGTAATTCCATCTCGCCCAAGAACTCCACAGATTTTTCCCTGCCGATATCATCTCCAGCACAGACCTCTGCGCCTTCTCTGTGCTTCTCTATTTCTTCCGACGCCATTTCCAAGAGTTCCACAGATTTTTCCCTGCCGATCTCATCTCCAGCATAGACCTCTTCGCCTTCTCTGTGCTTCCCTATTTCTTCCGACGCCATTTCTGAGTAGTGCCAAGCTCTCTTCTCTTTTCAGAAATTTGGTTAGTTGGTCTTTGAGAGGATATAGATAGCTGATGGAGAGTCGGGGGGTTAAGTATAAATAGGGTTTAGTAACCCGTAAATTAATAAATGAGTTCATAAAATACAGGAGTACCCCAATCAATGCTTCTTATCTGCTAAACCCTAGCAATTGATGATTTATAGCTAGAGGTTGTCAGTTAACAGCCAAACCAGTTCCGTTCTACCGGCATCGGCATTTAAGTTGGAGTACAAGTTTCAGTTACAAAATAGCGACTGATACTGCTAGTAGTTGAAGTTTACACTCAAAACCATAAGTTTCGTTAAAAACAACTTGGCTTAAAGTTTGAAGAGTTCATTTTGGACTCATATATACTCTCCAACCAATCTTTCAAGAATTTGAGATATACATAGGATGAGGATAATAGGTTTAGGTAATCGGTGAACTCATTTTCTTGTTGATGTCATTGTGTCTTTATATACAGAGTTAATGGTAGCTACATTGTAAGTAAATTATGTTGAGTTAATAATCCATGATTGGTGGCTTAATTTTGCTTACTGAATCATCAATAATCCATGATTTAAGAGATTACGTTGATGTGTTGCTATCATGCCCCCACAAGATAGAGCAACCAGGTCAGATGCCCATCTTGGATCGATGAAGATGAAATTGTCGGCGAGGAAGTGCCTTGGTAAGGGAGTTGGCCAATTGATTTGTAGAGTGAACATGTGAGATGCGCAGTTGATTTCGTGCTAATTGGTCCCAAACGTAGATATAACGACCCAACATATACTCTTGGAAGTATTATAGCATGTCTAAGGTGCATTAAGAAGTGAACATAATAAATTAAGTGCATCTTAGTAAGGGACATTATGATACTTAATGTAAAGGACATGGGTTAATGGGTAATTTGTTCATTTTGGCATGGACATACATACTTTGATGTGAAATATGTATAGGAATTTTTGATATGTTGCTTGCATTTATGAATGTGATGTGAGGGGAATTGGTAGAAGAAGTATCCCATTTGCTTATGGAATTTTTTTAGTTAAATTGGATGTGTTTTTGTGTTGCCCTTGCATGATAAGACTGAAGTTAATTGATTTGAGATATGTACCTTGCTGAATGGATAGGTTTCACTGAACATATTTCTGTAATTTGGCCATATCTTGACCTGTAGACTCTAACTTGGATACTTTTAATTGGAGATTAAATTGAAGACATAGATCTAATACTTTTACGAAGGAACCGAAATTTTATTATGCCTCTAAGACTTTCGCATTCTTGATTAAGTTGAGTTATGACTGTTGTCCCTGTTTTCAAACAGCCTATAGTATTTTGGGTATAACTCCCAAAATAATTAACCCAAATTGCATGAAATTTATTATATTAGAAAATTAAGATATAGGAGAATGAAATTAATCAATAAGATTGTAGGCCAATGGGGGAAGTAAAGGAAGAAGAATGATCAATACGCAATTTTTCTAAAGTTAACACATGGACCAATTGGATTAAGGCATATGTGACCAATAATAATAAAGCATGTGTGTCCAACATGAATTAAGCATATGTGTGAGTCTTGAAAGTTCTGGAATGCGCATATGAAGAGGGGAGATGCATGACATTTTAGGGGTTCTATATTCAGATTTTTCTTCTCTCCATTTTACATTCTTCATCCTATCATTTTTTATGTAAAAAATCAAGTCAATCTTAGGTGAAAATCAAGTTGGTGAGTCAAGAAAATCCAAAGGGGAAGGGAAGGAAAGGCAACAAAAGACTTCCTTTGTCAATTTTAAGGTTTGGGACTTTACTTAGTTGATTTCTATATTTTTGTATGATTGAATGGATATAAAGATTCATTAGGATGTTGAATTATTGCTGGGATGTTGCTTTGGTGTTATTTTGGTGTTACTTTGCATGAACTTGGTTGGGTTGTTTGAGTTAGTCACATTTTTTGAGTCATAACTTAGCCTACAAACCTTAAAATTGTGTGATTTTAGTTACATATGAAACCTAAGACATAGAGCTAAATATTTTGGAACGGACTCCGACTTAATTCTAGCTCTATGACTTTGGAAATTGAGATCGAAAAAGGTGACCTAATGTTGCCCCTGTATTGGAACATCTTGTGATATTTTGCCTGTATCTCATCATTTAGAAGTCCAAATTGTCTGATTGTTAGTGCTATAGAAACTATAGACACAGAGGAAAATATTTCTAGTGGACCTAGGAACCTAGTTTTAACTTTTTCTATATGCATATTAAGGAACAAGTAGTGGTATGAATAGAGAGAGTTTCTTTCACAACTGTGACATTGTTTTTGTTTTCGATTTCTACCTCATCTTATCCGAACCTTCATAAATGTGTATGAAAATTTTCAAACACCTAGAAAAAATAAAATAAGACTTACCACATATGAAGTGGGAGATTGAAATTGGAATATAAAATTGAGCATTATGCATTCCAAAGAAAACTTACATGTACATAAATGATTTGTATGCATATTCATTACTCATATGTGTATAGTATGATTATACAAGTCTAATTTTGATACACCTCTAATGGTGGCTAGCCATGAATTGCATGTATGAATGCAAATACAGATTTTATAACTTGAAGTGTATATCATGTTGGCCCTCAAATTTTTTTCTTGGTGAATAAGCATGATTAGATTAATTTTGGGGTCTTGCTAGATTAATGTATATTGGAATTAATTAGCTTGTTAATGTGAATGAGATTATATGACATAGGGTAATTGAATTAAGGTTAAGAAGATAAGTTGCATGAGGGGCATTTTTGGGAGATTACTTAAGTGGGAAAGCTTTAAGGCATTGAAGGTGGGGCAAAATGGGAAGAAGGAATTGTGGGCTTGTGCTTTAGAAGAGAAAAACGTTGGTGAAGAATGAAAGAAGAGAGAAAACACACAAATAAGAAAAAAGGGAGAGAGAGTGTCGTGAGTTAAGGAAAAAAAAAGAGTTTTACAACGCTTTAGTGGGCATTTCAAGCCACCTTACAACAAAATCCAAAAATACAAACTTTACAAGAACAATAATTCCTCCATTTGTTTGATCATTTCGATGAGAATTTCGAGGATGAAATTCTTTACGGGGGAGAATTGTTGGACCCCGAACATTTTTTTAGAAGTTAGTGAATAGATTCTTGTTTTGCTTTGGTGTTTTTTTCAGGTAAGAGATGTTGAAAAGGGAACAATCAAGGTGAAATTTAGAGGTAAAGTGGAGGTAAAAAGGAAGTTGAATATGTGTAGTAAGTTGATGAAGGATATGTACATATATGTATGTTCTGTTTTAGTGTTCATGATTAGTTATGGAGTCTATTTTCTTTATGGAGGATATTGATTTGAAATTAAGTGGAGAATGAGGAGTAAATGAAGTAGAAAAGGGTGATCTCGTTATGAGTTGTGTTAAGGAAAGATTTTGAAATAAAGAGTTGATCTAGAAAATGTTCACTAAGTGTACTTCGGTTTGTTACCCACAACATTTTCTCTAGGATCCAAATGAGATGATTCTTAATTTGGATTAAACTAGAGATATGTGGCTACATTTCTTAGAAGACATCGAATTTCAATTCTGTCTCTAAGAATCTCAAAATTTGTCATGAAGTTAAGAATTGGGTGCAGTACGTTAGTGTATGAATGGAAAATTCATCTTTAGAATTTAGAGGAAAATTTGGGATTGATATAAACAGATTTTAGCAAAGTTTCCTTATGGAAAGTTATATATCTTTCTTTTATCTTTTCAACGGTATATAGTATGAAATTTTTGGACATCGGAGTCAAAAGTTATGATCTTTATAAGTGGAGATGTTCTGGAGCAAAAGTAAGACGATAAAAGTAAGACGATAGAAGTAAGGCGATGAAAGTAAGATGATGAAAGTAAGACGATAAAAGTAAGATGGTAAAAGTAAGACGCTAGAAGTAAGATGATAAAAGTAAGATGATGGAAGTAAGACGATAGAAGTAAGACGATGAAAGTAAGACGATGGAAGTAAGATGACGCAAAGTAAGACGAAGCAAAAGTAAGACAATGCAAAGTAAGATGAAGCAAAAATGAGATGATACAAAAGCTAGAAGATAGAATTGGTCTTTTAGGTCTTCATAAAAGTTGTAGATCCAGAAGTCCTCTTTCCCATAGTACAAAAACGAGATCAATCCGACATTGTTTGTGAATGTTATAGAAATCGCGCCAAAATAGGTTCAAATTAATTGAGGTCTTAAACCTGGTTGCTTCTTTCGACCATAACTTCTTCTCTAGACCTCCAAATGATTTGATTCTTGAACCATTGGATTTGAAAGATATTTATCTACATCTCCACCAAAAATTGAAGCTATCTAAAGTGAAGTGAGAAATATTGAGTGAAAACCATGGGACGGGTACAGTTAGTGTGTTTTTAAAGGATATGAATTGGTGTTATTCTACTGAACATAATTCGGTATTTTGATGATTTCTGGAGCTCTACTGATCCAAATGAGATGATTTTTTATTTTTGGTAAACTACAGACAAAGAGTTATAAATTACCTGAAGAAAGTGAATTTTAAGTCAGTTTCTAAGACTTTCAAATTTCATATGGAAGTTGTGCATAATATACTGTTTTGGACAAGAGCAGTCCAAAAATGTTTGAAGTATATCTTTTGAATTACTGAACCAAATTGAACGATTTTGGAGGCATTAGAAACTTAAGACAATAGGGAATATTTTCTGGAATAAAGTTTTATGTTAGATTGTTCAAGGGTACGGTTGGCAAGACACTTAAGTATAAAAGACATAAGGTATAAATGGAAGGGCAAATGGGACAATTCTCAATCATTAAGGGCATAA
>JANIHZ010000002.1:65499383-65509572 GCA_027478365.1 Erythroxylum rufum | reverse complement strand
AAAAAAAATTAAACACATATACTTTTTTTTTACTGAAAATAACAACAAAAAATTATAAAAATAAATAAAAACAAATCCTAACATTAGATGTTTAAGACACGTGCCGGGCCGGGACGTGGACAGTACGCCCTCTCTCGCTTGCCGTTTCCGTTGACTTCGGTTCCCGTAAATAAATCGTATACCCATAACTAAACATTTTCTCTCATTTTCCTTCTAAGTTCCCTCACTTTCTCGGGAATTTTTCCGCTGGATCCACACTCATCAAATTCTTCCAGTTCTTCCTTTTTCTTCCTCTCTCTCTCTCGGGGGAAGGGAGAGTGGTAGGATAGCACAGATCATTGCAGGATAAAAGGTTAATCTGACGGACGATGTCGAAATCGCTGCCTTACTCCATGAAAGATGTCCAGTACGATAACGCCAAGTTCCGCCATCGCTCCTTCTCCAAGGTTGTTCCCTTTTTTTTTAATCAGATCCTAGGTTATTTCCCTTATCGAATTATATGCCAATATCCTAGCTCCGTGAATTTGATAGCATCTTGTCATTTTGTTGATGTTTCGTTCTTCAATTGCGTAGGCATAATTATAGTGGTAAATGAAGGACATTTAGTTTTGATCTTTCATTTTTGGCTGGATCAGTGAAATTTCTTATCAAGACTGATTTCTTATGTTTGAACCCTTTCTGTGGCAGGTGATTTCGCAGTCCTTTCTCACCAGCAATTTAAGGCGTGAATGTATGAGTTGTAGTACAGGGAAGTTTCTAATGTTATTAATGATCTTGGGTTTGGCATATCTGCTGCTCACACATGCAAGCGTTCCCCAGTCTGTTGCTGGTGGACAAGGTAATGGCATGAATGCTAGTGAAGAAATGAAGGTTGCTACAAAAGGCAGCAGCAGGTTTTCAAGATTCTTGAGGAAACCACCGAGGCTTCCTCCTCGTCTACCGCCTGATGAAGTGCGGAACAGTGGTCAAGATACTGATTGGACATGGACTAAAAGGCAGCAAAAGGTCAAGGAGGCTTTCTTCCATGCATGGGATGGCTATAAAAAGTATGCAATGGGTTATGATGAACTCATGCCAGTCAGTAGGGGGGGAGTGGATGGTTTAGGGGGTCTGGGAGCTACTGTGGTTGATGCACTTGATACTGCTATGATTATGGGTGCCAAAGAAGTAGTTTCTGAAGCAGGTTCATGGGTTGAAACACACCTTTTGGATAGGATTAGCAAGAAAGGCCAAGTTAATTTATTTGAAACTACAATACGTGTCTTGGGTGGTCTGTTGAGTGCATATCATTTGAGTGGAGGTGAACAAGGGTCAAATTTGATAGAAAAGGGTCCCAAATCAAATGTATACTTAGACATTGCTAGAAACTTGGCTGATCGACTGCTACTGGCCTTTACTTCTAGTCCAACTCCAATTCCATTCAGTGATGTCGTTCTCCATGATCCTTCAGCACATCGAGCTCCTGGTGGAATGAGTAGCACTTCAGAAGTGTCTACTCTGCAGCTTGAATTCAATTATCTCAGTACAGTTTCTGGTGATCCAAAGTACAGCATGGAAGCAATGAAGGTTTTGGAACATATGAGGACTCTTCCCAAGGTGGAAGGATTGGTTCCTATATACATCAGGTATGGATTGACCATCCATAGTAGTTTGTTTGTATTCTTGCCATTGTGCCATTAATATATACAATCTTTCTGCATTTATGTAAGCGTTATGTGCTACCGGTTGTTAGCATGATTGCATAACGGGAATCCATTTTATGAGTATAGTCTTGGTGCAGCTTGGAGCAGGAACTCTTGGTCACAGGAATGTGAGCAACGATGTTTGATTTTGTTTTCTCAAAATAATATTCATTGTGTCTTCGATATTTGGTTATAACTTCACAAATCTTATGAGTTAACTAAATGCAGTTTCACTCGACCTCCTTAAAGTCATATATTTTGATAGTGGTTATTCTTTGATTTTGTACTGTTTAAAACAGGCAAGTTCTCACAACTTGTAAAATTGAAGCACTTAATCTACATATCTATGATGGTTTATGCTACCAGAGTATAATAAATCTGCTTATCCCAATTGCTATAGTAGGAGAAAATATGGCTCAGGCACACTTAACTTTTCTTGAGTGCAATAGGTAAAAATACAAGTTTGAAGCCGCCTGTTCTCTGTTATTATTATCTGGCTGCTGACTACTTTACACCATGTCTTGAAATTATATAGGCAAAGCAACTCGATTTTTTAGAAAGGGCTGTACCTTATTTTTGTGATTGATGGGTGATCCGTTCCGTTCTACTTCCATTAGCTCTATCTCTATTTGCCTTGTGAATGTTGTGGTTTAGTGGAGCTGCTGTTTCACATCTTGTCAGCTATATTTATTATTACTTAGGCTCAAAATTTTCCTTTTTATCTTGTATCCAATATGTTCTGCTTTTTCAAGCTATAAAGAAAATGCTTTTTAAAGATAATCCTTGGGCCAAAAGGGGATTGTTTTGCTAAGTTACTTGCAGTATCCATTTGTCCTAATGGAATGTTTCTCTTCACCTCATGTCACAGTTGGTAAAAGACATTTGTAATTCTCAAAGTGGGATACTTCTAACCATTTATCATGGAATTCATCCTTTTTGTGAATTTTGTGATAATCTGTGAACATCATGTACTATAAGTTTTTCTTAGCAGATTTAATTAAATAGTAAGCTTGTTTTTTATATTCTTATCTTTCTGATTGCAGCCCTGACTCTGGTGAATTTAGTGGCGAAAATATTAGATTGGGATCTCGTGGTGACAGTTATTATGAATACCTAATTAAAGTTTGGCTTCAGCAGAGGACTAATAAAGTTGGCAATTTTACATATCTCTACGACATGTATGATGAAGCAATGAAGGGTGTTAGGCACTTGCTTGTCCGGAAATCAATCCCCAACCAACTGGTTTTTGTTGGAGAACTTCCTTATGGGTCTAAGGGAGATTTTAGTCCAAAGATGGATCACCTGGTACTTGGTGCTTTCTCCTTATTGTCTTAAACTAGCTAGTACATGTGGTCTTTCATTTACGTAACTAGTTACTGATACATGTAAACAGTAAACCCATAATATGTGAACAAAATGGTATTGCTTTTCAATTTTAGTACACTTGCTCATTGAATGCATGTAAACTTTGACGTGTTTGTTATGGTTGCTACTTCAGAATTCAACATCACTTCCTAGTCTTTCAAATTTATTTGACAGGCCTTTACTCCCATTTGTGTCTATACTTTGAGGGACATTTATTAGAATATCTATTGCCTTTTCAGGTATGTTTTTTGCCAGGTACACTTGCTCTTGGAGCCACTAAGGGCTTCACAAAGGAAATGGCAATGAAGGAAAATTTGCTCAATTTTGAAGACCTTGAAAATTTAAAGCTTGCAGAAGATTTGGCAAAGACTTGCTTTGAGATGTATTCAGTAACTTCTACTGGTCTCGCCCCTGAAATAGCATACTTTCATACTGAGGTTAGTTTACCTTTATTGCACGCTGTAACTCCGTCTTTCCTTTGAAAAAGTCATTCATTTCTTATTTGGTCATGCATTGAGCAGGATTATGCTGAAGATGGTCTTGATGGTGGCAACAAAAGTTCAAAGTTTGTCAATGACATAATTATCAAACATGCAGATCGTCATAATCTTTTGCGCCCAGAAACTGTAGAATCACTGTTTGTCTTGTATCGTATCACAGAAGACTCAAAGTATGCTCAGTCATCTTATTGTTCTTCTTTAACAGAATCATGTAGACTGCCAAACTAGGAGCACTATCTTTTTATGAATAAGCATGCTTCTCATTGCAAAAGCCTGATATTGCAGATATCGCGAGTGGGGCTGGCAGATCTTTGAAGCATTTGAGAAGTATACGAAGGTTGATTCTGGTGGATACAGTTCTTTACACGATGTCACAGTGCTTCCTCCTCAAAAAACAGACAAAATGGAAACATTCTTTTTGGGGGAGACCCTGAAGTATTTGTACCTGCTTTTTGGGGACAGCTCTGTTATTCCTTTGGATAAGTTTGTCTTTAACACAGAAGCTCATCCCTTTCCTATACTGAAAGCACATGAGAGCGCCTGATACTTCATATTATTTGGAGAATTACTATGGCTTTCCAGCTCATTCAAGCTACATCGGTTCATTTTACATGGCTTTATCATATATGTTATTCAAATGGAAACCATGACAGAGGTTAGCAGAAAACATTGGTGGTAACTTCTCCAAGTCCTTGTGCAAACGACAAGTTGATACATGTGTGTTCCAGTTTATAAAGGAAAGAGAACTTTCTGGAATCCCTTTGTATGTAGCTCATAGCTCAGTGTAACTTGATATCATCAAAAAAATTTCCATAGCTACACATGGATGGGGGTTTTGCCCCAAGAAGAGATTACATGGTAAAGTTTCTGACTGAATTATGATATTCTGACTGAATTACTACATTTCCTGTATCATTTCTGGCTCTAGAGGTGCTCAGATAGCAAATTACAACAACTTGTAATGGAATTGTTACACTTTCATGTATTTTATTCTCACTTTACAGGTTGTTGCAGAGTAGCTCAACCAACTGATGTGCATACTATCATTTGTTACGCTTAAATTTTACACGTGCTCATGCCCTATAGTTTTCTGCATGGCTTACATTAGTTCTTCAAGAGTAGTCCTAGGTTATTTTGCAGTTTGAATTTTCAGTGTGACCTTGACGAAAAAACAGATGATCACCATCTCGAATGACAAATATATCGTCTAATTCTGCATTCTCGGCATTGACAATGCTTGTAAACTTGTGTCCGCCAAACTTTTCACCTGCAGGTACAATGACCATTAGGATACACTGTAAGAAAGAGAACATTTAAGAAAATTTGCATGCACCGAGTAAAATTCTCTCTCACTTTAGTAGTTTGGCAGGTATTTTAAACAATTTAATGCGCCATGCTGTTGTTAAAAAAATTTAGGTTTTTGTAACTAATTTACTGAGCTGAAACAGTACTTACTGGCAATTCTGAGCAGTTCTTCTATGGAATCAGGTAAGATGACCAATTTGCCTAGTTGTGTTTGTGATGTACATCTGTTTTGAGACTCCATATGAAGAGTGACTCTGTACTTGGTCAAGCCTTTTGCCTTCCTGTCAAAAAAACGGCTAGAAACGCATGAACCAGAACATACGGATGCACTTTGGCCACTGCATTGTGATGAAATGGGACGGTTGTGTTCTGTTTGTTTGCCCTGATCATCCTTCTTGTGGTTTGGGGCTTCTAGTTCTGTCAAATCTATTTTGTGTTCGTTTAGTATTCTTCCATTTCCATAACTCTGTCGTGCTTTTGCTTCTTGTTCTGCTAGTGCTTTTGGTCCTTCATCAACGTCCACCATATGCATACAACAGTCGTTACCATCTGTTGTTTCGTTCCCAGCCCCTGATCCTTGGAAATCCATTTCTCTTGCTGCATCCATTAGTCCTCGATGAAAGCATCCACTTGCAGCCTTCCTTGGACATTTGGGTTGGTATTCATAGCCTACGTTTCCTGTCCCTTGCAGTTTCTGAAACATGCATAATAGAGTATTTATCTTGGTTATATAACAAAAGGACTGGAGGTTTTTCATTGGTGGAAATGCTTTACCATTGAAAGGTTATTCATAATAATGCGTCCATCCTGCACACTTGTCTGTATCGTGTTCATTAGCGAAGTTCTGTTTAGTCGTAGCAGTTGAGAAAGCTGAGTAGTCCGAACTGTGAAAGGCTGCGGCTTGTAATACAAAACTCCGATCTCTCCAAACACATCTCCTGCATATGCTTTTCCAATAACCTGCGGTTACAACGCACGTATGAAAATGTGAAATAAGCCTTGTTTTCTATCAAAAGACCACGTAGCTTCAAAATGATACCGTCTCCTACCTGCTCATGCCCATCTACACTATGTAGCAAATCCTGCAAAAAAGGTACGGATGATTTCACTAAATCAAGAAGGGGCATCTTTCTGAAGGAAGATATAGCACAGGAAGAGTTTACGTACAGCCATTCCTGAGACCAGAATGTAAAGATCTGTTGGAGCTTCATTCTGCAGAATTACATCTTCTTTGGGCGGAAAATATTCAGCTTCCATTTCCGGAAGCTGCTTGCAAAGAGTACAAATTCCATTTATTTTTCCGAATTTTATTAGCAAATGGCAACATAACAATGCATTTTCCTGAGAAATATGAAAACTCACAACCATGTTTCGAGCCTTACCAATTGGAAAAGGAAATCATGAGAGACTCCTTGAAAAAGATAAACATTTTGAACGACAGGGTAGAAAAGATGGTCTGCGATGCATGAACGGATTGCTTTTGGTAGTCCATTCAATGTCTCTTGCTGCTTCACGCCTTCTGTTTTGAATTTGAGGCATATGTGTGACAACATCTGATCCTGAATCCGAGGGGGCAAATGATTTCGGGTGGCGAATTCTGAAGCAGCTCTAATGGTGTCCCTCTGAGATCAGAAGCAAGATTGTGTATTCATCAGCATCAAACTACGTACAAAAAAGCCATTGTCTTAATGCATGGTGGGTCATGTCAGCATATAAGCATATTTTGTTATGTTCCAGACAAACAGGAGGAGCTTTAAGCTTACTATTGATGGGACTTGTATTTTATTCTAGTCCATCAACTTCTGCATAACCTTAGTTGGTAAAAGAAAAACTGAAAGTGAAAGACAACATACGTAGTTTCTGGTGCGGCTGGTCCAGTGAACGACGAGATTTGTCATGTTTCCGATGAGGTAAGATGTCAATCCCAAGTTGAAAAGCATGTAGAAGATGTCGAATAGCATCTCTCTGGTGTTTTCGGCATGCAAATCTCCATAACCAGTTGTAGTCAATGTGGTGATAGACCAATAGAGTGCTGTTACATATCTGTTCCACAGGCTGTCTTCTTTGAAGTTGGGGTTTACTGCTCCAATCCAGGTTTTCTTTGGATCAGGGTATCTATCTGCAAGCAAGTAGTTAAAGCATCCAGCACAGTGTACTGCAAACAGGGTCACCTGATACAATCAGAGAGCTTATGTCAAGTTACTTGATCGAACTACAATTACGTGGAGGAAAACAGGTTGAGAGCAGTTCTAGTGACTTACAGAAACTAGTTTTGTGCATCGAGTCCAGAAGTAATTGAACCGAATGTCCTTCTCCAGTCTGAATGAAGCAGACCCACTTGTCAGCTTTGGTTTCGTCATTACAGAAAGGAAAAGCGAAGAGTTTAAATTTTATGATAAACCTTGCAAACAGGGCGCTGACTCTTCTCAGACGCCAGAGTCTGAGCATGTTGAGTGATTTATAGCCAAGTTCACTGCTGTGCTTTTGAAACATTAGTCTGATGGACTGAAATGGAGCTGTCGAACAGACATCGAAAATAAACCAGGTCGATATGTACCTGCACAAAGATTTGGGAATACTTACTGCAAAATAAAAGTCGTTGGTTCTCATCAATTTGAACGGGGATGGTGAAAACTCGGCTACCTGATTGCTATTTTCTTGGGATCATCAACAAGAAGATAGGAGTTGCTGTCAAGGTATGCAACAAAGAAGGTGAGAACAATATCAATGGCAAAGAAGCCATTAACAATGTTGTCGACTGCGAAGAGGGCATCTATTTTGTAAGTTACGAATCCGAATTCAAAAGGAGCTATCCAGGCAGAGTAAATGACAAGTACAAGTAGCCACATCTCCCAAACCCTGTAATGAGGTATAAGACGTGAAAACTGCGACTATAGTATACAACGACATGGCAAACTGTATTCAAACACTGAACCATTGTGATTATGAATCACCTGTAACGTTGATTGTATGGGGAGATTACATATCTTCTTAGCTTGGTTGTGTGGTTTATTCTCGCTCCAAGAGAAGGCAAGATATCGTCACTGGAAAAGAAGCTGCCATGAGGAACACCATGCATTTGAACATCTTCACTACAGAACCGTTGCAAGAAGTTTTTGGCACACGAAACTGACATCTTGGGAGGGCTAGCTTGAATATCTGAAGGCTATGTTGCTAAAAAGATTTTCTGGGTCTGAGTTCCCTGAGAATGGCAAAGTATATAAATACAGATTCCCGTGACTGGGGACACGGGCAAAGCTCCTTTTTATCAACTTTTTTATCGAATACTCTTGACATGATTCTGCTTCAGGGAAGCTTAGCTAAGTAGTGCGTCAATTGAAAAACAGGAAAAAGGTGAAAATTTAACTTTAGTTGGTGTCTGAACAAGAACGGTAAACAAAAAAGTAAGATAAGAAAGGAAAGCTCTGAGTGGAAACAAGAACAGGAAGTGGGATAGCAGTACGAATGGCGGACATATGTATATAATGCAGATGCAGAGACAAATTGGTTCTGGGAAGAAGATATGTAGGAAGGATCACAATCTATATGCTAGAGTGTGTTGGTGGATAATCCACCATCAACACGTGTGGAGGCGTGAATCATATTCATTTTATCGACAGCACCATTGCTTGAGCGAAAACGTGTTGATGTTTTCATTTCAGAAACCAGAACTGGACCAGACATTCTTAGCAAATTTGGAAGGACCTCTACGAAGTTGAGGAAGCCACGTGGACCAATGGTAGCTTCATGTAGAGGCCTGGCATTTTTCTTCCCTCCAACTAAACCAAATAGAAAAAAGGTCAACAAAGGATAAATGAAGAAGTCTCCTGAAAGACCCATGTTTCGACAACCCCCGAGTCTATTTCATTTTAACCAAGGTTCCTTCATAGATTTATGATCAATGCAGCTTCTCACAAGTGCAAAGATTGTTCCTTTATGCAAGTCAATCAGAATGGTATGTGAGTAATTGTTCCTGCCACGTGTCTCCCTTCCCTGTTGACTTGGATATGTACTATGTTTTGACACGATTTCATCAGCCGACCTCTTATCCTCACGTTGGTTTCACCGACCTTTTCGACGATTGCCCCATCTAAATTTATGATCTAGTTCATTGATCGATATTAATTTATAAGTTATTTGTTGAAGTATACAAGAAATGCAGAGGCAAGTTCCAAAATCTTCGTGGAAAATGGAGACGTTATGTAATCTAAGAAAGCTTGGAGGTGACGGGAAGCTTCAGAAAAGTTCTCGTTTATTTTTACATGTGAATGAAGCTAAAGGAGCCGTGGAGATGGAGGGCCATCCTAAAAAGAAAGATTCTTTCCGTGGGGATGATGGAGTGTTGGACAAGCAGATTAAGACCACTAGCTGAGCATTTGAGGCACATCAAGCTGTTGGAAGCAGTTGAAGATTTCACAAAAATTGTGGTGTAGACTGCAATGCTTTCCTCTTTTTTATTAAAAAAAAAGTGTTAAATTGACAAAAACCATGCATTCCTTCTTATCTTAATCCAAGCACTTTCGTCTCTTATCTGGCATCTAACAACAGTTGATTAGATTTGTTAACACTTCATTGGTCTTCCAGGCTCCAGCTCTCTTGAATAGAGCAAAACTTGATAATCTTTATCAGAACGTAGTTATGTCTATATCCCATAGACTCATTTCATCTCAGTCGCGAATAAAATTGTTATAATGTTATGAACGTTTTGACAAACAGATTCAGTTCATCTTGTTGTATTTTGTTTCCTTTCACTTTCATTCCTGACAAGCATACGGAAAGCATTCCAAGTTGATGTGCATGTTTCCCTATTAGTTGGAGCTCACCTAAGTAGGAACTGACCCGTCTACATTTAAGCATCAATCATGGCTGCCAGTTTTAGGCCAATGTTTGGCTAATTCATGCACATTTTGCTTTTCTGATAAATGCTGAAGATGAAATTTCATTGTCAAGGAACAGAAATGATCCACTTTCATAATGAAATATTACAAACGTGATTATGGTTGTTTATCTACTGTTCAAAAGGAATTGGGTTCCTTAAGGAGATTTTGAGTGATAAAAGAAATTTTATCTATTTAAAGGATTCCAAATTTTTAAGCGAATGGCAACTTAGATAAAATTATATCAATGTTTTAGAAAATTAAACTAGGAAGATAATATATATTTAAGGTTTATCCGATATTAAATCGTTATAAAATTGGCTAAAAACTGATTAATATTAAAGAATTTAAAATATGATTGAAAAAGATTATCTTATATATCAAAAAAATTAAAGTTTAATTAAAAAAATATTGTTGAATAAAATTAAATTGATTTATTTTAGTTTATAAGAACTTATTA
>JANIHZ010000002.1:65478248-65499014 GCA_027478365.1 Erythroxylum rufum | reverse complement strand
CTTATTATTAAAAATTAATCGGTTTATTAATTAATCAGTCCATTTTCGTAAGCTGATAGTTTTTTATAAATCAATATAAACAAATTGATTGTTATTAATTAATAATTCCCTTTTTCAATTAAACTTTAAATTTTTCGATGAGTGAATACAATCTCTTTCAATCATATTTTAAAGTCTTTAATTTTATTTAATCTTTAACTAATTTTATAACGAGTTAATATCAGTTGAATATTTTAAACTTTAAATTTCTTGTCTTACCGATTTAATTTCTTGTCTGATTTTTAAAATATTATTTCTAAGTTTCTAAGAGTTAACTCCTCACATTTCGAGTTATATACCCATTGAAAATAGATCAGAAGTTGTAAATAACAAGGATGATTTGAAAAGTGGATGTCCTAATCAATTCATTACTTAAAAGTAGTGTGAAATTTAGGTTTAACTTTCCTCATTATTGATTAGCTGTGTTTAGCAAGTAAGTCAGAGGAAGATTTATGATGACAAAGAACGATCCTCTCGAAGTAATTAGCAACTAACATCTGTATCCTGTTTTCACCAAATAAAGATGACAAAAGGGAAAAGTAAAAGGAACGCAAAGTTTCAAAGCGATGTTTAATTAAGTTCATCATTAGTTTTCAACCTACTTTGATAAGACCTTTTCTCAGCAATTACTGATTAAACTTTCCCTAAAGAAAGGTAAAGATGTTCAAAAACAAAGAAGAAGAAAAAAAAGTGAAATCTACTGGACGGAGATTGACTGAATGATTAAGGAAAATGGTCCTGATAAATGATTACGATCCGTGCATGCATGTTCAACTTCACCTTAACCACCCTTCATCAGACCTGTCCGTGTCTAGCAGCTGGTCCATTGTTTGGTTATGATGAACTTGGAACGTTTTTGGAAGGTTGCAAAACCTTATTCTATACAAGAAGTGTACGTAATGGATGGTTATAACCATCTCTTCTTTCACTGGAATAGAAAAACCCTCGGGCCCATACATCATGATCCTGAATTTAACATCACATATATAATCACTTACGCGTAGGAATATTCCCATCTACTAAGGATATAAAGGCCATGTTCTAAGCATAAACACCGTTGTAATTGTCACTCTTATGCCAAATTCTTGCATGTTTGTAAACGGAACATCAGAAATTAAAGTCAAAGAGACTATCTTTACCTTTTCTAAGCATTGGACTACATGTATATATATATATGCCTTGACTCGTTTTCCTTTAGTAAAGGGTGGTAGAGAGAGTAGCTATCACTTACTAAATAAGAGGAATCCGACATGATAACATTTTTCAAAAATTTATCACCATAAGAAAATCTATATATAGAATCATATTGGCATCTTACGAAAGTTGCTTCTTAATCATTAAGTATCGCTCACTACAGCTCGATCCTCCTTCTAATCAATGATACAGTCATACAGATGGTTGTCGTTGGAAACACTTTAATCTAAGATGGCTACCTTAGAGATAACAAGAAGATATAAGCTACAGATATGTGCATGGCCGTCCGTGAAGCGCTGTTAGTGCTATAGATGATGCTACGTGCTATATAGAATCTTTTAAAGGAAAGGCGGACTTTGTGGTAAACCATTGTGTACACATACTGGAAATAAATAATAAAAAGATTTAACACATATGAGATCGAAAAGAATTTTAATAAGAAGCTAAAGTGATTTATAATCTTCATGACATACGATCTCATGAGCAGCATGTTAATGTTGACGATAAGTTACAGTCTTACCTTTTGTAAATAAGAACATACGAGTAATGATCGAAAAACTCATTCGGTTTTGTTAAGATATACGATATATATTTTATTATTTAATTTTGGCATTTTTCGATAATTGGACATCTAAGATAATATTGATGAGTTAAAAATTCAAATCCATGTTAATTGAATTTAATTAGGCAATAACAGCTGGCTTGTGGTGTGACTAAATAACAATTCTTGTTTAACTTGGATTTTTAGGATAATGGTTTAAGTGTGATAGAACTATATCTTAAGTTATAGTGTGTATACATCACGATTGTGGTGCAATACGTGTGTGAAAATCAAGATTTACCGCTGGAATTTTCAGAGATGTCGCTAAGGGTTTTTGTATGATTTTTGGGTCTTTGCTATGAGATCTTTTGTGTGTGAATCAGCTTGGGGAATTTGATTTGATGCTTCAACGTCTTTCCTCCATGAAAGCATTTCTTGAGATAATCTATTTGGATTTATAGCTGATTGGTTATTAGAAGAACTCCATCTTACAAAGACTCTTTAAGTATCTCGTGACTAAGGGGGCTGAAGTATCTATTGCCTTGAGTGTGCTTGTTGGCTGGGTTGTTGATGGAGATTTTGGTGCAGCTGTGATTTTGCTTTTGACATTGCGTGAATCAGCTATCTATATTTCTAACTCTTTAACGCCAATTTGCTAGTGGCGTTTTCAAGTGTAGTTTGAGTGGCTCCTTTTGAAGATTCACAATTGAAAGTTAGGCGCAAAATCCCAGCAGCTGACTACGACAATTTACTTGGTGAATGACTTTCAGATATGTCTTAGAAAGAGATGAATTTATTGAGAAGTCGTTCCTTCCTATCTTAAGTGTATTTAGTTTTCGTTATTTATTATTTTAATCACTTGAGTTATTCATTTATTGTTCTTTCGTTAAAAGATTGACTAAGAAAATTCTCTATTGAGGTTAGTACGAAGTGGTCATATTATTGGGTATGAAATTCTTTCACGGGAAGTGAGGTTGAGAGATAGTATCAAGAGTTGAGTGGTGTCAGCTCAGTAAAGCCTTGAGTAAATCTATTGTACTTTGGTGAAATGATTAAGCTGGGTGAGGACCCCGGCTCCGTAGACGTAGGTAAAGTGTGTCAAACTGCATTACCAAATTTTGGTGTTTACCTGTTTAATTTTGTATTTATTTTCTGTTTTTGTTTAGTACAGAAAAATTAACATTTGCTGAAACAATTACTTTATATATAGTAACTGACAAATACTGTTATAAGCAACTGAGGCAGAACCTTACAAGCAACTGTGGTCAAATCGAAGAGTTTGCGAAACTACTACCCTCTATGGTTTTTCAAGTTCGATTAGTTCAACTGTAAAAATTTTGATTTGTTCAACTTTTCGATTCGATTTTTAACTTTCCAGATCGATTTACTTTAATAGTTCTTATTGTTAAAAATTAATCAGTTTATTAATTAATCGGTCAATTTTTGTAAATTAATAAGTTCTTATAAATTAAAATAAACCAATTAATTTTTATTTAACAATAGATTTTTTTAATTAAACTTCAAAATCTTCGACTAATAAGAAAAATCTCTTTTAATTATATTTCAAAATTTTTAATTTTATTTAATCTTTAATTAGTTTTATTATCGATTAAACCTCTTAAACCTTGCGTATTACTGATTTAACTTTTGGTCCGATTTTTAAAAGATTACTTAAGAGACCACAATTATAGAATTAGACAAGTATTTCCCACCAAATTTCTAGAGATTCCTTTAGATTTCCTAGCGTGTGTGGTTGTATAGTTCTTAAGACTCCTGGTCCCTGCCAGGGTTGATGGAAAACGTTAAAATGACAGAAA
Source organism: Erythroxylum rufum (assembly GCA_027478365.1). Classification (NCBI taxonomy): domain Eukaryota; kingdom Viridiplantae; phylum Streptophyta; class Magnoliopsida; order Malpighiales; family Erythroxylaceae; genus Erythroxylum; species Erythroxylum rufum. Next base: position 65,495,423 of record JANIHZ010000002.1, on the reverse strand, counting down.
AGTAGAAATAAAACACTTGGATTGCTCGTGATGTGCATTATTCAGTGGCTTTGAGCCCCCGAGAAGAAGCTTCTCAAGGTTGATATCCATTTGCCTACGCCACTATTTCCAACTTAGTAATTTGGCTGGTCCACTTGGATAAAATTGCCTTCCGCAATGAAGATGCAGTTAGTGTATGAGGTTGGGATGATTTTGTTTGACTTCTTCGTCTGCTTTTCTTGTCTCTTCTGTAGATCGGACAAAGAGGGAATTCTTCCTTTCCTCTTCCTATCAAGCAGCTGTTTACAAAGTCAAATCCAGACTCATCAACGGTTCCTTCTAAGTTTTATCTTCAGTTTGACATCTTTCTTTTCTATTTTTGGATTACATATCAATATAAGATTATGAAGTAGGCCCTTGTAGAAATTGTGAAATTTAGCAAAGTCGACATGTACATGAATCCTTTGTGAATGAAGCAAAATTAGAAGGCAATTCAATGTGAATGATCACCAGTTAGTTATGTTGTTTTATTTTAATTTCAAGCGGCTGACTTCACTAGTAACAAGCATTGCATCACTTGAGGAGTGGATAGCCAATGAGACCTCAGCGAAGTGATGTTGAAAGAGAAGGATGGCACAGATATCTAATCAAATATCATAGCTTTGGGATTAGAACTAGAAATCTCGGATGCTTCAAATTTTCCACTATATGTGCGGATATTTTCTACATCCGTGAGTCTTCAACAACTGATTAATTGGCTCCTACAATTAATGCCACCAACCAGTTGGTGCCGGGAGCAGAAGGCAGATATATCTCTTCATTTTAAAAAGTATGTGTATATTCGCGGACAAGATTAGATTTGATCCCGGATATTCGCAAGACAAATGCCCTGATTTGACAGCTAGTGCAGACCTCTTATACCTCAAACTGGTCTATTCAAGTTCATCCAATGATAGGCGGGAAGGAAGGATTGATCTCTACCCTATGTAGATTATTGACAGTAGATGTTTGCAACATGGCGTGAACGGCAATTGTAGGCGCCAAGCCAGTGCTGTTAGTATGGCTTTTTGCAATCTTCTCATGATGGAGATGAAGAGGGCCTTTCATGGTCCACACTTTTTCAAGTAGTGGTTGCAATTGCACTTAGCATTTCTGCTAACCAAACGTGCCCTAATGCGGATTTCATGTTTTCTTTCAGTAATTATTTCTAGCTTTACATAAACACCACTATGTGCATCATTAGTCTGCAGATAACATTTCTCTAAACCTTTCTTTCAGATACCCTTTTGTCAACTTCTTAATGGTTGGTAAGCTTGAGATCGAAAAGCAAAAGAACTCAAATTTTGCCATTTAGAAACTTGCACCGTTACTTGCGTTTGCTAATGATAAATCATCACATAGGAACTTGATATGATTTTGGTAATATGAACAGGCTTATATTCACACCACACAAGATGGAATTCTAAAATATCAATAAACACCCTCATACAATCTTGGGCTAAGGACTAAGCAAAGTTGAGGAGTAGTCTCTCTCACTGACACTGCCAAACTCTGATGGTGGTCCATTAACAAATCGCCAAGAGAGATCCCAGAGGTCAGAAGTTCTCGCTGAAATGGCACTAACAAGTCTATTGTGAAGTTTTGGTCACATTGGTTAATTTCACGAATGAGATAAACAAGTAGCGACTTGTGCTCGCAGTACTACTGCAGCTTTCAAGAGAAACAATCATCCCTGCGGCAACTATCGAGCAGCTTAAGTAATTGGTGGTCCTTGGGTAGGTATGGTACTGGATTGCCACGATTCTAGTGTTTGTGAAAGCTGCCCCAAGATCTTCCAATTGAGACCACTTGAACAAGATTTCAACAGCAATAAGTTTGTCGTTCGTTCATGCGTCTTTGTAGTAAAAACAAATAATTTCTTGTTATACCAAATCCATGTTCATAGGCTATGAATTGCGTTGTGCAAACTTGTAGGAGGTTCATAATTTACAACCTTGACGTCAATGAATACTGTAATACATTTCTTTCTGTCATATCGAATTCAATTGTATCATTGTTGAACAATCACAACATATTATCAAACAATTAAATCAGACAAAAGCAAAGTGGAGAGGATGCATATAGCTTCAGCAAATAGCCTATCAAAAACTGTGTTGCACCAATGGCGATCTATATATGATCAGATCTTTATGTAACATAAGTTTTAATGTCACATCGATACCAAAGCTTGTAAAAAAGAAAGACCGTTATCGTTTCAATGTCACCATATGTTTCATAACCCAGAATAGCAAACTAAAGGAGAAGTGGCCTTGGTAGCTCCGGTCTTCAGTACATATATAGACAAGCAAGTTATTTGGTGAGAACAAACAGACACCTCACTAGGAAATGAATGAATCATCCTGACATATTATTTTCATTCATCAAATCTGGTTACATATATAGATTACATTGCAGTATATTAAGCCATCAATTACGGGCCATAAATCAAGCCATCATGTGGGACATAATTCCCATCATGTGGGACATAATTCCAACAACCTCTCTAAGTGCCCTTTTTATTCACTGCGTGCAAGTGCCCTTTGACATCGGCATTGGGTCGCATTATCCCATCTCTGTAAGTGTAAGGGCATCAGATACAGGTATCTGAAGTGCGCATTGCCTGAGAATTTCAGTTGTACAAAATCAATAATAGTTTCATTCATCAGAATGGTTTTAGGCTATCAATGCACAAACCTAAACTTTGTCCTTTGTATAAGCCTCATTTGCAGTCTTCCTTTTGGTGAATCTCTTTGCATTATCCTGTGAAGGGACACTGACCACGAAATGTGGCAAGCGAATCTCACTTTCCTCCAGGCCTGTTCCTTTAAACACACGTATTTAAGAAGTAAGGAATCTCATACTAATTTTATGGTTTCCAACTATGTCCAAATGGCCAAAATCACTAATTTTATGGAGTCCAACTGTGTCCTTTTGGCTATTGAACAAAATTAAACAGTCTCTAAACTTATATCCATTGGTTAAAACGGCGTCGTTTTAAGCATTAGATAAGATTAAATATTATAAAATTGAACAAAAGATCTGAACTTATATTTAAGCTACATTTTATATTTGAGTTCAACTCGTAAAGCATTCCACCAAATGGCATTACCAATTAGATTCCATGATGTCCGTTGAGACGATCATATAATTTTGTAAGAGTAGTCTAATTAGCATTCTTAAAGAAGATATGTACCACCGAACACCAAAGTCCATTGGTAAGGGGTTGGTCTTTGCTTAAGTAAGGTTGGGGGTTTGACCCCCCGCTTGTGCATGCAGCAGTGTTAAATACTCGGTGATAGTACTTTGCCGCCCTTTGAGGTCCTACCTAACATGAACGGGGAATAGTTTAAGTGTAGTAAAAACTTAAAGGTATCATTGACAGTTATAGCCCACCTAGGATATCTCGTGGGTTAACCTTTAAAAAATGTTATAAGGTCTTTGAACACCATTATATGAACGATTACTTTTTTTTTTGGTCATAGTCAATTTACTAAAATTCAAGATTAATATTTCTTTAGATGTCTTAACTCAAAACTTTTTAAATTGAGTTTACAATATTATGATGATCTTGACGTCGAGCTTAGTCAAAATTATTAATATGATCAAATTTTATAATCAAATGTACTTAACAAAAAAAATTATGAGGCTAGCTTTAATCTATCAAGCTTTGTTATAATTTTAAAAAATTAAGTGTACATATTATAACAACAACAACAATAACTCAGTAGAAATCTGACAATTGCACAGAATTAGAGAGAACTAATAGTACGTAACCTTATTCCTAATTGTTAGACAATTTTGTCATTTCCCATAAAGTTGGACAACATTTAATTACATTTTTGGTTTTTCAATAACTTATCAGTTAAGTTACGTAATTTGATCCAGATAAAGACAATAAAATAGCTCAATAAATGATCTAAATTAATGGGTCAAAGTCCGTGTGAAAATTATATCTCAACCAGTATGGACCAGACTCATATCGGTCTTGTGATAGGGAAGCCTGATATGGATGCTATATATAAAGGTTAGGTCTCTTTCAGTTACTTATATATCAATTATAAGCATAAAGATTCTCTGACCTGTTAAAAGAGCTTACGTTTTGAGAAAACTGTAGAAAGACCTTACCCACGTTTCAGAGAGCAATTCTCGTGAAGGCGACGGTGGATTCGCGCTCATTTCGACTTCGAAAAGCTCGTTTGAAGTTACGGAGACCGAAATCAGGTATTTTTTGCATTTCTTCGTTTCTTGCTCCTTCATGTTCAATCTAGGATACGTAACTAAGGTGTCGTTACATATTACATGTGGTATCAGAGCGGTGACGAGATCAAGTGGTTAAAAATGAAGATTTTTCAGCTTTCTCTCTATAAAGTTTTCGAAGATTTAACTTCTGTTTCTTAGCTTTTTCTTGCTTTTTGTTGCATGAAAGTAGTATACATGTGTTTAGCCTTAAGAAACGGGGTGAAAATGAGCCTGTGAGCGTAAAAAACTGACCCGAAACTTGCTAGAAATCGTCTTTTCCCAGTGAGGGTGTGCCTCACTGTCGGGCTATACTGACGAGACGCTTGTCTGGTGCGTGTGACGCAAGCGCTAGCGTCAGCGTGTGCAACACGTGCCAGACGTGTCCTTTGAGCGTTTGACGCGAGCGCATGCTCAACACGTGCCCTCCGTGACACACGCAACTGATGTCAGCTGCTGACGCGTCTGTTGACGTTAGCCGTACAGAATTGCTACAGTGTTTTAAAAAAACACACAAAAATTGTAGATTTTTCGTAAAGGTGCTCCAGGGTGTTTTGGGTCAGTTTTCGAGTCAAAAAAATTCATAAAGTAAGTTTTTCTATTTTTCTGGATTTATTACATTAGTAATAAATTAAAGTTTAACCTTAGAAAAAGGTATTAAGGTATTCTGAATCCAATTTCAAGTAAATTTTCATGCTTCGGACATCACATGAGGGAGATACTTCAAGTTTTTATGTCTCGGGTCTTATGCTTAGTGTTTGGGATAGCATGATAGTCGCTCGGAGAAGGAATTAAGACATTCTGAAGTCATTTGTGAGAGAAATTTTGTGCAACAAACTTGCCATAAGGGAGGTACATGAGGTTCTCGTATCTCGAGTGGTCGGTTCAGTGTCCAGTGACGCACGATAGTCGCTCTAATGAGATTTTTCCTTTACGAAATTCTCAAATAAAATTTTCAGAGAATGTCTTCAACAAGAGTGTATGACAATGAGACTGTGCATTCGGATTTTTGCATTTATTGATATTTAATTGTCACATACCATATGCCCTTAAACAATGTGAGGATAAAATAAAGATATATCCCTTGTGTTTGTGGATTTTTTGAGTGCTGATGAGGATGTAGTTACCACAGCAGCCTTGCGAGTCAATACTTTTAATTGTTCTATTTACACGCTAGAGGATGCCTCTGGTCTCATATTTGGTTATTTTACCCACAAGTGTTGGCCTTATATTAGATTTGGAGATGTGCCTAAAGGCATCGAGTAGAGGAAAGTCGTCAATTGAATGATGTATTCGCCCAAAGGTGGTAGTGTCATGAGAGTTAATGGTTTGTACTCTGATCGCTTTTAAGTAAAGTTCTAGTTACATATATTATGTATTCAATCCACAAGTGTTTTATAATCTGTGTGACCGGATTTTCAGTAAAGGTACTATTTAATGGCTTTGAGTAGCACTGTTGTCCAACATTTGTGTTGATTTAAACATTATCATCTTAAAGTCACCCTTTTCGGTCAACAAAATCAGTGTCACCATTGAAACCTTGATCGGTTTCAATATAAAAAAGCGGACAGAGGATGTATTGAATGCTATGGAGATAGCTGAGGTTGATATGGCCATATGAACGAATAGGCCATCTCCACCTACATCCATGAACTTGAGAGCTCATAAAGCAGCCTATAAAGCCTGGGATTGATTTAACAAATTATGTTTGATGACCATTAAGAGATCCATACCTGACCATCTACTAAGTGGACTGAACACAAATATAGCGAAGGAGTTTCTTGGTAATGTCTCCAAGAAGTACACAGTCTCACCTACTATTGAGACAAATGACTTGATGAAAGAATTATTCTCCATGAGGTATACAGGAGAAGGGGGAGTAATGGAGTACATATCAAGAATGATTCATCTTCATAATAGACTGAAGATGCTGAACATTTCTCTTCCTGATGTCTTTATAATTCACCAGATTCTAAAGACACTCATTTTAGAGTTTAGTAATCTGATGATGACATATTATTCGCTGGATGAGGAATGAGACTTCAATGCTTTGATTGCCTATTGCATTGCTGAGGAGGAAAAACTCAAATTTGCTACTCCTATAGCCCTCCGCTAAGATCACATGTAGAAAGAATAAATCTTCTCTATACACTGATGCTGGTCAATCTAGTGCTGGTAAAGGTGCGCATGACATAAAGAAACCAGCAATATAAGGCTTAGAAAGACTGAGACCATCAGGTAACTCCTTGGCTTATCAGTTTATGAATTTAATTTGTGATAGTCACATTAAGTATTTGGTGGCTATATAGTAGAACATCTGATCACAATGCTTCCACGATACAAGGATTCCTATCCAGGATAAAGCTAAATAAAAGGAAGGAGAAACTGATGGTTCACAACAATGAAGAAGTAAAAGTAATATCTATGGGGAATGTATGTACTGAACCTTGCAGTAAGGTTCATTTGAAAACATATTTTATATATGATCTTTTGATCAATTTTGGACAAAGAGGGTTAACGTTTTGTATTCAATGCTTCTGTTGTACAGTTGTTGTTTAATGCAAAAAATAATGGTACAACTTTCTTATCATATGGTTTATATAGAATGTGTCTTGCCCCGAATTAGATATATGCTTCTTCGTATCTTGCAAACAAGTTATGAAATGAAGAACCCTAATAAATGAGAAGTCATACATGGTGTGGCATAAAAGTTTAAGCCACATTTCCAAAGCTAAGGTTGAGAGATTGATCAAGAAAAGCATTTCTCAATTATAGATTATGATGATATGGGAACATGTGTTGACTGTTGTAGGGTAAGTTGACTAATAAAGATATTGAGGTCAACTCATGCTTTTGACTTGTTAAGTCTGACATAAAGATATCGGTAGACCTTATACAGTTGCATTGTGCAATTCTAAATGTATTTAGACGTTTGTTGATGATTATTCCCATTATAGTTATGTGTTCTTGCTTAAAAACTGAAGGTTGAGAACCAATTAAGAAAATTCATCAAGATAGTCAGATTTGACAGTGGAGGAGAATATTATGACAAACATGGTATTTTAGGACTTTAAAAGGCTTGTTTGCTAGATATTTGGAATCAGCTGGAATAGTGAATTAATTCACTATGCTGAGTAGTTTTGAGCAAAATTGTGTGTTGTCGAAAAGCATAACCACACCCTAAAGTACTTGAAGAAGTCGATGCAAAACAGGGCTATTCTACCTAATTATCTAGAAGTTTAGAAACTCAACCTTGCACACATTCATATATGGGGCTGCCCTACTAAGGTAATATAATCCTTATAAAGAAACATTGCATGCTCATTCCGCTCATTGCTATTCAGTAAGTTATCTCGACCATTTTAAGGCTACATTTTTTATTGTATAGAAGGTGGGACTAAAATAGTGGAATCACAAACAGCTAAGTTTCTGGAATACAATGCCTATGATGATGGTAGGCTCTTTGACCCTTCGGATGATAGCAGGGTGGATACGACAGTTATCATGTACCCGCTATTCATACAATTAGATCTGGTAGATCTAGGTCTCTGTACCATGCCTGTATAGAAACAGGAATCTATACTTGTACACACAGTAGTTCCTAGGGGTACAAGATCTAATGCAGTTAGGTAAATCCACTAGAGTGAGACGACATATTATCTCATCTGATTACATAGTCTATCAAGTGAATAGGACTATGATATTAGACATGTTTCAAATCTAGTTAGTTTTAAAGAAGTTGTTTCTAGACCCAATGCAGATCTATGGTGAGATGTAATGAATGATGAGATGCAAGTCATGGAGCATAGTAAGGTCTGAGAGCTAGTTGATTTGCAGCGGAACTGCAAACTCGTCAGTTGTAAAAGAATTTTTGGGCCTAAAGGATTTCAGGATAGAGTTCAGCGGTTTATGGGCTCGCTCAATTGCCTAATGGTTCACTGAAGGAAAAAGGTTGACTTTATGTTACCTTTTCTCTCGTATCCTCACAAGGATACATTTTGAGTGATTAAAGAAATTGTAACTTATAATGATATAGAGTTACATTAGATAACTATCAAAATCGCTTTCCTGAATAAAGACCTTTATGAAGTGGTCTATATGGTACAACCTAAAGGATTCACGAACCAGATGGAACTGACATGGTTTGCGCGTTATGCAGGTCAATATATGACTTACATCAAACCTCCCAAAAATGATACCTTACATTTTATGAGGTTGTGACCTCTTTTGGCTTCATGGAAAACAAAGTTAAAAAGATACTTGTACTATAAGGTCAGGGGGAGCAATGTTATCTTCCTATTACAGCATGTGGAAGATATATTGCTCACGTCAAATGTCTTGGCCACGTTGCATAAGTTTAAGCAATTTTTGGCTAAACATTTTGACAAAAAGAACCTTGGTAAAGCATCCTTTGTCATAGGTGTTCAGATTTACTAGAACAGATCTCAACACTTATCAGGTCTCTCACAGAGTGCATACATTGAGTATGTGTTATAGAGGTTTAATACAATTAACTGTAAACCTGTCGTAGCACCTATCTCTCATAGTGAGAGATAATCTTTGGCTCAATATCCAAAGAATAAAGTAATGAGTGAGGCTATGAGGAATGTTCCATACACTGGTACGGTATAACCTAATGTATGCTTAAGTATGCATTAGGTGGGACATTGCATCTGCTGTTAGACTGTTTGGTCAATGTCTGGTTAACCCAGGTGTAGATTATTGAAATACAGTCAAGCAAATGTTGAGATACTTAAAGGGAATCAAGGATTATATGTTGACATGTCGAAAAGTCAACAGACTAAACCTCATAGGACATTCATATTCAGATTTTAGTCATGTGTCCGGATGATTGAAAGTCCACTTAAGGTTACATGCAGATGATACAATGTTGTGAAAGTGTGTTAAGTAAATACGGGTAACTTCCTGGACTATGCATGCAGAGTGCATGCTATGGGGCTGCTTCACAAACAGTTTAGCTCAGAAACTTAATTTCTGAGTTGTCTGTGGTTGATTCAATGGCTAGACCCATTTGGATGTACTATGGTAATCTTCTTGCTGTGATGTTTAATAACAACAAAGAATATCACAGGGTCTTAGCATTTAAAGACAATTATTTGGTCATAAAGGCGTTGATACAAAAAGGTGATACTAAAGTTTGAAACTTTTAAGGACTGAGGAAATGATAGTCGATCATTTAACTAAAGGACTTCGCTTACTTGTGTTTGTGACACAGTTATACAATATGGGTGTTTTAAAGTACTTATACATTGTTAGTTAATGGATCGTTATGTTTGCTTCATGTACATTTGTACATTTTGATATATTATGACGGTATGATGATTCATCAATAAAGATGATCATCGTTTATCCTCAATAATACATGTTATCGTATATTGTCATAATACATATAAAAGTCTTAAGATTTGTGTCGATCTTAAGCATTTAAAGGTTATTGGGCATATATATAGATTGACCTTGAGCCTATGTCATCTAGACGCATATAGTTTTATACAGATATCCATAAAGTTTGACATGACATAGGGGATATAAGTTTTTAATCTCATAAAGGTTCTCTAATATAGTTTAGCATTCAGTTGGAGAACATAAAGGTTTTCTCTAATGAAGTTTAGCATTTGGTGAGAGGAAACAAGTTTTCTCTAATGTTGTTTAGCATTCGATGGGAGAAAATAAGATTTCTCTACTGCAGTTTAGCACAAAGTTGGAGAATTCGAAACTTACAAACGAAGATGATATAATTTAGATCATAAAGGTATCATCCTAGTTTGTTAAACTATATTTTCTCATTCATATTAATGAGGTATTAGGTATACGTGATTGTATTAGATTTGTATCGCACATGACACATGCATTTGATACTTTTCGGTATCGAAAGCCTTGCAGGACGGAATAATGAACTTTCGTTATCTTTAGATCAAATATATTTTTTTAAACCTAGTCAACTAATTCAGTAGTGTGGCTTAATCGAGTTTTTAAACTTGAGTCAAAGTTGCAATTAATGCTTGTCCAAGGAGGAGAATGTTGAACAATTTTGTCCTTTCCCAAAAAGTTGGACAACATTTAATTGCATTTTTTATTTTTCAATAACTTACCGAAGTTACGTAATTTAATTTAGATAAAGATAATAAAGTGACCCAATAAATTATCTAAATCAATGGGACAAAGTCCGTGTGAAAATTGATCAGAATCAGTGTGAACCGGACCCATATCAGTCTTGTGATGGAAAGCCGATATGAATGCTATATATAAAAGTTAAGGTCTCCTTCAGTTGTTCATATATCAATCGTAAGCATAAGAATTCTTTGGCTTGTGACGAGAGCTTACATTTTGATAAAATTTTAGAAAGACCTTTCCCGCATTTTTGAGAGCGATTCTCTTGAAGGCGGCGGTAGATTCGCGCCCGTTTCAATTTCAGAAAGCTCATTTGAAGTTATGGAAATCGAAATCAAGAATTTTCTGCATTTCTTCTTTTCTTATTTTTTCACGTTTGATCCGGGATACGTAACTAAAGTACTGTTACATATTATGCTAACTAATAGATAAGTTGTTTCTTAAGTATATGCGCTCGAGCATACGTGTATATATATATACACTAAGTATCAAAGTTAGGTCTGAAAAAATTCAGAATGCTTGGTGGTGCAAGTGACTTCCTCGTTGCCATTAAAATCCGTGAAATAGGCACAGTCAGTGTCAAGAAAGCGACAGCACTTAGCAATGATGTGTCGGCAACTTGGTGTGTGAGGGCTCGCTACGCAAGCAAAGAGAGACTGCAGGAGTAAAAGAGTTGTGAATGCAATGATCATGCATTAGACTGTGATTCTATCTCAGAGCAATTCAATCTATCACGAGCACAGATGCAGGACTGGTTGCAAGTCTAATGGACCGCAAGTTGTCACCTTTCGCCAATCAAACATGCAAGGTGAAGAGAGAGTATAATCCCACGTGAGAAATGACTGCAGAATAAGCTCGTATCAAACTAGATAAGCACAAATAGATCTTTCAATGTAACATCAATTATCACGTATCATTCCTTTTCTTTTAGTTTCTCTGTGTTCATTTCGCTTGATTCATGCCTTGCAACTAATTGATTACTCATACATTTATACATTCTTTATTTCATATTTATTTAATCAATTTATAAAATAAAATATATGAGATAAATGTTTATTAAAAATAAATATTTATTAAAATGTTATATTAAGTTAGTTTGCTGTTTGGTTTAAGTACTCTTTGTTTTTAATCTATCATTAAGAAGTAAAGGAAGTAGTTGCGAGTGGATTGATCTTCTGATTCCTCCTAGGGGATGGTTGAATTGGTGGAATAGGAGAGTATGAGACCAGAAGATCATGTGTTTGAATTCCTCTATCTAAGCTCCTTTGATTTGATCGAACTTGTAATATAAAATTTGCCAAGTACAGAATATCCAATTGACGTAATTTGCAAATTATTACGTCAATTCAAAATTTTACTTAATGCGTATTTTTAAATAGCGAAAAGAATTGACCTGTACCAATTGAAAAGAAAAAGAATAATTCTAAACACATCCTGTCATCAATCAACTTATCAGTAAGCCCAGAAACGAATGAGCACAGGGCACTGGGACTACGTGGAATACACGATTTGAAGGTGCAGATTTGAATTGATCCAAAAACACTTTTTTTCAGGAGCATGATCTGCATACTTTGGAGGACCATATCCATGCATTGCTTCTTTTGTAGGTACGAATCCAAGCGAGGGAAGCTAAGGATACACCCATCAAGTCAGTCACCTGATCGAAATAACGACTGCTTCAGAAGACGATTCATGGAGACATTTAACTGCAGGCACCCCGAACTGGATTAATTTATCTTACTATCCTGAAAACCAATTTGTGCTGCTACTATTGACAGCTCTCGTGTTTAGCTCAGGAGAGAATGGTAAACAACAGCGAAACAGAAAAACTCATTTATATCCTACCAAATCATCCACCTAACAACTGCTGATGGCTTAATGGAAGACTTCAAACCCCTTTTCTACCGGATAAATCTTTCCATGACATGGCTAATATATCAGGGTAATTTGAGCAACTTCCACATCCACCTTCAAATTTCATTCTTGAAATTTTGTGAACTTTAAGTTGTAATTATCCTCCTAACCACAATTGAGTAACAGGAAATGTGTTCCAACCCATAAATTTTGATATTGCAAGCTACAACATCCAGTGATCAGAAACTACAAGGTGACAGAAACAAAAGTTTCATCAAACATATTGTAATAGCAATTACAGCTGGCTGAGGGAACACATTGAAAAAGAAGAATTAAGCCTTCGCTTTTCCAGCCTGAAGAGATTGAATCCGCTGTTGTAACTTTAAGACCTGTGGAAATGACAAGATTATTGGAAAACATTACCAACTATCAACCTAATAGTCTACTAAGGATAGTAAGGCAATAGCCACAAACAACAATGAACAGCACAGTTGAATTTTGGACTCAAACTAATCCCTCACTATTATCATATTCAAAAGTCCTAGGAAATACATTGTTCAAACTTCAACAGAAAATACCCATTAATCCCTTCATGTGCAAGTGAAACAGACATAGGAAGAGAAACTAAAAATGTCAAAGATAAAGCCAATTAAGTCAAAATGAATGAAAGTATCAGGACCAATTCATGATAAAACCGTTTATATTGAAACGATAAAAGTTCAGCTTGATTTGAAATTGCAGAACTAAATAAGACAAGGTTAATGAAGGCTAAGTAAATGGTGCTCAATATATGGCATAGTGATACATAGCATGCTTTACAGGTTAAGGTCAGCATCTGTAATTTAGAACGGATGATGAAAGAAAATGAAGGTATTCACTGTTGGAAAGTTTTTGATTTTGAAGACAATGAAATAACTATGAATGTACTGAATAATGTATTCCCTAGAACTTACTAATACAATATCAAAGAACTAACAACCAAGTGAAGCAGTGAAGTGGAATTTAATCTATTATCCGAATATGTGATAATGTGAAATGTGCGAATATTTACTCATTAGCTAGTGGTCGAAAGCACAAACCTTGTTTCAAAGTGATTCCAGCAGATAATATGGTATATCATATCCATCCAACAAGATTTCTGTTAAATGTTTAGCCTACTTTGCAAAGTTACACCAATTTTGCTACTTCACACTCCATGTAAATTGCTAAACAAGTAACTTGAACCCCCACTCATTGGAACCAATAATTCAAGTTTTAATCCTCAATTTTTGACACAGCTGAGGGTTTTTTCTTGTTTGAATGGTAAGAGTACGGTCACAGAGTTGGCAAAACACTGTCACAATTAAGACAAGTTACATAGCTCCTGGATGGTCAAGAAATAGAATCCAAATATTATTATATCAACACAATAGGAAGCTCTCTTATGCAGATCATGCATTATCCTAGTGATATTCAGAATGAGTGAATAAAAACAAGGCAGAGGTATCATTAGACCAGAGTCCAGAACATTACTGCATCTCTCTTGCTATTTTGCTTCTCTTCCAGATCTCGAACGGTTGCATCAAGACGCTTCCTACAGTGTATCAAAATGGATCTAAAGTCAAGGAAAAGAAACAATGACGTACAACATACCATGACAGCATATATCACCTACGGCACCAAGAAAAACTTGCACAATCTACAGTTACCAACATAAACACCTAATTCGACATTTAAGCACAAATAAACGACCCAAATCAAAAGGAAAGACAAAACAAAATCTTTAGTCCATAAAATTTGGCCCACTCTATAAGTTTAGGAAAACAAGAAAAAATCTGCAACTAAATTGTTAGAGAACATACAATTCAGCAGAGATGTAGTCAATTCTCTTACGGACGTTGGCATTAGCCTCGGCCAAGTCCTGCTTGACGAGCACCGGACCTATCAATTTGTAAACATTTGCACCTTCACTCAATAAATCCAACTCCTACTACCAGTAAAACCCAATCAATGAATCAGATACTTTCCAGAAAAACAATAACTAAAACAAAAAAAATAGAGAGACAGGAACCTTGAGGACGAGCTCGTTCTCCCCGAGCTGGATGGTGTACTTTTTCCTCACTTGGTGGTTTTTTGCTATATCTGCGTGCAAAAGGAAATATTCAACAAGAAGAATAAGAATGAGAAAAAAAATCAGTGATTGAAACTCATACCTTTCTGGAGTTTGCTTAGATCATTGGCTTTATTCTCTAGATCGCGTTGGAGTTCCCGTATTGTCGTAGACGACGCCATGTCTGTTCGTCCTCCGCTCTGTAAGTTTTAGCCGACTAGTCGGTTTTATTAGGGTGCACAGAGTTTGGACCTTACTTGTTTGGTCGGCCCAAATCTGTAGTCGTCAAAGTCCAATACTAAGTCAAGTCAATTCAAATTTGTGCACTTGCATTTGAAGAAGTTATAAGAGGCTAAAGAGTTGGAGGATACTTATAGTGAGAAAAGGAATCGGGTGACCATGATGGTTATTGTCGATACTTATAGTGAGAAAAGGTATCGGGTGACCATGATGGTTATTGTCATAGTAAAGTGGATAAAACTAAAATATTGGTGAGAGTATCATCTGACTATAGGATACGTTGTCCGTGATCACGAATCTTTAAAGGTGAAAGATCTTGACAAATTTGCTTTAGATGCTTGACAACGTTGGTTTGTTCCTTTGTTCAAGGCAGTGAATTCTTTTTTAAAAGCTTAAATAAGCTTAAAGTATAAGTTGCCACGTGTGATATGAACTCACGGATATAGTTGACAATCTCGAGGAATTGTTGTATATGTTTGATCGTCAGATGTTCATCAGGAAAATGTTATTTGATAATCCAACAACATTGTCTATAGACAGCCTCAGTTAGACGACAATCTACTCATTACTTCTTAATACTTCATCATCCAAATAGAGAAACACATACTGGTGTTCTTTACATAAAACATCGTTTCCAATTTTATCATACATCTTTATATTGGTAACAACATCAGGACAATGTGCTTCAATCTCTGCGAGATTTTCTTAAAGAGATTAATCACTTTTCAGATACACCAGTTCTTTCTACTTCTATTAGACCATATCCTGGTGAATTTATTCTTGGTGAACCAGAAACACCAGAGTTGATTGTTTAAATCCAATAAATCAATAATCAACTTGCATTAAATATAAAATCAAAACACAAAGCCTATCTTAAACTTAATCTCACTTAAGCCACTAAATAAATTTAGTTAATAGAAACAGAAAACATAACCAAAAATTCAAAAGAAGGATAATTCATTGTATATCCCCTTTTCTCCAATACAATTCATAGATATTTCAATAGAGATGTGGACTTTATCGGATCTTTATTTCAATCTCTACCTCTTTGTCGCTTTAAAGTTAAAAATGTATTTTAAGCTCGAACTCCCTTTGATTGCCTTCCTTAATTGCCTTTTATGCTTCAAAGCCAGCTTTGTATTGGACACGATAAACCATACTGTTGTATACAATAATCGTATCACTTAAAATCACTTCAAACTTAACAATCACACAAAAATAGGGTTTATAAAGCTTACACGAACAATGGACATAGTCATGTCCATCACCGCTTCGGCACGTCTACCTCAACACGGGAGAAAACAATGTCATTTGTACACAATTATAGGGACTTATACGATCCCCCACACGGTCATGAACATGTCCCACACGAGCATGCCCTCCATCAACACGAGCATGCCCTTCCAAAATAATTTCAATTATTCTGTTTTCTGCCTAAATTTCACTCAACTTCTACTCCTTTCTATTCATGAAAGAATGAGGACCTAAAAATATGGTAGAAATGGATTAAGTACCAAAACATAAAAACTTCCAAAAAAACAAACAAAATGCACTAAATATGAGACTAAAAATATAGTTTATTAAGTATTTACACCGAAACGTTTTCTTGTCCTAAAGCAAATTATAACCCAAATAATAAAACTTAAAGAAAATTCATCCCTTTTCAATTTCGACCTCTCTATCCACACTTTAAATTATCATATCTTATGAATTAAATTAACTTACAATTAAACTCTAGCCTTCCTAGAACAAACTTCTATAAATCAATATTAATAGCAATCAAATTGACAATCTTTCTAAAATTAAAAACATGAAATTCCATATCCTCACAAAAGATTCACTCTATTCACCAAAAGTGTTTAGAATGGAAAATATAATGAAACTTTTAAATCAATATATAGAAAGAATCTTAACCATAGGTTTGCAATAAAATCACTTTTCCACCAAGAAGTAAACTAGAAGCAAAAAGCAAAAGGTCTTTTAAACAGGGTATAACGGGGCTCGTGTAAAGGTATAGAAAGAACATATAAAGGTATAAAAAGAATAATTATAAAGGTAACAATGTGAAGAAAATTTAGACAAACAAGACTACACAAAAGTTGGTATTTTATAATATAGGTCCTGTAAACAAAGAATTGGGAATTTGTGTGAATATATACAAATTGCCAATTCTCAAACATTAATAACTAATTCACATTACTTAAATCATTTGGATCACATTTATATTCATAAGAACTCCCTCATCCCTTGAACAATTCAAATATTCAAAAGTTGGATACATTGATATCAAACATTCCATTCCTTAAGTTATCACCTTATTTAACATTCCGAAACTTATTCAATCTTTAACCAATTAATCAAACATCAAACCATTTCAAACCTTAATCAAGTTCAAATATGTCACTGTAAAGTGTCTTAACCTTATGTGGTTCAACAATTGCACAAACCGAACTTTTCTCATTTCAAAGTATTTCCCACAACCATGGGAAGGAGCTAATGTAGCTCCCACAATCGTGGGATGAGTGAACCGAAGGTTCACTATCCAATTGCCTTCAATTTGTTTCCAGATTTTAACACCTTCATACTCAATTCAATACACCTTCATC
>JANIHZ010000002.1:65445613-65458001 GCA_027478365.1 Erythroxylum rufum | reverse complement strand
ACCCACACACATATATTACATATCGTAAATCTCAGAACAGAAATCCAAAGAATATTTACAGGCCCAAATAAATTATAACAATAAAAATAAAAAATAATATCATTTTCTTTGTAATTATCTTGTCTTCAGTCAGGCCACGGATTAGATATCATGTCTTCAATCAGGCCACATCAAATCCGGGCCGAAACGCCATCGTTTCCCTTGACTTTTACTAATAGGAGTCAACTAGTCAGAAACTATGCTCATATAATCTTCCATGAGCATGCACTTTCACCTAATACCTTAGATTCCTATAGACTTGAAAGGTTTACAGATTCATTGTCTCAATATATTAAAGCAAGAACTATTACTCAATTCCTAGATTTATCTAAATCTCATACCCTGGAAACCTGGAGGTTGTTGGAACAAGAACATCAAACCAGAGGCAAGCTGTTCCAGCAAGTCCTTGAAACAAAGAGTAACCATTTTCATGGCCAACACTCACAAGTTCAGTTGCATTATGGTCCAAAAAACTTGCAAATGCCATTGCTCTTTCTTCATATATGGACTCTCCTGTGAGCCGATATAGGGATAGGAAAGAGTAGGCATTTCCAGCTACACCATCAGCTAGTCCCACCTTCTTCACTAATCCACTCTTCCACACAACTTCCCCTGCTTCTATGGCGGCATCTCGGAATTCCCTGTCATTTGGGAACACCTGAAAATGTTTGAGAAAGCAAAAGCTGTTAGAATGAATTATCTCCATCCTTCTCCAGTCACAGCAAATCCTAATAACTATTTATCAAGGATCAGGGTGCAAATGGAATTCTCCTAAATGTTGTTGTATATGTATATAGAATTAGGTTCGGATTAGCGGTACATAAAGTCTGCCAATTCTTTCTGGAAAGCTAGTTTTCATAAGATAAAATGAATTGTCAGAAAGTACTAAGCTGCGTCTGAACTAGCACTGGCAAAATGGTACAAACCGAACTGACCTGAAGTCAACAGGTAAATTTCGTTTTGAAACGGACATGAGGTCGGATTCAACTTAAAACAGAAGAGGAAAAGAATGTCAACCAAATAATAAGTTGATACCTGTGATGCCGTACACAAGGTGATGGCTATACCAGCTGCCCCATGAGACCACTGGACCAACTTATCTCTAGGGTTCCCTTCACTTGAAGGATAGTTTCCACTATGAGGGAACCTGTTACTCATCATGTATCTTAAAGTTGCCTTCACATCATCGCCATCTTCTTTGGAAAGTGGAAAGTGAAGTAGCACATGTAAGATTCCAGCTAGGCCATTAGCTGCACCCCAGTACCTTGTGCCATGCCATCTGTACATCAATGGGCATGATGTGTTATCAGAAGCCCCTGCTCTTCCTCCAGCTAAAACAGCATTAACCACAGGCAGAAGATAATCATCTGGTATTGTTCCTTGTCCAAGATGTTTGTTTATGAATAAGGCAGCCCACAAAAACCCAGCTCTCCCATACATCAGCTCATAAGACATGCCAAAACCACCTTCCTCCGGTCCTACTGGAAGGGCTTTCTCCTGAGCCAGCTATGATCAATCAACAGAAACACATATTAATGGATATTCTTAAATGGGCCTGACATTACTTCAGTTCTCCATCAATCAAATAGTAAATACAGTGGAAAAATATAAGGCAGAGGTTCACGAACACATTGATCAGTGGAATTATGTAGCTAAGCTTCAAGTTCTCCGATCTTTTTGGTCTTTGGGGACTTGGACAAAAGGGCATTCTTTTTGGTACATAAAGATTCATTCTTTTTTTTGGGTTACAATAAAGATTCATTCTTTAATGTCTATCATCAACAAGACAAGTTCTTTTATCAGAAATGAGCGTAGGTAAAAAAAAAATACAAGGACACTGGCTTGAAGAATTCTCTAGCGTTAGAATACGACTCAATTACACAATTATTAATAGTTATTATTATTTATTTTCTTAAAATAATATTAAGTTATCAACAAAAACAGCTGTTAGTGATGGGACAACATATGCAGACAAAGATCACAATCATACAGAAAACGTTTCGTCAAAATTACTGTAGCGATCCATGTATTATACTAAAGTACCTAATTAAAATCTGAGATATAAAATGTTACTCTATTAACCTTATGTTTTCAATTTTGCTACAAAAAAAACCTTAGCCGTGTGTTGTTAAGGGGCTGTGAGTTAATAAAATTTCAACTCAGAATTTTTTTTGCTAATATTTATATGTCAGAATTTTTTTAACAACTTATAAATAACACATAATTATTAAGACAATAAATTCCTAAAATTTATAACTCCTCCCTTACTTTTACGGGCACAAGAATACAGTTCCTATTTTTGTGTAAGATGGATAAAGAATTGATCCCTTATCCGACATCATGTATCTAATTTAACGACATTATACATAACGTCTTGTCCATGTTGCCACTTTTTTCAACGTTTTTAAGTTGTTTTTACACGAGGCGCTAGAATTAAGAGTGACATCTGAACAATTTGGAGGGAAAGGATCAAAAGTCCACAGGATAGATCGATATAACCCAATTCATGCGGCTTAAACAAATATGCGAATGCGATTGGACCATGAGTAAGTGTAGTTTGAAATAAAAGTCGGGAAGCATTGAGCGGTGTCAAAGTGGTGTTGTTCGGCGCGGTCCCACAGAGGACAAAGAG
This sequence comes from Erythroxylum rufum, assembly GCA_027478365.1. Lineage (NCBI taxonomy): Eukaryota > Viridiplantae > Streptophyta > Magnoliopsida > Malpighiales > Erythroxylaceae > Erythroxylum > Erythroxylum rufum. Next base: position 65,455,330 of record JANIHZ010000002.1, on the reverse strand, counting down.
ACCACGAATCTTGTTTTACGGAAGCCATGAGCGTTTTTCTTTTACTGTTCTTTCTCTTTACCCACTTTAAGATCTTTCCTTTAATCTAAAAAAATATGTCTTTTTGTATAGTACTACGAGCTTTGATTAAAGTAACTGCGACTTAAGAAGAGTTGCAAGAGTAAGGACGAGAGAGCCAGAATCTTGCATAAAAGGACACACTTGCTCTTCCTCTTTCCCTGCTCTTTCATTCATTTTGTCTAGTAGGAACCATAGCACAAACGAGAGAAGGAAACACCTAATTAGCAAAAGATGTCTCTGAGGTTGACAAGAGGCAAGCAGTTCGTTTTGTCGGCGCTTCTCTTGGCATTCCTCGCCACTGCGATACTTGGAGAAGATGGTATGCTTTCTCTGCTTCTTTTCTCACTCATTTTCCATTCCAATCTCTAAAACATCGACGGCTTGTGCTTTTCTGGGTCTTACAAGTTGATATCTCTTTATTCTTTCCATTCTTTTCTTCTATATGTTTCTGGGTCATTGCTATTTCTGAGATCTAAATTACTCCCCACATACTTGTCATTGTGCTTCAACGAGGGATTGCTTGCGGATGTGGAATGTGTTTCGTTATAGAGACTGCATCTTCTATTGATTCGGGAGACTTGCTTATTAGTTTTCATGTTCTGGGCTTCTGGCTACTACTTAAAAATCATTTTGTTCATCTCAGGTCTCAGGATTTTAAAGCTTTCTTTTGTACCCATTTGGGATTAAGTGAATACTGGTTGGAGTTTCAACTAGGGCAGCTTTTTGGCTGGCCTAACATCATTATCAATGTATCAATAGTTTTTATGAGCTCTTTAACTACTTTTAGAAGGAAAGCTAAGTTACGGTAACATACAGAGACAGAATGTTTCATTTTGGTATCAGTAAAGATAGAAGCTAGAAGCTTTACGCGCTTGGTAAGTTGTGAAAGCTTAATTAGAACCGTTGCCTGTAATTGGACGCTGTAGACAACGCACTCCCAATTGATGGGGGATTAATTTAGATGGTCCTTACTATAGTGGTTTACTAACACAGAGCCAGAGGCATGAATAGTGTGCTTTTGGTCTCCAAACCTACAAGTCCCTGGGCCCCGCCACCATGAGTGTTTCCTGGCCACCTGTTGCACTTTTAACTCACATCCCAATGTCTTCCGTGTAATGCAAACGAGGAACTTATCCTCTTGGGTATAATTTCCTACTGGGAATGTTATGATTGCCTACACTGTGAGTAGGCTCCTGTCCATTTAGACTGGTGGAGAAATGGCGGTGGTGGATCATATTCCTGTCAAGAAGATGATGTGCCTGGAAGTAAACTGGTGAGCATCCCAATCTCCAGCTGCAAGCTGGCGGTAAAAGTTAAAAGAAGAGTGGCTAGTAAAAACATTAGCCCTTTGATGTAGTCAAAGTACGGAGGCCAAGGCCTGAAGGTGCGTAGGACCCGTATAGTCAATGTGAGATCCGCCCCAATCCTGTGTCGTGCATTGATATGCCAATTCACGTCACATCACTACCTTGTCTTATTGGGATTCCCAAGAGCAAAATCCCAGAGGAATCCAGTTAGGCTAGAGAATGAGATGAGTTTTGTTCGTAATGAATTAATGTGCCTTAGACATTTTCTGATGTTTGCTTCTGAGCCCCATGAAAAGATAAGCTTATCCATCCAAAATCTCTTGATTTTCCCCGCTTTTCGTTGGTAAATGAACTCAGACTCAGCATTTGCACGTCTTCTCTACTTCAAATATGTATGCGAAGGCTTAGTTCCCAAGTACCAAGCCAATGATTTAAGATGGTATCATAACGTATCATTTGTACTGTTGATTTGTTAGGCTTGGTGGCGAACGGTGACTTTGAAATGACGCCAGCAAATGGCTTCCCGAGTGGGGCAGTGGCGGACGGGTCCAGCGAAATCCCGAGTTGGAAGACCAACGGCACCGTAGAGCTGGTGTCTTCGGGGGAAAAGCAGGGTGGCATGATACTCATCGTACCGCAGGGTAGACACGCGGTGAGATTGGGCAATGACGCGGAGATGAGCCAGGAAATAGCGGTGGAGAAAGGGTCTATTTACTCCGTGACGTTTAGCGCGGCTCGCACCTGCGCACAGCTGGAGTCACTAAACGTGTCCGTACTGCCTGCATCACAGACGATAGACTTGCAGACATTGTATAACGTGCAAGGGTGGGACCCTTACGCGTGGGCTTTTGAGGCAGAAGAGGATAAGGCCAGGCTTGTTTTTAGAAATCCGGGCATGGAAGACGACCCCACGTGTGGACCCATCATTGACGACGTTGCCATTAAGAAGCTTTTCTCTCCTGATAAACCCAAAGGTATTATTATTATTAGTTAATTAAAAAAAGACGAAAGGCTTAAGTCATGATGAGCGTCCAATGACATTAACACTGTTATTTCTGGCAGATAACGCAGTGTTGAATGGTGACTTTGAGGAAGGACCATGGATGTTCAGGAATGTTTCACTTGGGGTGTTGCTACCGACCAACCTTGATGAAGAAACGTCCTCATTACCAGGATGGACAGTGGAGTCCAACAGGGCAGTGCGGTACATAGATTCGTACCATTACGCGGTACCAGAAGGGAAGCGTGCGATTGAGTTGGTGTCGGGCAAAGAAGGCATAATATCACAAATGGTGGAAACGACGCCTAATAAGCCATACACCATGAAGTTCTCGCTGGGCCATGCTGACGACAAGTGCAAGCAACCCCTTGCAGTCATGGCTTTTGCTGGAGATCAGGCCCAGAACTTCCATTACACACCTGATTCTAATTCTACCTTCCAAGCCGCCGACCTCAATTTCACCGCAAAGGCAGATAGGACTCGCATTGCTTTTTATAGCGTCTACTACAACACCAGGACTGATGATATGAGCTCGCTTTGCGGACCAGTGCTGGATGATGTCCGGGTTTGGTTCTCGAGGGCTACCCGAAGTGGCTTCACGCTGCCTCTTGGGCTCCTTTTATGGCCTACTATCTTAATCTTGTTTTAGGCTTTTCTTGCGTCCACGTTCCTGTTATTTGTGTCCGATGTGGTTCATGGCATGGCATTCTATAGTTATGGTAAAATCCCGCCTGTCCATACCACACACTCTTTCTCTCTCTCTCTATATATATGTCGTGTAAGAGCGTGACATTAAGTTAAAAAGTTTTGGATTATTTTACCTTTCTTTTTTAATTTGAATCACATAAATAATATTTTGTAAAATAAAAAGTAAAATCGAGTTATAACCCATATTTTAAAAATCAGAACGGAAATTGAATCAGTGAAAAGAACAATTTAAAGTTTAAAGGTTAAAATTAGTATATAATAAATAAGAATTAAAATTTATAAAAATAAGTAAAAATAAAATAAAGATCAAAATTTACTCTCAAATAAATTATTTTGAATTTTTCAAGTTGAATTTTTAATAATAGCTATATTTATAAGAGATGTACATTGGATTACATAATATGTTTTTAAAAAACAAGCTTTTAAAATTAAACGAGAATAAAAATATGATAGATTGACTTTGTTGCCTATTATTAAGGTTTTAAAAAAGAACTAGATTATTTGATCCGATTGAAAAAAGTTTGAATCAATCGATTTTTATACATAGAAATTATTAGTTAAAACTTAACCGAATTATTAATCGGTTCAATTTTTTTTAGTCAAATCAAACAATTTGGTCTGATTTTTAAAATCTTAATTATATCTGCACTGAGTTAGTCCTTTAAATTACTATTAATATCAACTTAAAATTTAAATAGTAGTCAATTATAATTAGGAATGAAAATGAACTAAGCGTCGGGTTGGGGGTTGGGAGGTTTAGGCCAAGTTGGGTCAGATTTTGTCGTCTCTAATTTGGATATTTAAAACTTAAAAATTAAAAATTAAAAATAATATCTAAGAGGAGCAGCTGCTTGGGTTATGCTTTAAGCGGCAAAATTAGATCTTTTGTTTTGATTAATTAATTATTATTTTATTTTATTAAATTTTATGTATAAATTTATATAAATGTACGGAAAAAATTAAGTAAGACGTACTCTTAAGTGGCATGTGTTGTTTGTCTGCATAAGATAAAAGCCGAAATTATTCTCTTTTTTGTTGAAAGAGACAGAAGTGTCCTTTGATGTCTCTAATAAGTATATCTAACTGGGAAAACGTCACCGTATATATATGAGAACTGTATTTAAAATGAAACATAGTATGACGTTGTCGTTTAGGGAGACGAGCTGTCGTCGAAGCCAAAAGGCGTAATGAAACTTGGAACCGTTTACTGTAGTGTCCCTATAAAAAGGAACGGGAGAAGGCCAGAGGACGGGACAGGAGGTCTTTCCATTTCTCTCTTTTCTCCTCCTCCTCCTCCTCCTCCGCCTCGGCATGGACGGAGAAACAGGGCCCACCGACGTCCCCCAAGAGACATCGTCGCCGCCGCCTCAGGTCATACTGGTCGGAACACCTGAAGGCTCCTTCGCTGAGATTCACGCTTCCCGGTCTGATGAAGACTACGACCACGATGAGGATCCCGATCACGGTCGTGTTCAAACTCAGGATCTCAAGCAGAGAATCATCAAGCAGGTGATTTTTCAAGATTCTGTTATGTGTTTTGCGGGCCCTTTCATTTATTTATTTGAAACTGTTGAAGGTCCTTATATTTGATTTTGGTGAATGCTATATGGAAGCTGTTTGATGATGTCGCAGGTTGAGTATTACTTCAGCGATGAAAATTTGGTCACTGACAAACACCTGATAAGCTTGATTAAGAAGCACAAGGAAGGCTTTGGTAAGTACTTTTTTCTTTCTTTCTTTTCTATTTCTTGATTATTTATAACTGAGCACAGGATACCGGCCTGTGTATAAGGTTTTGACTGGCTATTTTTCTTATGATGCGCGTGCTGCATTTTAGTGTCTAGGAATTGCCGTTTTCAAAATAGAATCTTCACCTAAGAAAGGGGCTAATTCAGTGATTTGAAAACTGGAAGTGTCTATAATCAATGTTTTACTTCCACTTATGCTTACATTATGAACTGACCTCCTTAAAGTGGAATAGGTGTGATCATACAACAGTCCTATAACCTGATTCGTACATTTTGTTTTGTCCTCTGTCAAATATAGCCTGGATAATCCTGAAATAAGTTACTACTGCCTGATAAAACCCTTCTTTTTTCCTCCATTTTCCGTGATCAATTTGTTTATTAAAAGAATTTGTTTCCTTTAAAGACCATTGGAAGTTCAAGAATAGAGATGTGGAAGATGAAGAATTGAAACAGGTACTTCTGAGAGATGGCTTGGCCCAGATGTTTTCCTGGTGCGGCCTGTTTTTGTTGTGCCGAACATCAGGGCTTGATCTTCATGATTAGCAGCTATATTCCGTCTGATTCCATCTCTATTAACAGTTGTCACTTATTACTGTATTTTGAGGCTTCTAAGTGAGTTCTAAAAGAGTCTTAATATCCAAAAATGTTGAAAACGTTGTTGTTCTTCCCAAACAACTTTACAATTATGAGCTTCCAATGGATGTTGCTAATTGTTTACTTCTGATCTGTGTTTCCCTTCTTCTTTATGATTTATGTTCATTTATTTTTATAGTCACAAAGATGAACTTAAAACTGATAACAAGCTTCTGTTTTGTCTCCCATTGATGCACTTCCCTAGCTTCTTCTGAAAGATCAATATTTTGAAGTTTGAACCATCTTTCCTCTTGCCAATCTAAACAAACTATGCTCCTTGCCCTGGTTTACGGTTCCTAAGAGGCTTCGTAACCAGGTGGAACAGCTTCTTCATAGAACAGATGGTTATTTTCCATACAACTATGCACACTTCTTTGAAACCCAGGCATGCTTTTGATATTTATCAATGGTCTTAAACAGAGATTTAGTTTTGTGATGATTGTAGAGGATGCAGAATTGGTACCCTCGGTTGTTTTCTCATGGTCCATAGTCAGAGCTTCTAGTAAATGGTTTCTTCCCAACATTTATAATAATCAATAATATAACATCAATATATTCATATGCTCAGCATGCTCTTTTTCTGAGGTTGCTTGAAGAATGCAAACCATGGAAAGTTTCTCCGCACCGTTGTAAACTGTTATTCTAGTGATTACTTCTAATTTCAAATCTACTACCCAACTTGTATCATGTGAATTGCTTATGTTTTGAATTCACTTTATGTATTTCTTGCAGTTCCTATTTCAATTATTGCTTCCTTTAGGAAAATGAAAAAGCTCACCAGAGACATTACAACTACTGTGGATGCACTTAGGGAATCTTCTTTTCTGGTAAAAAGCCCACTCAACATCTTTTCCATTATGACATTCCACATTAGTTGAACTATGCAACATCAATTCTGGTGTTCTGTTCATCGGGGAAAAAATAGAGTCATAGTCATCTCCCCTTGATTTATAGGTTGTAAGTTCAGATGGAAAGAAGGTGAAACGTCTTCATCCTTTTCCTTTGACTGAGGTTAAAGATCCAAAGGTATTTCAATTCAGGTGTCTTAATATATCTTTTTTCTCTTTTTGGTATGTAATGTTGGAAACCTTTTAACCTGCAACATGTGGGCCAGTTTTGCACTGTTCTGGTAGAGAATCTTCCAAACAATCACTCAGAAGATGATATCCAGAAAATGTTTGGTGGAGCTGGAAAGTATGCTTTTTAACATATTCTATGTTTTCCTAAAGCATTGCTGTTTTGATCATCATTTTTTGTTTTCTAAACATTGCAGGATACAGAAAATCTCCATCCATGACCCACATGCTGTGGAAGAGTCAAAAAAAGGAAGCAAATCGGATATTCTGATCAGTAACAAGGCATGCATGTTAATATCCTATCGGTTGAGAATTTGCATTTTCTAGCTTTTTAGTGTTATCTATAATCATGTTTTTTTCACTATGGGGTAACTACTTTACTATTTTCCCAATTTCCATTCTGTTAATTTCTTGTTGGCCTATGCTTGGACAACTGCATCTTCCGTTTTTTTTGCTTTATTGCATTATAGATGGAATATGTAATGGTGCATTCATGATATTCTACATGTAGGAAAACATTAATTTTGTGCTTTTCAACTGTCACTTTAGTATTTTAGTTGAAAAATATGCCTCTTCTATATGAAAGAGTACTAGAAATATGCTAGTGATGTTATAAAATTACTTGTACCTGATTTCAGCCTGCTTTGTTATCACATATTCGTATATAAACACCTTCAACTAGAATGTTACATGAAATTGCTTTCAATTTGAGCCAAGGTGTTTTTCGTTTCTTTTTTTTGTATTCATTTTCTGTAAACAAGCATTTTGTTTTAGGAACATTATGTTGTGAATGAAAAAACTTTAATTCTACTTCTGTAAGCTTGTCTCTGGACGAAATTATTTTTTAAAAAAACTATCCCTATTCAATTCTTTGGTTTCCGGAATGTAGGTGCATGCAATAGTGGAGTATGATTCTGTGGAGGCTGCTGAAAGATCTGTGAGTCTCAGATTAGAATAAAAGTTCTTTTTATGGATTTGTAATGACTGGTTAATGAATTCAATTCATCACTTCTTCTGGAATTTGGAGCAGGTTGCTACTTTGAACAATGAACAGGATTGGAGAAATGGCATGAGGGTCAAGTTAATTTCGCGAATGGTGAGTGGTCGCTTTTTGTAGTCTATAGTCGATTATATTAAGGTTTGATGTTGCTCTTCTGGATTTAGGGGAAATATGGAACGAGAAAACAATCTTGGAGAGATCATGACTCTGAAAAGAATGGTGCTGGCCATGCATCAAGTCAGACTGGAGATGAGGTCAATCATAACATCAGTGAGCATCCCAATGACGCTTCTGAGGAAGAGGTAAGCATTCAGTTGGAGCCTTTATCAGTTCACGTGTTAAACATTTTAGGTTCTGTATCCTGTCGGTTTAAACTAGGATCATGTGAGTGATCGTATGTGGGCTGATGTTTGAGGTTATTCATGAGTCATGACTGTTTTTGCGTTGGTTCAGTGATCTAAAGACAAGTTGATAATGCTAGCCATATTATCAAACAAACTCGGATTTGCTCTAGGTTCTGAGTGGTATTATAGTATATATACATGGAGTAACTCTCGATATAGCAGTAAAAGTAGGACGTGTTGGCGGATCAACTCATCAAGTTCCCTAGGATTCAGACGAAGAAAAGCTCTTGCCAATCGTAGGTTATTAGGGGCGGGATCATGTGGAAAACTATTTAGAATTGAGGATGGTAGTTTGTTTTTATTCATTTGCAAAATGGAGCTAGAATAGTAAGAACTGTTTGTGATGCAGACCATGTGAAATCATTACCATCTTTGTCTGAGTTCATTTATGTCGTCTGTGTCGACTATACATCAGGTAGTGGATCACTTATCAAAGGAGAAAAAAGGTCAACAAGGTCGAAATCTGAGAACAAGAAAGAACAAGCATCATCCCACTAATGGGATGGGTAATTTACTTGCCGTTTCTTCTGGATTTCATTTCTATTGTTGTTTAGCGTTTCTTAATATTAATTTTCGCAGGACATGGAACTACTCATACCATTGAGCCATCAAAGCCGCCCCCGGGCCCTAAAATGCCTGATGGAACCAGAGGATTCACCATGGGACGAGGTCGGCCTCCATTACCAAACTAAAGTCAGCCAGTGATCTGACTACACGTGTAAAAATTATATATGTTTGATTGAATTCTGCTTGCAATCCAGGGTATCCAAGTGAGGGGTCTGATTTAAGGGGTATTGTATGAAACAAGATAGCTTCTTTTGACTTCCTTTTGCTATGGTGTTACTGTTTTGCTTTGAAAATGATGATTTCAAAAGGAGTATCTTTTCGAGTCATGAATTAGCTCTCAATGATCATTATTGCAACTACAGCCCATACTTCACAATACGTTAACTTGGTTTGTTCCCCACAACCAATGAGAGAAAAAAGTAACAAATAATGAAAGGTTAACTTGTAATGGCGAGCCTATACTTCAAAGGGTAAAGCAATTTGCAAAAGGAAAAGGAAAAGGAAGATGCCATTATTGTTTGTAAAGTAAGTGGTTATAGAAAAGAGAAGAAGGGCAATTACAGGGAGAGAGTAAGGAATTTCGCTACAAGGTTATAAGTTTAAGTTATAGAAATAAATTCTTTGTAAAAATACAAAAGAAATGTCACATATAATATGATACTTTTTAGACCTTGACAAAGCAGAGAGTCTTTTGCACTGGGTATGTTGACTTTTATTAGATGAAAAGAAGTTTTAAGTTTTCATGCCAATTGCCCTCCGTCTTTCTCGATGTCGAATCTTCTGTGCCCTTTTTTCTGTGCGGGATGTTATTGGAATAGAGGATACAGGAAAAAAAAGGTACGGAAGATTTGAAGCCCTCTTCTTCCTCCCTTTCCACGTTGATGATTCTTACAAATTGTATCTTATTATGGGTTTTACAAAGGTAAAGAAGGGACAAAAGGTTTTTGGTCATCAAAGGGCTTTGATCCTTCTATATCTAAAGGAATTATAAGAATTTTTTATTAATTCCTAAATTTCTTCAAAACAAAAATAAAATGTTTTAATAAATTTATTTGATCCAAAATTAAGAAAAAGTATACATAAATACCAATTAAAGAAATTATTCATTAATTAAACTAATTAAGATTTAAAAAGAATCAAAATAAAAATAATAAAAGGAATTGCATATAAGTGTATTTAATTTAAAATTGATCATAGAAAATTATATAAGATAA
>JANIHZ010000002.1:65427146-65441366 GCA_027478365.1 Erythroxylum rufum | reverse complement strand
AATATTTGATACAATTTACCTTAAAAAATATAAAATTTTCTCAAGCAGAAATGTCAATAGGTAGGATAGGGGCCGGCCCCACCCAGGCACGTCCAAACTAGACTTGGGCCGACCCCTACTCTTTCGAGCCCAAGCCTGAGGATATAAGACCCGAATTATATTTTTTTAAAAAATAAAAAAACGATGTTATTTTGTTATCACAGTTCGAGCCTTAGGTCAAATCAGCTGGGCCTAGACCTTTTTGCCATCTTTATATGTCATTTGTAGACAGTCAGGCTGATCGAGTTGGAGCCTTTTTGCCATATTTAGAATGAGAGCCTCAGCCTCATCTTTAATTCATTTTGGGCCTCTTCTTGTACTTACTTGAAATATTTATTTTTTTCTATTTAAAGGTGTTAGCCCAATGTAAAACCCTAGTCGTCCTCTACATATAACAATAGGTGACAAAACAGATCCAGAACTTCGTTGAGTAGGGTTTTCACATTCTAGTAGCAAACACCCAGCCGATACCATCCATCTCTCTTGCTCTCTCGCTTAAGCAGCCATGGTAACTCTATCCACATCTCTTATTAGTATTAATCCTTTTTTTCATGCTAGAATTTTCCTCTCATTGACGTTAGATTATGTGTGAGAGGTTCCGCTTTCTCGAAATTCGCTATAACTTGCTGCTTATTAGGTATGGGAATGCTAGCTTTCTACATCTTTTGCGTTGTGGTTAATGGTGATGGTTATGTGGTCATATTGGATTGCTTCATTCTTTTTGAAGATATATCTTGTGCCTTTTTGAGGGTTGTTATCCAAAAGTAGTATTTGGTTGTTGACTTGGTCATTCTTGGATTTGTTGCTCGTGATCTCTAGTCGAGAAGAAAGGTTAGAGAACCAAAGGAAGAGAATGTGACTCTTGGACCGGCAGTGAGGGATGGCGAGAACGTTTTTGGTGTGGCTCATATCTATGCTTCATTTAACGACACATTCATCGTAAGTGATGGAGGTGTTTTTGCCAATTTGTAGTAGTATCCAATAGTTGATCTTCAATTGTAAACTGATCTGGTTCCCCTTAAACTGCAGCATGTAACTGATCTTTCTGGAAGGGAAACCCTTGTTCGCATTACTGGTAAGTAAATTTGTCATATCTTATTTATAATATTATTCTATTTATTACAAATAATACTTATTGTTATAGATTGAAACCTCGCAGCTAACTAGTGAAACTATTGAAAGATATTATTCATTCAGGATTGTTTGATTATAAATTTACATGCTTGTGAATCAAATTGTTGTGCAACTAGAAAGAATGAAAACCTGTTTGGGCGTATGTGAATCTATTTGTTGTGACTTATCTAGTTCATAATTCCCTTCGAATATTGTGATGTTCTTTGGAATGTTATTGGCATATGGTCTTACTTTTCTTCATTTATTCATTACTTATGTTTTGTGGAGTTACTGTTCTTTCTAAGTCTGATTTCTGAAACAGGTGGAATGAAGGTTAAAGCTGACAGAGATGAGTCTTCACCATATGCTGCCATGCTTGCAGCTCAAGATGTTGCCCAACGATGCAAGGTTATTTAACATATCAATTGATAAACTTATCCATAACTTTTATTTAGAATTTAAAATAGTTGTCCTTACCACTAGGTCTTGCTACCAAGGGAAAAGCTACTTGCTTTCCCTTAAGGCACTTGAGGCATATTGTCTTATAGTTGGACTGTTGGCTTCGTGTACTTTGAAATTCTTTTACCTTTGGATGAAATGTTTCTGAACTAATTTTAGACCACAACGCTTTCTTCAAGGACCTTTACCTAGGGATGGCAATCTTGGCCTGGCCCGGCATATGGCCCGACCAGAATGTGCAAAACGACGTCGTTTTGTCAAAGTTTTTAAAAAAAATAGTGTAGACTGGCCAGCCGGCCCGGCCCGCCCATTGCCATCCCTACCTTTACCACTAATCCTCCCTTCTTTGTAACTATCTTCTGTAGGCTTTCTTTTCACCCATCTTTTCTTACTTAAAAAATAACATATTATCAGGCATCCTTTCATGCCTAGTTCTCTTAACTGCAATGATGAGTTGCAATTTCATTCTTCTCCATTGTTTCTCAGTTTGCAGCTTGTATGAATCGTATCGTTGCCTGTACTGACTATTTTCTGGTTTGAATGATTCAGGAACTCGGTATTACTGCCCTTCATATCAAGCTCCGTGCTACAGGTGGGAACAAGACAAAAACACCTGGTCCAGGTGCTCAGTCTGCTCTTCGTGCCCTTGCACGTTCGGGGATGAAGATTGGTCGTATAGGTATTACCTTGTGTTCCATTTATTTTTTTTGATTTGCTGCATACTTGCAATTGATGTCTGTGGGTTATTTCTGCTGCAAAACCTTTGTTGTTTAGTTTGTATTTACTGGCACTTTCTTGGTTTTATTAGAGGTACATGTTCAGTTTAACAGGATTTTATATTCTGTTTATTTCTTAATTGGCAAGTAGTTCCTTGTTAAGAAAACCAAACAGGATGCACTCCCTGTGCATGTCTAGCTTGACATACTTGTTCAATATAGATTGTTACAAAAGAATGTAAAGTCTTATCATGTCCTCTATTCACAAAGATCAACACTGGGAAAAATCTGAGTTGTTTTGTTGTTGACCTTTAGTGACAGTTTCCGAATCTATTGTTTGACGTGTCTTAATGTTTTGCTATCATTTTTGATGTCTTATTATCCTTTACACTGTTTTGATTGTCCTGCTTTGCTGCAAGTCCTGTGTAATTTAATTCGAAAAATAGGGAGATAATGATGTTTGCTTGTACGTAATTTTGCAGAGGATGTGACTCCTATCCCAACTGATAGCACCCGCAGAAAGGGCGGTAGAAGAGGAAGAAGGCTTTGAGCGTATTTACCAGCTTGTCGCATTTGTTCCTTCGATTTGGAGTTGTCACAGTGAATCTCAGGTGTTCTATGGTTTTGCCTAGACCATTCATCAATTATTATGTTGAACTTATGTAGGAGTTTTATCATGGAAGAATTTTTGTTCATTACTAATACAATGATGGGTTACGCCTAATATTGCTACTTATCGTTTTAATAGTGAAACTGGTTTTGACATTTGGTTTTAAATCTTCTAATTTGTCTTCGTGATCTAAAACTGAAATTTAAAGAAATTGTATCTTTAAGTGAGTCTAGTAAACAAGAAATTCACCTACCCAACTTCTTGACGAATTACATGGTGTCTTTATCCTCTCCAAAATTGAACATTTAGGTTATTACCAAATACGCATCAACCCCATAGACATCCACAAAATTGCCTTTCGTACTCACTTAAGCCATTATGAATTCGTTGTAATGCTCTTCGACATCGCCAATGCTCCATCAACTTATCAATTAGCGGAGAATAATTTACGATGCCCTTTGGATTCACTAATGTACCGTCAACTTATTAGCAATGGATAATCTATTTCTTTGGTATACTGCCCATCTTTCAAGCTACATCTTACCCTTCAGCTTCTCTAAGATAACCACTACTACGTCAAGGCATTTAAATTTTTTTGTGGTCATACCAAATTTCCTTTTTGGGACATGTATTTCAGACAAAGGAGTTGCTATTGATCAAGATAAGATTCAGACAGTTATGTGTTAGGTGTGATACAGAAATGTGAGGAGTTACAAGAGTTTTTGGGATCTATTGATGTAAGTTTGTGTGGAGTTATAGAATGATAGCCTGATTGCTTACTGATCTCACTAAAAAGAATGCTTTTCGCTGGTCTCCTACAATAGAGAAGGCTTTCCAACAACTCAAGCCAGCTTTGACCGCAGTAGCAATCCTCGACTGCCAGATTTCACTTAGCCATTCATGGCGGAGTGTGTGACGCTTCTTCAAAATGAATTGACCCTGTAATATTGCAAGCTGATTATTCCATTGCTTATTTAAATAGACCTGTTTTTGATAATCTTGCTCTTGTCTTAGCTTTGCCAGAAATGAAAACACCATCTCCTGGGATGCCATTGCTTTGTTCGAACAGATCATTGTAGCCTTAAATATCTCTTCAGCCAGCATATTACCGCTAACGAACAACATCAGCTTCTCATTTTAAATTGGTTTTTAGAAGGGACCCTTATACAATTTTTCTTTTTGTGATTGGTGAAACATGCGTTGCTGAGATTGAGGAACAACTTCTAACACGCAATGCTGTGTTCAAGATCCTTGAGGAAATCTTGAAAGCTGAAACTTGGATGAAGCAACAAGCTGATGCGCATTGGCAGGATGTAACTTTTGAGGTTGGGGACCCTGTTTTAGGCCTACTGCGAATGCTCTTCGGCCCGCTGCAATCTCACCGCTTCCTAGTTCTGGAAAGGAAAAATATTTGGGTTTGGGTCGGGCCCGACGAAACAGAAAAATATTCAACCCTAAAATCTAAGCCCCGTTTGATATCAAATTTGGGATCTAGGGTTTTACATGCGATCTCGACATATATAAGGATTAGATGCAAAACTCTTTCATGTCGTCTAGGTTGGGACTGCTTAACTGTGTACCGTCTCTTCCCACTCGAAACAATGGTTTCTTTCAGGGTAACAGACCCATTTTAATTTCCAAGTTCTTCTGATTATTCTTCTTAATTGAGAGTGAAATTGCCTTTGTTTCTCTGTGAAGAATGAGATAGGAGTCTCATTTTTATCTGTCTTTTTCATATTGAATTTTCGTTTTGAAAGATGTTGCTTATTTGGAGTTCTGATTATTTTTTGTTTTTGGGTGCTGTAGTTTCACCAGTACCAGGTTGTCGGAAGGGCGCTGCCGACGGAGAGTGATGAGCATCCTAAGATTTATCGCATGAAGCTTTGGGCCACCAACGAAGTTAGGGCCAAGTCTAAGTTTTGGTAGGTCGGATCAAATGATTTTTTGAGTCAAAGGAGGATTTGGTGTTTGGTATTTGTGACATTTGTTTGTTGCTTTGTTTTAGGTACTTTTTAAGGAAACTGAAGAAGGTTAAAAAGAGCAACGGCCAAGTCCTCGCCATCAATGAGGTATAAATGCCTTCTGCCTTGAGAGTGAATGTTCTAGTCAGTTGCTTGCTGGTGAAATATGATCTAGTCTGGTTACATATGAGAAATTCTGTGAATTGCATGGATTACTGCCTAAGCTTCTTCTCCGTAAATGTTTTCATGTTTATGTTTGCTGCATGTTACACTTCATGTCACTTGTAAAAACATTGAGAGACAGCGATCAAATTAAGACAGTTTTTTTTTTTTTTCTGTTTTCATTTCTCTTAGTTATTGGCTTTTTCTTGGATCGTCTGTTGGCATATTATGTGCTTAGAAACTTGTAAATGGAATCTTGGGAGTAGTTTGGAATGCTTCATTATCTGGTCGGTGGACTTTTCGATGCCCACATGACTCGTTCCCTTGAAGCAACATTAGTTGTGTTGCTGTTTTTCTATCTCCCCTTGGCTACTCTGAATTTATGGCTCCGGGGGAACACTGGAGCAACTACATAATTTTAATTTTCTGGTGATAAGCTGTGCGACTATATTATTTCTGCATTTTTCAGAAACTGAATTGGGAAAAGAATGCATTTTTTCATCTTTCTTGCTAGCAACCAACATTGATGGAGTGGAACTAATTGTGTTATATTATCTCATATACATTGTTTCTTGTAAAAGCTCATTGATGCAGTAAACTACTTTGACCAATGGCATCTGATGGTTGGGTAGTACAAGATCATTGATAGAATAAACTACTTTGACCAATGACATCTAATGGTTGGTATAATGTTTTATGTAGTGTTATACTTTGCTTCTACATTTAACAGGTTGCTAATCTTTTTAATGCACTTGCATCATGTATCTCATACTGATTTGTATCTTTTGTTTATCGACGGAAGATAAAATAACTTACTGCATATGTTTTAGGATAGGTGGTAATTTTTCCATTTGTTATCTCTTGACTTAATGTTCTTTTTAGGTTTTTTGTTAGAGTTCTAATTTAATTTTATGAAATGGCTTACACTTGTGAACATTTGAAGATCTTTGAGAAGAACCCAACCAAGATCAAGAATTATGGTATTTGGCTGCGTTACCAAAGCAGAACAGGTTACCACAACATGTACAAGGAGTTTCGTGATACCACTCTCAATGGTGCTGTTGAGCAGATGTACAATGAGATGGCCTCTCGCCACAGGGTTAGATTTCCTTGCATTCAGATCATAAAGACTGCAACTGTCCCTGCTAAGCTATGCAAGAGGGAAAGCACGAAACAGTTCCACAACTCCAAGATCAAGTTCCCATTGGTGTTCAGGAAGGTTAGACCACCAACCAGGAAGCTGAAGACCACATACAAAGCTTCAAGGCCTAACATATTTATGTAACTGTGATTTTTCTGATGATAGTCATGGTTTAGAATCTAAAGCGTGTTCGCCTATGAATTTTGTTTTGTAGAAGACTTCCAGGCATTTTTTGTTTATTGGATATTGTTTTCTTTCTAAGTATCTTACTATATCAGACATTATATTTGATAATTGAGGTTTTTGTTACATTTGGTGAAAGTGATGTTTGGAAATCTCTAGTTCAAAGTTTTGTTAAGTGATGCCGATTGCTGTCTCATCTCTTTTGCAGTAAGTCTCAAGTTAGAATACCTTCTATGACTCCTTCAGATGCTAATTAAGAAAGAGTTTACCAAAGTTACATGTATAATGTTTCAGACTAGTGTAGTTACACGTCAAGAACCTATTGATTTGTTTTCGTGGGCAGTGAGAAAGCTCGAACCCTTTCCACTATCTTCACATGTAGGCCTTTAGATTTTATGGTGGCAATTTTATAACAAAGATACGTATGTTATTATTTACTGCAGGACATGTACGTTTACATGTTCATATGCATTTGTAATTATGTATTTCATATGGTGAATGGTCCAAAATTCTAACAATCTCTAACTTGGAATGTACAACCATGTGCTCACACAACAATGTGCCCACACAACAAAATCAACAATCATATCTAATCTCTATAACAATCTTTTATATGTACAAGAATGAAGATATGTCATCTAAACTGATCCCATCCATTAGTTTCTTTAATACAAGGACCAAAGGGAGAGCCTGCTGCCATTTTTGCAACTAAACCCACATTGATCTCATTCATCAACTTAACTAAATGACATAGATAAATTATGAATGCATAGCATGGAAATTATGCATAATGTGATCTATACATGCCTATTTTCAACTGGTCCAACTTTAACCAAATGAGATCATATTTCAAAGTAAACCACGTAAAACTGAAAAAGAATTGAATATTTTATTAATGTCTTGACATCAAGTACAATATCAAGCACAAAGAACATGACATGAATTCCTATTAAATCAAATGATATCAAATATAACAATGCTCATATGAGTAACATGCTCATGAAAGACCTTGGGGTTATATTTTGTTCCTATAAGCTCAATACTATGAACTCTTCTTTTATAACAAGGAACTTAATATCTATATGTTTATCTATAAGAGCTCCTATTGCTATTTGAATATAAAATTATTGATCTATTGTCATAGAATAATTTGCATGACATTTGACTACTTGCAGTCCTATAATGAAATTTCGCAACCATATTTCATAGTGAAAGATGCAACAAGTGTCTGCTTGGCACTCTTTCAAAAAATCGCACCTTTGGTTAATAAAAATATATAACCATTAGGCTGTCCTAATCCAAAAAATTCAGAATTAAAAAATCCAATAATCTCAAGTTTGTTCAATCTCTTATATGTGAGCATATAATCCTTAGTTTCAATGTTCTCTTCCTAGATTGCTTTGGTATCTACCAAGCATTCCTATAATGTAAAAAAGGTCAAGATGGGTGTAGACCTGTGTGTAAGGGATATTTACATAAACTTATTATGGTTTTAGTTTTTGGACATTGTTTCAGATTGAAGTTATCTCCTTTAGATACAAGGGTGTCATAAGGTCTAAAATTTTGCATGTCAAATCGTTGCAACACCTTCTTGATGTAACCCTTTTGTGATAATCCTAGATCTCCTCACAGATAATCATGATGAATCTAGGTTTCTTATACGAAGGATGCTTCACTAAGATCTTTCATTTTGAATTGCTCTGAAAGAAATGTCTTGATTTCTCAAAGCACTTCCATATCACTATTGACAAGCAAAATATCATCCACATATAAGACCTAAAAAATGAATTTACTCCCTTAAAACTTGTGGTAGACACAATCTTCATCAACATTCACTTTAAAGCCAAATGAGAGAACAACTTGATGAAAATTTTGGTACCATTGATGTGAAGTTTGCTTGAGCCCATAGATGGATTTCCTAAATTTATAAAACAATTAGTTAGTTTCCTTCAAATTTAGCCCCTCGGGTTGTTTTTTATAGATTGTTTCCTTAATGTCACCATTAAGAAAAGTTATTTTTACATCCATCTAATGTAGCTCAATATCAAAATACACCAACAATGCTATAATAGTCTTAGAAGAGTCTTTTAATGAAATTGGAGAGAATGTCTCTTTATAGACAATGCCTTCATTTTAAGTAAATTCGTTGGTGACAAGAATAGTCTTATATCTTTTTACATTGCATTATAAGTCTCTTTTGATCTTAAAAATCTATTTACAACTAATAGGTTTCACACCTTCAAGCAATGAGAAAAGATCCCAAACGTAGTTGTCTCTCATGGTTTGAATTTCCTCACCCATAGCATTAATCCACTTATGATAGTTAGAAATTGTAATATCTTTATGGAAGGTGAGTGGACCATCTCCTACTAAGTCAACATTTACCTTATATTCTTGGAGAAATACAACATAATTATTTAGAATTGCACTTCTCCATTCCCTTATGTATCTTCTTAAAGGCATTAGTTCTACTTAAATTTGAGTTTGTTGAGTTTGATTCTTATGCTTCTCATGAATAATGGTATGAGGAATGATTAGATGAGTTTAATGGGTAGTAGGCTCAATGCTGTAATATGTTTGTATGGATGTTATTGAATCATTTAGGAATAAAAACTTGATTATGATCAACACACAGGAAGAGGAACATTAATTGACTCCTCTTAAAAGACAAAGTCATTAACCTTATCTTCTCTCCCAAACTCAACATCCTAAAAACCCCAGGCATTTCCAATCTTAAAGAATGTTCTTATATTAGGGTTGTAGAATTTAAATTCCTATAATCTTTCGTAGTATCCTAAAAAATAATCGCCAACAATTTTTGCATCCAATTTCTTTTCATTTGGCTTATATAATCTTGCTTCAGCTAGTCGTCCTCAAAACACATAAATGCTTTAAGAACGATTTCTTACTTGTCCATAACTTGTAAGTGGTTTTGTTTGTAGCTTTTTTAGGACTTATGTTCAGTATGTACATTGCGGTCTTTAGTACATCTCCTCATTGAAAGTTAGATAAAGTTATATGATTAATCTTACTTCATACCATATCCTTAAGGATTCTATTTCGTCTCTTTGCTACACTATTTATGTTTGGAGAAACAAACATGGTGTATTGGGGAATAATCCCACACTCAGGAATTAAGCAAATGGACTTGGATGTTATTTACCAAATAAGTTGTACCTTTCATAGTATTCCTGTCACGATCGAATCTTATGGCCTTAATAGTTTTACCAAGTTAAATTTCAACTTTAGCCTTAAACAACTTAATATTGTCAAATGCTTGAGACTTCTCGGGAATTAAGTATAGGTAGCTACTTCGAGAGTAATTGCCTAGATGACATTCCAATGTTCTAGCTCTCTTGTGGAAATTTAGGACGGGTGAGTCCTATATAATCAACCTGAAGAGAGCTTATTGGTTCGTTGCATTTGTTCTAAATTCTATTATACGAAGAGGAAAGTGTGTTGATCGATAATGCACTTTTTCATGGACCAGTATAGTATTGTCATACTCTTATAATTATTTTTAGATTTTATAGTTACATTTATACTTGTTGTGACTAATTTTATGCTTTTAGAAGACTAATTCATATTTATAAAGAATGAAAGACACAATATTCATAAATAGTCTTATTTTAAAATTTTATAGTTAGATTTTGGACTTGTTTCAACTAATATTATGCCTTTGGAAGACTAGTTCATATGGTGTGTATAAGTTATAACCTACTTTTAGCTGGTCAATCCTTTGACTTCGTATCCTACACCAGTGACTCGTTACCGGGATGACCAATGCATGTCTTGAAAACATTTAGTTTGATTTCCAAAATTGTAATCATCAAAGCTGAGATGAAAGTGACCACCTACCAAACACCATGATTCCTTTTTCCTTTGGATATCTTTAAGTCTTTCTTCATGCATATAATGCAGAGGGCAATGATTATGAGGACTTTGTAATGGCTGTCATCATCCTTTTGAATTACCAGAGTTGTTGATTACAAAAAGGACGTTATACTTTCAGCTTTCATGAGGACTGTCTCAACGGAGAAATGCTCTTCTCAGAGTAAAACGGAAAGTGCTAACTAGAAGTTAAAATCTTGAGCTTCTTAACACTTAACTATGTTTTGATGTTAAGGCACTCATGAAGTAGTGAAATGAACACATATATGAGATCACACATGTATAATCAACTCTTGTCACTTTTATGACTATCTTAAGAAACCAAATATCAGTGATCAATTGGACATGGGGTCCAAGTTCACGTTCATGTTCATTTCAGTGATTATGTTTAATTACACCATCAGGAAAAGTTGAGTCCATCTTATCCAGTCCCACTTGTTCACATACCAACACAAAATGCCATAATTTGACCTCTACAAGACGATGGTCTCTTAAGAATTTGTCACTAGTACCAATTGTCTTGGAATTCCCTTGTGAAGATAAGCTTTAATCAACATTTGAAGTGGTAGTGAAAAAAGTATGTAACTAGGGGTTGAAGTGATATCCGAAATATATATGTTTGGAAGAAACTAACCTTAAGGGATTAAAGATTAGGAAAGGTTAAATTCATACATGCTTGAAGGGAATTATTACACTATTGGTATGGCTTGAACCTTAGACCTAGCTAGCTAGATTTGAATGAGATCAATATTAATCATATATACTTACCTTTAGGAGGCAACAAGGTGGGAAGTGTTTGAATTGTAAAAGACCATATTTGATACATTAAACATATATACAGTTCATGATTATCAAATAAGGACAAGCAATGAAGGTGGTGTTAGTGCTTGTCCTTGTATACTAAAATCGTTTTACATCTATAGGTCGACGAAAAGGTAAATAGTTATGCCTAGCCCCTATTAACAGGATGCTCTCTCTGCTTCGTATCACATTAGAGAGTACTTAGAAGAGCAAACACAATGGAAAGTATAAGGCAATGATTAAATGGCACAAACCAGTGGCACTTGTCAAACTCGTATCACGTTATAGGGTATGATCATAATTTATATCAAAAGCCTAAAATGCCCTTTAATTAATTGTAACTAATCCAAATCCTTAGATTATGAATATCACGTTATAGGGCATGATTATTTTAGGGTTAGATTATATCAAAAGCCTAAAATCTCCTTTAATATAAGCAATAATGAAGTTAGGTGATAACCTTGTTATAAGGATCGAATAGTTGACATATTGATTGATTGATGATGTAGTACCGAATGTGAGTGACTAACATGACAAACAATTTCAACTAATAACTATATGACAAGCTATTTTAACTTCCATGGTTGTTAACACTATGATTTTAACATAATCAATTGGAATACACTTGGTTAAAAGAAATTACTGACCGTAAAAACCAATGCTTTCAAACTGACATGTTCGATTAGTTTAACAGTAAAATCATTGAATCGACCAATTTTTTATTAATTAATTGACTAATTTTTTTAAACTAATAATAATAGATTAAATTTTATTTAATAATCTCTTTTTTTAATTAAACTTTATTTTTATTAAGGATAATCTTCTTCAATCATTTTTCAAATTTTTTTATTCAATCTTTAACTGATTTCTTGATGGTCTAATACCAGTTGAATCTTTTAAACCTTAAATTTTTTGTCTTACTGGTTTAACCTTCGGTCTAATTTTTAAAACATTGATAAAAAATACAAATCTAACTCTAACACCATAATGAGATATTAAATAAAGTAAAAAAGAGAAAATAAAGAAAGTGAAAAAAAGCCAATAAATTTACATGATTCAACCTTAAAGGCTTACTCCACAGACATAATAAAAAGCTCATATCTTTCTCATTAGATTTAAAAGTTCTTATCTTTTTCATTAGATATGTCTATTCACTACATAAGAATGATAGTTCTTTTTTATCTCATCATATTTGTACGTGTTATTTACACAAAAGTAATAATTCTTATTATATCATTAATTTGTATGTCATTTACATAAAAATGATATTGGTTAGGGGTAAAGCTGTCTACTTTTAGACCTTGACCTCACTGTCAATAATTCCACATTAAGCAAGTAAAGAATGTTAAAATAGTGTATAAATATATGACAAACTTACCCTTACAAATGCCATTTAGGGTAGAATTAGACCCAAATTTATCATGATATTAGAGTCAAAAACTTGTTTCAATGATAGTGGTGCCCAACATGTTGTAACTCTGTATTCAATATGCTTATCAGATGTCCATCTCTGTTCTGGGTTGAGGAGAGTGTGTCGAGAATCTCACATTAAGCAAGTAAAGAATATTAAAATAGTTTACAAATGTATGACAAACTTTTCCTTACAAGGTACCTTTTAGGGTGAAGTTAGACTCAAATTTATCATGGTATCAGAGCATAAAACTTGCTTCAATAGTTTGTGGTGGTGCTCGGCCTGTTGTAGCCCTTTGCCTAATATTTCCATTAGATGTCTAACCCTGATTTGAGCTAAGGAGGATATGTCAAGAATATCACATTGTGCAAATAAAGAATGTTAAAGTAGTTTATAAATATATGACAAATCTTCTGATACAAGGTGTCTTTTAAGGTAGAATTAGACCCAAATTTATCACCTATGACGAGACATCTACTGAAATGTTGTATGTGTGATTGTGATTATAACGCAAAATATTCTTGATACTTATTATTTTAAAAATAATCTGCTCAATTAATTGAGTCTTTAACAAGACATGATTTCTTCGTTTGAGTAATCTATAAATAATAAATACAATTATAAAATCAAATTTAATTAAAAAAATAGTATTAAGTATCATAATCCTCTTATTTGATCATTTATTATTGATTTGAGTTGTGTAAAGGTAATTTGACCTAATATCACACATGTATTTTGACCTTCTTCACTTGAGAATTAGTGATTTGATAATTTCAAATTAAAACATGTATCGACAATGTGAAATTGGTGATTAGTTTGAACTTGATGGTGTTACACTCTAGCCTTGAATTGTTTCACGTGGATGCCAATTTATTCATAGAAGACTGGCCAACGGTTTATGTGTTTTGAATACATCATTTAGAATAAATTCAGTTGAAATGTGGAGTCTAAAGAGGTCAATACTACGCAACTTTTATCTCTGATTAATAAAAAGGTTGTTTCCAAACGTGTGTTTACGTGTTTTGAATGTTAGTGGAAATTCAAGTTGTCTTGGTTTTTAATGTTGATTTGATGAAACTTGAGTCTCTTTGCTTGTAGATTTAGTGACACTTCTGCTCGTCTTAATGTGAAATTGACGAAGTTGTAACAATATTTCATAACTTCTATGAATTTGTTCTTTTGTTCAATCCTTCGATTTATAAGAGTTTGAGTGTTATATAGTAACAATTTAGATGCTAATTATAGTGATTGACCATATTGCATTCTTATCTTTAATTCAGATTCTCATTAGCTGATATTTAATTGAATAGAAAAATAAGTATTTTTTTTAATTTACAGGGCATCAATTTACTTGCCACTTTATTTAAAAACCGAATTGAAAAATTAGACCTTTCAAAATTTGTACGGTTGACTTAGTTAAATTTTGTAATCATTAATAAATTTCAAGGAAATTATGTTTCTTGACATTTTTTGGGCATGCACTTAGTGGGTCATTCCTAGATGTCAATGGCTTATTTTCAATGTTTTAAAAATTAGTTCGGAAGTTAAACTGGTAAGACAAGAGATTTAAAGTAAAAGATTCAACCGATATTAAACTATTATAAAACGGGTAAATGATTAAATAAATTAAAGAATTTAAAATATATTGAAAGAGACAGTCTTTATCTATTGAAAATTTTATAGTTTAATTAAAAAATATTATTAAATAAAAATTAATTGATTCATTTTAGTTT
>JANIHZ010000002.1:65392860-65409693 GCA_027478365.1 Erythroxylum rufum | reverse complement strand
TGTTATATTTATTGATTATTAATAGTGTATCTATTAATTAATATGATGTTAAATTAAGTATTTTATCAAAATTTTATTAATGACATAATAATATTAGCAAATAAACGTTCAATTTCTATTTTTATTTTAAATAAATAAACAATTTTATTTTTACTATTAATAAATAAAATTATAAAACTTCTTTACTATTTTATTAGTTTGTCATATTTGCATCACAGTATTTATATCAAAAATATAAATAAATATTTAATACACAATATTAATATATATTATCAAAAAATTAATATTTTAGCATACAACTTAGCAGTTTGTATTAAATATAATCCGGCATTTTATAAGTTTTTGGTTTCCATTAACTAAAATATATTTTAATCCCTTTTGATCATAAAATATTTTATTAATGAATTTTATTTAACTAAATTTGCGCAAAGTGGATAAGTAGCTCATGATTGTATAACACATTAAAATCTTCTTCAACTCCTTGTTATCATTTATAACAAGCTCCAATTCATAATCCATTGTTTTATTTTTTCATCTAACTCAATTTGTTCCTCCTTATTTGGTCTTCTAATAGCTCAATTGCACATCTCATCTTCAATTGTCCCTTCGTAACTCAATGTTACTCATTCAGATATGAACTCTAATGATTTAAAACTTGAGCAGGAAGAATGTGTTGTCATTCTTTAACAAGGATTAATCAAGCCTACTAAATGTGATTAGGATTGTTAACGAAAGAACTTATAATTCTCAACCTTGTAAAAGTCACAAAAACAAACATTCATTAACATTTTTATTCCCATATTGAAAATAATAACAAAACACTTTTACTAATTGGATATACAACCTACACTTAGATTTTTTTTTTTAAAAAAAAACTTCATAAAGTCCTTATCTAGTGGCTAGCATGCACTTAAACCTATCTGTTGCTTATCCTTCGTAGATATCGGTTTGAGTCATGTATATGAAAGGAGCCCTGGAAGGTTGATTGTCTAATTTCATTGGTGCTTCTTATCAATTTCATCTGCTCAAGCATGAGAAGATGCTGAGTAAAAGAAAGTAACGAAATGGTATGGATCCACAAGTCCTTTTGCATAACATTCAATCTTTATATGAAACAATTTAAGAACATAGCCAATTACAGAAGAAAAAAGGTCAGACATAACAGTCAACCAAAATGAGCATTCGTTTGCACCTGTATGACCTCTCACAAAGAAAATTTAACATCGAACATAGCCATTGAATCAAGGAAAGAAATTCACAAAGAGCAGACCGAAACGTAAACTATTCATTTTTAACATTTCAGCCTTTCATGTAATAATTAATTATAAACAAAAACAAAAGTCACTACTAAGTTCTACAGTCATGCATGTATTGGAGCTGGCCTTCAAAAGGAACTTATGGCAGTACACATTCTAGTACATCTCTTGCTTCAAGGAGTGAATAATGGATAATTCTCCAACCATAGCTTGTCATCAACTTTGCCTTTTGAAGCATATGTTGACTTGGTACCCACGAAACACTATTCAACAGAGTAATCGTAGTTTAGTTATTTCCACAAATATTATTCATCAAATTGCCAGCAAGAAGATGATCATAGGAAAGCGAGAGAAGAGCTTATGGGGTGCTTTCCTCACTATTGAATATAGTACTTGTTGACCTTATCTGACCTTGTAGATTTTCCTCAGTTCTTTCCTTGTATTTATCTAAATATATCAACGATAGGATCCGTGGCTGGGTATCTAAGTTTACGTCTTTCATGGTATCAGAACCATCAATATATATTAGCTACTTGGTACAGCAACTACATACCTGTCACAAATCTGCCATCGCAGGTTCTGCTCTTCTCGTATGGCTCATGATATTACCATATGGACCTTCCCGTCAGCTATCATCACTTTATTCTCATCATGTAATTTCTGGACAATCATAAAATATTTTTGTTACCAGAATTGTTCACATTGCAAGTGATTGAAGAAAACCAAACAGATCATATGCACTTCCCAATTATATAATTTGGTCCTTAGAAACAATCGAATTAATTTCAGAAATCTGGAGTTACTGATTCCGGCAAACCAATCCCTTCCATTTTCTCAAAAGAAAAATTTTACCTGCAATAGAAGCATTATCTCTTCTCTCGAGTATTGGGAAACTCCGGAGTTGATAACCTTCTCTAGGTCATCAATAGTTATGCTGTCCAAGTAGCGCATGTGTTGACGAAATGACGTATTAAATGCTTCAATTCTGCAGTCAGCAGGGAAAAACAGAGCTCATCACCATTATGTCTAAATTGGGCATAGAACAAATGGATTTGTACACCACTATTCTCTACTATATCAGACCTTTCTGGAGACAAGTCAGTAGTAGATTGTCCAGGAGGAGGCTCGTCAACTTCCATAGAATCCACCATTCTGCCACAAAACAAGAGTAGAGACAAATGTTAACAGTATGGACCTTGGGAAAATGTGGAAGCACTAAAAGATTTTATTTACTATTAACTAATCCACAGCCCATCCTTAAGAGCATATATACACATATAACTTGAGATAACCATCCATCCTCCCTTTGTATTGCCAAATGATACAAACTCATCTAAAAACCAGTCAGAAATGACACACCACTCAGAAGGGTGAGGGGAATTCGTATGTACCATTCATCAGCTATGACGGTTGTCAAGTAATGTGATGGAACTTTGGAGAAACTATAATTCAGGTTGGATTTAGAGCCTAAGTTCAAGAAAAAGAAAACATGCTAGCATCCTGTATTTCACTGGTTGATTCAGATTTCTCCAAGGGAATGTTTTTAGGCAATAAATAATGGTTTTAACATTCATGAATCAGAAGAAAATTAGAAAAAGAAAACTTATCCAATTGCAGCAAGCTTGTTATAGGGGTTCAAATAGAATCTTAAGTGAACATATTGCTCAATGCCTGTCAACTGTTTTGCCTAATGCTACATTACCTAGGGCAAAAGGTGATAACAACAATATTTAGTTTGAGAAATTCTCAGCTCTAATAGAAGGCACATGCATACCTACACCACAAAAGTAAACTGTGCCTGTACATTGTATAAAGGCTTTTGTAAGAATGCATGCAAGAAAGATGCAGTTCATTAAAGGCATGTAAAAGGAAAAGAAAGCAGCAACTCTTAGTCTGGAATCTCTAAGGTACTAAAAAACCAGAAAATAGTTTCTTGCTAAAACTTTAGCTGACTTGAAGTCCTACCCTTCGTTATCAACAGCGGAATGGTCATCTGCATTATGCCTATTTGAACGACGCTCAGCTCGATGATTTCTCTCTGATTCTCTTTCCCGTTCTTCTTCACGTTCCTCCATCTCAGTTAATTCTTTATGATATATAGCAAAATTTAAAACTTTCAAGGCAGCTTCAACATCAGATTTAGAGACCTGGTAAGACAATTTAATTAAGAAAAGTGGAAAAGGCATCTTGTCCAATAGGCATTAAGGTAAGATCCATATGTATGAATATAAAGAACACAGAGTAAAAGGATGGATCAAATACCTTTCTGCTCAATTTCAATTTTGCATGAGCAGTAGATAAACGTATTATGGTTTCCAAGGTTCTGGCAGTAATTGGGAGTGTTCCTCCGGTCTACCAAAAGCAAGAAATGTTTAAGCTCAAGAAAACACTAACCAGTTCGACAGCTAATCTAACAACTATAGTTACAATACAAACCTTTGCTGTTGAACTGGCATTTCTGAGCTCGGCGTATACTGCAGCAATATGATCAGATGCCTGCAGATAAAACTCTAAAATTAGCTTGGCAGGAACACTATATTCAGGTGGTATGTGAAAAAAGAAAACTTCTCGTAAATATTGGCAAGAAAAAGAACAGTTTGCAAAAAAAAAGACATATTGACCTCATCTGTCAGCTCTGGTTGAATCCTATGTTTTGCATAATGGATGTACTTTTTAAGGAACTTTATTGTGAGAGTATCACGCTTGCGGCCTCTTTCTGTTTTCTTCCCATGAAGCATTCGGTTGTATTTAACAAAGACAGATGAGTCTGCATCTGCTTCATCTTCTCTTCCATATCTTGAACTTCCATCAATTGCTGAATCACCTACAATATTTGTCTCCATCTTAGAGATGATTCAAGTACACCTTATGTATTCCAAGAAAAAAAAATTTCATTTACCTCCATCTATCACAGAACGGTAACGGTGCATACGTAAGACATGCTCTGAAATATGTCGATCAATATCAGGATCCATTTGATCCAGTACTATGAACAACAAATCAAAACGAGATAGCAAAGAGTCTGGAAGTCCGATGTTTTTGGTAGGTGTCAGTGAGCGATCATACTACAAATATACAGTAACGGCAAAAGTTAATTGAGGATTTGAAACAACGGCAATAAATAATATGACTACCAGCATGAAATTCAACCTCGCTGAAAAATCTTCTACTTACAGTTCCATATATGGGATTTGCAGCAGCGACAACACTGCATCGAGCATTCAAAGATGCATGAATACCAGCCTTAGCAATTGTAACAGTTTGCTGCTCCATGACCTCATGTATAGCAACACGATCTTGATCATTCATCTTGTCAAATTCATCAATACAGACTACACCTCTATCAGCAAGAACCATTGCCCCAGCTTCAAGCCTTCGTTCTCCTGATTAAAAGTATATTTCTTATCTACCAAAATGCAATTCTTGAAATGCCTCCGCCTAATAACACTAAGATGCCTGAGTCAATTAAATTACTTACCAGTTTCTTGATCAGAAGTAACAGCAGCAGTCAATCCTACACCAGAAGAACCACGTCCAGTAGTTGATATGGCCAGGGGAGCAATGTTCATGATTGCCCTTAACAGTTGGGATTTGGCAACAGATGGATCACCAACCATCATCATGTTGATGTCACTAAAAACAATGGGCATGACTTGACTTTAGATCATATAAGTGGGTAAGCAAAGAATGTTCTAGTAAATGGAGAAAAAGTATAATATGTTTTAGTTAGGCATCTACTTACAGAGATGCATATGCAGTATCCAATATTAACCAGTTATTTTGTGTGCCATGCCAAACCACAGAGAAACCAATTGAACATTACTCACCCTCGTAAATGAGTACCATTCTTCAGATTCTTTTCCACTCCACCAAGCATCAATAAAATGACTGCCTTCTTTATCCATGAGTGCCCATATATTGAAGGTGCAAGTGAATTCCCAACAAGGTCAAAAGTATCATCTCTTTCAGCTATCATTTTAATGTTCTTTAAGTCTTGTGGACTGTAAATTGGTGCATTTGCCTCTTTGTTAAGTAGACAAATGTTATTGGCTATAAGAACAGTCCTGGATGTGAAATCATTCATAAAAACTTTTGAAGTTAGAGAACCATAAAAGTTTCAATGAAGAATTCAACTCAGTGGTTGAGCTACCTGAACACCCCATTGACACTGCCTTTACTTTTCCCAGATATTGCTTTGTAAATCCCAACAATAGCCACACGATCTCCAGGCTTGCATGAATCAACCAGGTCATCCTCAAGTATTACATCAACTGTTCGTGGAAGCTGTCCAGGAGCAGAATTCTCAGGCATTTCTTGCATTGACAAAGTTTGATGATCCTTATACTTGCACAATCCATACTCCGTCACCAACAGGTTACCTTTGTCATCCTGATGTGGAAGAATTTCCGTTACATACTTATTCTAATATATGGTGTTTGCAAACAGTAATTATAAGGACTTGAGAATACCCTTGTAGGATAGACGGACCCTGTAGGCAAACCCGTATTAGATGTGATGTCTCGATATTCACGGGAAGTGAAATTTCCAGTCGTAGGACAAAAGTGAACACTTTTGACAACCTTTGGCCTCACAAGAGAACCTACAAAGTTACAACCACTAGGTTATTAGTATCCAGATAAACTCTTAATTCATCTAAAAGATGTCTTGTATTTATTAAAATCCACTACGCTATAATCCCCAATTTATAGTTGCCTTACATCTGTTCAAGATGTTATATAAAAGAGGAAAATAACTATCATATAACTTCCTTAAATTCAATAATAGCCATACGTAGTTAAAGCTGCAGGTTGGAAAGAACTCGGCAGTTCTATAAGCAAACAAGTTTCAAACTAGCTAGTTCTCCAAGTTATGCCACAGTGAAGTAACACTTTCAACTATGAGAGGTTTTAAGAATTCAAAATAGCTGTCAATATGTCACGTCATGTTATACTACGCAACACTCATTTTTACACCTTAGCTATCAAGATACTGTCCGCTCAATTAATTCTCTAGCTGGAAGGTCGATCTGAGATTTAACATGATCTAATCCTACTAGTATCATAACTATCAATCTAAGCCAAAAGTAGCCTTTCACATTAAATAGTTGATGCAATACAGCATCCGTATTTCCTAAGCTT
Source organism: Erythroxylum rufum (assembly GCA_027478365.1). Lineage (NCBI taxonomy): Eukaryota > Viridiplantae > Streptophyta > Magnoliopsida > Malpighiales > Erythroxylaceae > Erythroxylum > Erythroxylum rufum. The sequence goes on along the minus strand of JANIHZ010000002.1, from coordinate 65,403,299 downwards.
TCATATTGAGTTTAGCACCATGAGGAAGCAAAGTGGTAGAACACAATAAATCTCTCGATTCAAGAGATTCAAAGAGAAGGCAAAAAGAGTAATCACAAAGAGGAAAGTACATTTGGTTACAATGCCCTCAACGCAAACCATGGAGCCAATGAATTCAGAGAGAAGTTCTCGTGGAGTGACACGGCGAGAAACAAACGGGCCCTCGAAACCCACAAGAACTTGTTCCTCTTCCTTCATGTATTTGGGGTCAATGCTACGAGCAATATCGGTAGCGGCATCACACAAGGGTTGTATATACTCACTGGGGTTCTTCAGAATCCTAAACTCCAGTTTAAAAAAAGGCATTGCAGAAAATCAACTTCAAGAACTATGCTTCCAAACTTAAAAAGAGACTCAAACATTAAAGAAAAAGGTGGGATGAGTAACCTGGGGGCGAAATCCTGAAAAGAGTGGAGATCAGAGATATTGATGATGAGACGGCGACGCTTGTGGTTAATCATGGCCTTAATCTCGTCCTTGTAAACCTGAAATCACACACATCCATCCAAAATCATAACACTCAACTCAATCCAAATCCACAACCTAACATCAGATGAAAAAACAAATAAGGAGTACATTTTGATCCAAGAAGTCGAGAAATGCTCGCTTGTGACTGTTTCTGTCGTCGATGTTAGCCATCTTCTCTGTTGCAGACCCAAGAATTCGAGAGAGAGAGTTTGTGTGTGCGCTTGTTTTCGGCTAAGGCATCAACGCGTGGGTGGGGACTGGGGACTGCTAAGAAAGGGTTAGTTTTGGCGGGAACGGAGATAACTGTCTAGGCGGGAAATTTTGATGGGCCCCACTTTAATTATTTTAATTGAAATATATAATACTTTTAATTTTAATCCGGACCGAGAGAAGAGAATCAAATCTTCTGTTTCTTTTACAAGCTGTTTGGAAATAGCTGAATTGAATTTAATTGTAGAACTGAATTCAATTCGGTTGTTTGAAAATAAAAAAAATGAACTGAATTCAATTCAGTTGTTTGAAAATAAAAAAAATGTGATGAGTTCAATTCATGTATGTAATTGAAATATATTCTCTTTATAAATTAAATTCACTTCTCCAAATATCGAAATTGAATTCATGCAAGTGATTGACTTGCACGAATTCAACAAGGATATGGGAATTTTTCGCTCATTTTTACTTGATAAATAATGTTTATATTTGATTAATAACTAGATTAATCCTCCTTTATTTTTTATATTTGAAGATTGTATTTTTAAATTAATTATGAAATTATTATTGTAAATTTAGAGAAATGAGATTTTTTTAAAAAAATAAAGAATAATTCATGAAATCCTTTGATCAAACTGTATCAATTTGTGCACTACATCTTTTTAAATTTTATAATAATAATTAACAATTTTGTATTTTTTAGTTAAGAGTAAAAATGTTATATAAAATAATTGAATTCATTTTAATTGTGTTATAAATTGTTTAATTAAATTCAATTCCAATATTACTGGATTTGTTCTAAACAGTATAAATTGAATTCAATTCAATTTTATTAATGTAATTGAATCTAATTCGTTAATAAATTCAATACGAAAATTTCCAAACAGCTTGTTCATCTGTTCCTACTCGTGCCATGACTCCACCAATTTTACAAGATAGGAAGCAGATAAACGGCACACAAGATCCTGTGCTCGAGAGAAGGGCTTCACATCACCTAGGAGGGCTTAGTTGTGAAAACGAGGTAAGCCCATGATTCTTGGCACAGGTGATCTGATTCCCAAGATGAGCCCATTTGAAATTTTCAAATTAATTTTCAAAACATTAAAAAAAACCTTAATTATATGAATTTTAATTTTTAAATACAAAATGAGTCTTAGACACACTTTTTAATTAATTTTAAAAATTAATTACGTGATAATAAAATCTATTTTTAATTTAAAAACATAAAAATATCATATCAAACTTTGTTTTTTAAACAGAAAAACCCACAAACGCCGTCCTTTTTGGATGCGCACAAGTAAACTTTTAGATTGACATAATAGCCTGCAAATCATGCCAATTGGATACTTCGCACTAGGCAAACCCTATACGATAAACTATATCGAGAAAACGTAAGTAGGAAAATTCGAACACAAGACATTTTGTCCTCATACCTCTCACTCCTCTGACTCGAACACCCCTAAGGCGTCATATCAATCATGATATTGTTTTGAAACCGATACCAAATAGTTTATTAACTTAACTAAACATTAAGCAGGACCCATTCCTTCCTTCCTAGAACGCTGTAAACTAAACTATCAAAATTCATGAGCCAACAACACAAGATTCCAAGAGTTACAACGAAAAATAAGATACAATAACTGAGAAGACACAGACCTTGCTAGAGCTTAGCTCATACAAATGGGGGGATGAGAAGTAACTCTTAAGCTAAAAGTTGAAGCAGCCTCAGTGAGTAACTAATCAGCAAATATTAGAAAAATTAAGCAGACGAGCTGGATGCCAGGCCTTGCTTGCAGCAAGAATTGCAGTATGTTGGATATTTATGGCTTAAACGGAGCAAAGGCCACAACCGAGTTGTGTCCTCCAAAGCCAAACGAATTCGAAATACCTGAAAGCATTTACAAGGAGTCAACGAGAGATTTCAGCTTCTGGGTCATAGAGTGATTATGAGTTTTTTTTGGGGTTCTTACCAACATTGATCTCATGCTGCTTTTTTTTATTTGCAATAGTGTCAAACTCAACCGAAGGCTCTGGATTCTGCAGTAATGGAAATAAGTTGTCAAGCACAGAAATGCAAGAAACATAGTTAATGTTTGGATGAGGCATGAGTTACTTACAAATTGATTAATGGTTGGATGAAGCCATCCTGTAGTGATAGCCTTCACAGTGGCGATTGCTTCCAGACCTCCAGCAGCACCAAGGCAATGCCCTATCATAGACTGAAACGACAAGAATCAGCAAGACGAGACTGAGAACGGCTTCGTTCTCAAATTTTTTTCTCAAGTATAATCCACAGAGGGAGTACCTTCGTTGCATTGATTTTGATATCCGAAGTGTTCTGAAAGACTTTCTTTATTGCATTTATCTCAGCAAGGTCACCAGCAAGAGTAGAAGTTGCATGTGCATTTATGTAGTTAACCTGAAAAGTAGTTGCACAAGTTAATTAATGCTCTAGAAATCTCAGTTATTGAGTACACTGAAACAAAGAAGTGTAAGCAGCTGCACAGGCACTCCGATTAGGAACTCAAAAGAACCAATGCCTCCTAAAATGGACATGTAACAAAAGGATTTCCTTTCAGGCAAGAAAGATATTTACCTCCTCAGGTGATACTCCAGCATCTTCAAGACTTCTCTCAATGCATGAAGAGACTCCAAGCCCATCAGCCCTTGGATCAGTCATATGATGAGCATCACAGTTAACAGCCCCTCCCAAGTACTCAGCAATTATTGGTGCACCTCGTTTCATTGCATGTTCTAAGCTCTCCATAACCTGCCAGAAACACAATAAATGTCTTTCTAATTCCTACCGATCAAGTATCACACATTGTCAACATAGAAAAAGAAGAGTCTTAGGAAGGGCAAAAGGAAAAGGGAAAGAAAAGGACTTAATTTCAAGTTTGAACACTAAGCAAACAAGTATTGACAAGCTTACCAACACGCCTGCACCCTCACCCATAACAAAGCCATCTCGATCTTTGTCCCATGGCCTTGAAGCAGTTTGTGGATCATCATTTCTCTGAGATAAGGCTCTACAGGCCACAAAACCTCCCAAACCAATGGGGATAATTGCTGCTTCAGTTCCACCAGCAATCATCAAATCAGCCTCACCTCGGCGAATGTGATTGGCAGCAGCATAAAAGCAATAATTAGATGTAGCACAGGCGGTTGAAATTGAGTAATTTGGACCCATAAAGCCAAGTTCAATAGCAAGCAATGCAGAACCCATGTTTGTTATAGCATAAGGAATGAAGAATGGGGTAATTTTCCTGTGTCCTCTCTCAATCAGAGCCTGAACACCATCTGAAAAGACTGTAAGACCACCCATCCCAGTTCCAACAAGTACACCAGCTCGCACCTTATCAATCTGCAGTATAAATAAAATAAACAATTTCGTGGCTCAGGCGACTGGCTGTAACCAAAACCAAAAAAGGATAAGTCGATCTAATTAAGTAAACTCACACCAAGGCATTGTAGAATCCCTATCTATAAACTACAGCAATACTTGATACATATAGAGGATGGGCATTTTTGCAAGGATGTCACTATTAACATTATGAAAATCAAAAACAGCACATGATAGCACTTCCCATCTTCTAACAGTGGCATGATGATAATTGACCATCGTCCCCAAAATTATTCAAGTAGTTCTTGGATCACATATTAGCTAACGTCAACAATACATCAGCTAAAGACATTTCTAAACCAGAAGAAGAAAGAAGAGGAAAAGGATGAGCTGCAATCCAACTAAACACTTAAAACCCTAATCATACACATATTAGCTAAATTAAACAGTAAATCAGCTAAAGACATTTCCAACTAGAACAATAAAAGAAAAAGGAAGAGAAAAAAGCTCATCTGCGATCCAACTGATTTAGACATTTGAAATTCTAATCATGCTACGTGCATCACCTAGGACAACCATTCAATGTCAGCAGAATCTCCTTGCCAAGTGAACTAAAATAACTGGATGTAACACCAAAATGGAGACAATTGTGATATTCACCAAATCTGTGAACTACTACATAACTTCCACAGTTCCTCAACCAAAGGCTAAGCAAGAACCTTTTAGCCAGTGAACTACTACATAACTTCCACGGTTCCTGAGCCAAAGACTAGGCAAGAACAGTTTAGCCTGTGAACTGCTAAATAACCTTCACAGTTCCTGAGCCAATGGCTAAGCAGGAACCTTTTAGCTATCCAAAATTATTCCGATCTTCTTGAATGACTTTAATCGAATCAACTTAAAACAGATATCACTACTAGATTCATACTAAAAAAAAAAACAGACAGCCAAATCCTAACCAATACAAAGGTCCTACTAAATCAAATTGGAAAACAACACAAATTTGCATTGGAAGGTCAAACAATAGACGAAGGAATCTGTCCTGTACGCTAAACAGATTCCTAAACACATTATTAACAAACTAATCATAAAAATCAATCGTGCTGAATCAGCTGACCAAGAGAACCAAAACCCACAACAACAAACGACTGATCCCCACCAAAAGAAAACAGCTAAATCAGAAAGCAAAGAAAAATAAAACTCCAGAAGGAAGAAAATGAAATCCAATAAAACCTTAGACAAGTCATCTCCTCCAAGATCCGCATCCTCCAAAGCCTTTTTACCAGCAACAATGCAATACCTCAAACAATCATCCAACCTCCTATCATTCTTCCCATCAATATAACCCTGGGCACTAAACCCCCGGATCTGACCCCCGAACCGGGTCGAAAACTTGGAGGTGTTGAAGCGGTCGATGGGTCCAATCCCACTCTCTCCTGCAAGCAACTTGTCGTAATAAACATCCACATCATTCCCAAAAACCGAAACCAATCCCATCCCAGTAACCTCAACTCTCTTCATAGGGTCCTTCTCACGCTTTAGAGCAGAGACGGTTGAGTTAGTCGTTGCGGACGAGGTAGCGATGAAAGATAGCTTCTTTGGTGGGCATTTTGCACCACTGTTGGGTTTCCCCCGGAGAGGAGTAAGAGGAGATGGTCGGAGATATGGGCTTTGGAGGGCTTGCATGGCTGTAGATGAGATAGCTAAAGGTATGTGTTACATGTGTGGACAACATTCCTCCACGTTATAGGATTTGACTTTGTCTTTAGCAAGTTATTTGGGTTTATCTGTTATTTTGTTTCAATAATTCTTAGTTCTCTGCCTATATTTTTGGGATAGCAATCTGAGATGTGGGTAGGTAGTTTATTTACGATAATTGTAACTATGGCCTTATAAATTAACGGGCACAGATAGCAATAAAGGCATCGATCAATTAATACTAATATTGACTATTTGTCAGTTGAGGCTAGGTCTCCTCTACAAAGATCTATTTTATCTTGTCTTTCCTTTGTATTCTCTGTGTTTCTTCGATCCATCATAGGTCCCAAGAAGGGGTACGTTCCAGCTTGGTATCAGAGCCTCAACATGGAGCAGAGGATGGGACAAGTGGAAGGAGCAATCCAAGCTTTATCGGACAGTCAACAAGTTTTGATGAAGCAAATGACAGAACTTGTTTCCAACATCAATAGTCGTTTTGAACAGCTCTCACTAGCGGGTAAATCTGAGGGGGAAAATTCGATAGCTAGGTCCGCCAGCAACCACAGGAACGCAAATCACACCACATTTGGCCCAAAGTTTAAATTAGAATTTCCGCTGTTCAATGGTCAAGAAGACCCCACAAGCTGGGTCTGTCGGGCAGAGCAATTCTTTTCCTTCCATGACACACCTGCTCATGAACGGGTCTCTCTTGCTTCTTATCATTTAGAGGGTGAAGCACAAATGTGGCTCTTACGAGTCCAACAAGAAAAAAGAAAACTTGACTTGGGCTGAACTCAAAGAAGAACTAAATGCTCGATATGGGCCAACTGAGTTCTTTGACCCATTTGGTGCACTCACGAAGCTTCGTCAAGAAGATACAGTGCAATCATATCAAGCAGAGTTTGAGAAACTTTTAGCTAAGGCTGGTCGTTTGTCTCCCGAGAAGCAAGTTAGCTGTTTTGTTAGTGGACTCAAGGATACCATTCGTACAGAGGTCCAAGTGAATCGTCCGGCTACACTTTCCTCGACCATTTCCCTTGCTCGTTCGTTTGAAGCCAAAATAACAACCCAAAAATGAGTATCCAGTTTTTGTAATACACAATATATTACATTTACTAGCCAAAATAACAAAATACGGTTTGATCCAAAATACACAATGCACTCAACAAGATCACTGTGAAGGATAAGTTTCCAATTCCTGTAATTGATGAGCTTTTGGATGAATTATACGGAGCCCAATTTTTTTAAAGCTAGACCTGAGATCGGGCTACCATCAAGTTCGTGTGCATTTGGAAGATATAGCAAAAACTGCATTCAAAAGCCACCAAGGTCATTATGAGTTTTTAGTCAAGACGAAAGGTATTTCAAGATCATCTTCGTAAGTTTGTGTTGGTATTTTTTGATGATATTTTGATTTATAGTAAATGTTGGGATGATTATTTACGGCATCTAAAGATGGTATTTTCCTTATTACAATCCCACCAACTCTTCGTGAAACTTGAAAAATGTCAGTTTGGGCAACAAAATGCCAAGTATCTGGGTCACATTATTTCTAACCATGGAGTGGCAGTTGATCCGGAAAAGATTGAGGCAATCTCAGCTTGGCCTAAGCCTATTACGCAAAAACTTATGCGGGGATTCTTGGGGTTATGTGGATATTATCGAAAGTTCATCCAGAGTTTTGGTAAAATTGCAGCTCCTCTGACAGACATGCTTAAAAAGAACCACTTTGCTTGGAGTAAGGAGGCGGAAGAAGCTTTCTCTAAATTAAAGCAAGCCATAACGCAAGCTCCAGTCTTGGCTCTTCCAGATTTTTCCAAGAAATTTATTGTGGAATACGATGCCTCTGGATCAGGTATTGGTGCAGTACTCAGACAAGAAAGGCCAATAGCTTTCTTCAGTCAAGCATTACACGGGAAGAACCTCTTCTTATCCACATAGGAGAAGGAAATCTTGGCTCTCGTTCTGGCAGTAGAGAAGTGGCGTCCTTATCTATTGGGAAGGCAATTTATTCTTCAAACTGATCATCAAATTCTTCGACACTTGTGGACCCAAAAAATAGCCACCATAGCTCAGCAAAGGTGGTTACTTAAGCTAATGGGATTTGACTTCATTATTGAATATAAATCAGGAAAAGAAAATATCGTTGCCAATGCGTTATCACGCAAATATGAGGAGGATGGGGTGGGTCATCTACAGGCAATTTCCAAGTTAGTACCAAATTGGGTGGACACGATTAAAAAGAAACATGCAAATAGCCCATTTATTCAATGTATGTTACAACTTTTGCAAAAAGATGATGCTGTGGGTCCTTGGGAAAATAAAGAGGGAATTATTTTCTTCAAGCAACATATTTACTTGGAGAAAAACTCTCCTTTATTTCTCTCCATTATTGATCAATTCCACTCTTCAACCTATGAAGGATTTCACAAGACTTATCAACGGGTGCGAAGTAATTTATACTCTCCTGGGCTACGGAGTAAAGTCATGCAATTTATCCGTGAATGCAACGTTTATCAAAGACACAAAAGTGAGCAAACATTGCCTTTCGGACTCTTGTATCCTCTTCCAATTCCTGAAAGAATTTGGGAAGACATATCAATAGATTTCATTGATGGATTACCAAAATCTGGTGGAAAAATAGTGATATTCGTGGTAGTGGACAGGCTCTCTAAATATGCCCATTTTATTGCTCTATCTCGCCCTTACACTGCCGTAAGTGTGGCTCGAGTTTTTTTTTGAATAGGTGTTTAAACTCCATAGAATGCCAAAGTCTATAGTTTGTGATCGAGATTCAACATTTACTAGCCTTTTCTGGCAAGAGCTTTTCAAACTTAATAGGACTTCATTCAATATTAGTTCCACTTATCACCCGCAGACTGACGGTAAAACGGAGGTTGTTAACAAAAGTTTGGAGATGTATCTACGGTGTTTTACGAGTTCTAAGCTTGAGCAATGGTTGAAGTGCCTTCCATGGGCTGAGTATTGCTATAATACTAGCCTACATTCCACTACCAAGAAGACTCCATTTGAAATTGTGTATGGGAGAGAGCCTCCAACTCTAATCTCTTATGTACCAGGAACAGCAAGAGTAGAAGCAGTAGAGCAGGAACTTCTGGCCAGAGACGCTATCGTGAGGGCTGCTCAGGAGAAAATTAAAGCTGCCCAAAGCCGTATGAAGCGGTTTTATGATCAACGGCATACAGAGCGTGTTTTTCAAGTTGGAGACATGGTTTACTTAAAGCTCCAACCATTTAGACAGAAGTCCATTGCGGATCAACAGAAGAGGAAATTATCTGCAAAATATTATGGCCCTTTCAAAATAATTGAAAAGATTGGGTTTGTTGCTTATAAGCTAGAATTGCCTCCGACATCACGGGTTCATCCGGTATTTCACGTTTCACTCCTTAAGCCATGCGTGGGGCCTAACATTCAAGTCCAGCCATAGCTACCAGACTTCCATTATGACGAAGAAATGGTTCAACCGCTTGTTGTTCTTGGGTACAAGACGCACGGGCGAAAAAGGCAAGTTCTTATTCACTGGTCATCTTCGTCTCCATCAGATGCAACTTGGGAGGACGTGGTGTTCATTAGAAGGCAATTCCCTAATTTTGCTCTTGAGGATAAGAGCTCTTCGTAAGAGGGAGGGATCTGTTCCGTGTGTGGACAACATTCCTCCACGTTATAGGATTTGACTTTGTCTTTAGCAAGTTATTTGGGTTTATCTGTTATTTTGTTTCAATAATTCTTAGTTCTCTGCCTATATTTTTGGGATAGCAATCTGAGATGTGGGTAGGTAGTTTATTTACGATAATTGTAACTATGGCCTTATAAATTAATGGGCACAGATAGCAATAAAGGCATCAATCAATTAATACTAATATTGACTATTTGTCAGTTGAGGCTAGGTCTCCTCTACAAGGATCTATTTTATCTTGTCTTTCCTTTGTACTCTCTGTGTTTCTTCGATCCATCATAAGTCCCAAGAAGGGGTACGTTCTAGTATGTTGTCTCATCGATCAATCAAACTGGGTAAAAGACGTTGGCATTTTGTCTAACACATATTCCTTTAGTTGAAACACACGAAAATTCAAATGAATAAGGGGACCTTACGGAAGCTAGATCCTATATGCCACCTTGCCTTTTTTTTTTTGGATAATCTGATAAGGCCCATAGTATAGTCGTGATATCTTTTTGATTCATCCTTTTTTGTATCAAGTGTTGCTTGAAGGCTGTAATTTTAGAAACACCCACTGACCAATTTGACTGTTGTCTTTTCTTTAGATGAAATTTTGGACCAGATCTGTTCTTAATATTTTGTTACGTATAAATCTGTATACGCAAATTGGACGATTGACAGACATTACAGGTGCACCAAAAGTTGGAGCAGAAGATTTTGCGTCGAAATTTTGTGACCAATTAAACCGTCAATCGCTCCTTTATGGTTTATTTTTTGTTTGGTTGGACTTACAATAGTAGAGTTTTTGTTAGTAAATTTTTTTTTTGTAGATCTTTTCTAAATTTTTTTAAAGAAGTTAATTGACTAATTGACTATTATTTAAAATAGAGATTTTTTGAAAGAGCTTCATACAATATATTCTTTAGCAACATAAAAATAAAAAGTACTTTTAATTTTAACTATATTTTATTTTGTAATAAAAATTATTTATGCATATAAATA
>JANIHZ010000002.1:65318847-65329462 GCA_027478365.1 Erythroxylum rufum | reverse complement strand
AAAGAAATTATAAATTTGAAGTTTAATTAAAAAATATATTATTATATGAAAATTAATTAATTTATTTTAGTTTATAATAATTTATTAATTTATAAAAATTAATCGATTAATTAATAAACTGGTTATTTTTTAACAATAAAAGTTATAAAATAAACCAAACCACAAAGTAAAAAACCGAACCTAAAAATTAGACGATTCAAGAATTGTATGACTAAATCGATCGAACCGTATGAAATTTTTAATCATTAATTTTTAATAATATTTCAATTATACTAGTAAGATAAAATATTTAAAATTTTAAAATTTAACCTACCAAAATAAATTCGACTAAATATTAAGTAGAATAAATAATTATAACAAAATAAAAAATTCATTTCTTTCTCAGGATAAGATCTTTTGTTCAATTTTGTGGTGTCTTATTGTGTCCAGTAAATCTCAACCATTTATTTATGCGAATTTCACATTTAGAACCCACATGAAACCGCATAAATAAATTGCTGAAATTTACTAGACACAACAAGACACCGTAAAAATTAGACGGACTCTTCTTTCTCGGACTACAAAAAACCAAATCACTTCTGAAGAAGCCGGCTCTAGATCCTCTGTCCAGTTTTATGGTGTCTTATTGTGTTCAGTAAATCTCAACCATTTATTTATGTGAATCCTACATGGGCTCCACATAAATAAACATGGGGTCTACATAAATAAATGGCTGACATTTACTAGACACAAGACACCGTAAACTCGAAGAAGCCACTACATATGCCGTTGTCAATCCTTTTGTTGTCACGGCTCGAAATCCTCCAACTTTTTGCGCGGAGCAAAAGGCTCATCAGCAACGCTACCGTACTCCTCCTCCGTCATCGTCTCATCCCAACTCTGAAACCGTTCCTTGGACGACTTACCAGAACCACCGCGTGAGGCGGTAGCCATCCCACCATTACTAAGTCCAGACGTGCTACGCCAGCTTCCAGTATGTGGCTTGTACCTCGTCGAGTCGGCCATCCTCTTACTACCACCGCCACCATCTTTAACCTCTTCATCATTCCAGTCCTTCAGATGTACCCTTGGCATCGAAAATCCTTGATTGTGCACCGACTGCTGCATACTCATTCCATGGGTGACACCAGAACCAGGGTATAGTTGCACCACAAGTACGGAACCTCGAGCGGATGTTGACATGGCTAGTAAATCGCCTATTGGACCTAGTTCAGGGAACTCGGACCAATCCAACAGCCCTTTTGTGAGAGGTGATATGATCCCTCCTCCTTTTCCCACCACGTACAGATCAGGTTCAAACCCGGATTTCGGGTCCATTTCTTGCAGGGTTGAGACTATATCTTCATCGCTGTTCGCTACCTTTTCAACGTAGCTTATGTTTATCTCCGAAGCACACTTTAACCGGAACTCGCTTACAAAAGCATCGTCCAATCTCTGTTGTTCGTCGACATAGGAAGTTGTTGTTAGCAATCTGTTTGGGTCATTTGCTGGTAATGGAAGTTCATGTGCGTCGGTTTCTTCTATTTCATTCCCGGGGACAAATCTTAATACTTGCAATCTCACCCATTGGCTTCCGGCCATCCTCCACGCGTATGATAATGCTTCACGATCATCGGGACCGCCAATGAACACCATGAGAACCTGTCGTGTTGTTTGATCCGATTTTCCGTCCATGAAAGCTCCAAATCCTCTGTCTATAAAGATTCCAACAGTGCAAGGTGCGTTGGCCAACACATTTAGGTTTACGCCTCTAAACGAAGCTGCACCATCTTCCTCCAAGCTTCCGTCTTCGTTAGGCAGCTTATGGAACGGTATTATCAAGAAAGCTACGTGCTTGTCCTCAGCCAGACTGCAAATATCTTCGTGCATGGTGGAAAATGGGGATAGTGCTGTTAAAGACTGAATGTTAACAAGATCGTGCATGTCTGCGTAGGTTTGAAGTGCAAGAACAATGTTCTCTGAGTAGCGAGTTTGGCGATTATGTTGGTCGTGGACAATGAGCATGGCGGAGGCACGACCCGTGAGTTCAACGAGGCTGAGCGCAAACACGTGGAGAGGGGACTGTCTTGTTGGATTGGAACATTCTAAGAGGTTGATGATGCCTGAAACATTTTTGAAGTCCTGAAAACAGGCAAGGATCCGAAACTCAGCATCAGTTCTTAAGTTCTGTATAGTCCTTCTCTTGTACTGGGATAGGCGCTTGTCAGGACAGTAAATGGTTCGGATAATGGATGGAGTTGCTCCAGTCATCAACAGAACAGCAATCACCATAGTCGCATAGTCTTGTCTTGACATGTACTGCTCATCACAGAGAGATTATGCATTTAAATCTAGTTAAGTACTAAATATTAATAACATTTGGGATTCAATGTATTCAAGCATCCTACCATTCTATCATAGCCAAGGTTAAGGACAAATATGGCCAAAATGCCTTTGGTGTTGCTGATTACTCCAAGAGCAAAGCATTCTGTATCTAATATCTTGTAGAAGTAAGGGAACAGAAAAGCGCTTAGGATCTTAAGCACAAAGGAGAAGATTACAACAATCACCGCTCTTCCCCATCTCTTTATAGCCCAAAAGTCGATTCTTATCCCGCAAGCAGCAAAGTATAAGGTCAAGAAATACCCAGAAATGAAGTTCTCAAATTTGTCCATTAAAATGCCAGCCAGCACCCTATTTGGCATGATGAGCCCGAAAAGGAAAGCCCCAACAATGGACGTCATACCTAAAGACTCAGTAGCAGAAGCAAACACTGAAACAGCTGTAAGAACAGAGCACAGGTAGTGCTCGTTGAACTTGTCTTCACGAGACGTGTGTTTGATGATGTATGCAAGTGCTGGTTTGCCCACATAGAAGCAAAAGAATGCGAAGACTACGTTCAAGACGATGGCGAAAAATGCATTCAACAACCCCAATTTCGCCGGTATCAAAATGGCAACAAGAACCCATGTTATAAGATCAGTGATGAAAGAAGATTGTGCGGCCAATCTTCCCATCTCAGTGTGGATAATCTTTAATTTGGTTAAAACACGAGTAACAACAGGGTATCCTGTGATTCCCAGCGTTATAGCCCAAAAGAAGGCACCTTGGTAAGAGAAGGTGTCACCAGCGTTCATGAAGAAGAAAAGGGCAATTCCGGCGACGAAGGGAATAGCAACTCCGATGAGGGCATGGATGAACACCGCCGGATTAGTCATAACGATTGATTTCATATCCATCTCCAGACCAATCAAGAACATGTGACAACTCAAGGCCCAGTATCCTATAGTTTCTACTATAAATATGCTTCTCAAAGGGAACAACCGAGCGAAAAATTGTATCTTGCCCAAGGCTGTTGGCCCCAGTAATATACCACCCTGCACCGATTATATACAGCAGCTCGATTGGTTAATCACCCGCCATCATTGAACAAGGAAACCAAAGATCAACCACACAATCTAAAACAAAGCTGAATATCATAGCTTTTTACAGAGTCTTTATGAATGTCATGTGGTGTTTCCTATGCGCATTTTGATTTAATGAATAGAATGCAGGAAACTATGATGATGAAGAAATAATGTTATGAAAAGAAAGATGCTTACAAGAATATCAGGAACAATGTGGGGTACGCGGAGAGGTCTGAGAATGTAGTACATGGCGGTAGTTACAGAAATCGAGGAGGTGAGCTGCATGGCTAAGATGGGCAGAGCTTGAGTCAAGGGGTTGTCACTTTGCCAGATGCCATGTTCGGCGGTGATGTTAACAACATAACATGGTAACTTGGGAGTTTTTGATGAGTACCAATTTTGCACAGCGTTGACATCCATCTTCTTCTTTTTTAATTGATCCTATGAATGACTGTGTGCCTGCTCACAAGCACGATGATGGATGAGGGTGGCGAATGGAGGCCTTTAGAAAGGGAAAAGAAACTGAAAAGAAAAGGTGGATAAAGATAAAACGGCAAGTTTTTGACTAGGAAAGGAAGCCATGACCAAAGGTATTACCTTTTTTTAGAAGTTGTACGGTTGCTTTTTCTTGTTCTTTCAATGGTTGTGTTAATTTATTATATAATTGACTACCGTAATTAGGGAAAATGAAGGTTTATGGATTGGCATTGGTCAGAACAGTGTAAGGTTTGGATACACTGTTCTCCATTGCCAACCATTATAGATCAACACGCAGCATCAGATATAAAGATCCTAAACAGAAAATTGGTTTCCAACAAAGAAAACAGGAAAAGCTAGAAGCCATTGACGCTAAACATCAACAATCGACGAATAATAACATAAGCTTTTCATAGCTGTTGTTGTCCTCCGAAATCGACGTTGGTAGGATTAATGCCCGATGTTTCATTTGCAATGGTGGCAAAGGGGTACGTATAACTATTCATAGGATAAACACCAACATCATTCATAGGAGGAACTGACACCGAAAACGGAGCTCCATAAACCGGCAGCCGCCTCCCGTCAACGACTGTCCTTAGACTGTTTTCAATATCCCCTAAAGAGGCGTGGAGTTGAAACAGCTCTTGAACGTTAAACTCCTCCACGCCACCACTCCACCAACCTTTTGCTTCTACTCCAGTCACCCTTTGTTTAAGCTCTCTGCTCCTTCTGCTCTCGAACTCCACCTCCTTGACAGCCTCGTTGTAGAGCTGGATCATTTGGTCTATCCTCATTTGGCGGTGTGCGTTGAGGATGGACTGTGTCTGCTCCTCGTTTGGTGTTGGAGGTGGTTCTCGGCCTTGGAAGCGAGTAGCAACTGTGTCAAGAGAAGGATGGCCATAGGAGTAAAGCTTACCTGAAGGTGAATACAAGCCAACTGCGACTTGTGAGCCAGTGAGAGTGACCAAGTCGCTGGCCTTCTTAAAAATTCCATTTCGACGTTTGGAGAAAGAAACAAGCCTGTTATTCTCGTCCTCTATTCTTTTCATTTCGATCTTCTGCTTGCCTTTTGTGACTCTCTGGCTTGCCATTGCCATTGCCAACCAAACAAACTTTCTATGATAAGAAAAGGAATATGACTCATTTGGTTTTACTTTAAAGGCTTCTATTTATAGGATGTGGCAACCCTAATGAAATTGTGAAATGGGTTAAGTATTAGAAAATCAAATTCATGTTTCTCACAAAGATTTTGGATAAGGGTTTTCAGATTTACACTGTATTTATGATGCATGAGCAAATGCTTTAATAATCATAAGTTATTGGTAATTGGGAATGGTTTCACAGATAATATCTTACTCAAGCAAAGTTATAAGACAACTAAGATTTTTCTTTTATGGTTAGAATCATGATAGAGTTCATTAGTTATATTGTCACATTTGTGTGGATCTTACATAAACATGTGGAAGAGATTTAATAAAATTAACGAATAAAGGATATGTTCCCGTCGATTGCATGTTTATAACATAATAACCTTATTTTTATGTCTGGATTACTTGTTTGTTATCTGTCATTTGTTTCTATTTTATTGACCCTTATACTCTTTTATTTGTGTACATGGTTCATTTCGTTTCATTATGAGACTTGTTAATTTAATTATGATTAAACTTTGGTTTTAGGAACTACTTTATCGTAATCTCTTTACTCTAAGATGAGTGAATTCATATTTTATACTTAAGGAATGATAAATCATTCCATTCTATTTCATTACATTTCATTAACAAATTCCAATCAAACATAACGTAAGTTATTTATGTGAAATGTCTCGACAAAAAGCATTTATCACCAAGGGTAAAAATCTTACTACAAGAGAATTTGTAAATAGGCAACAAAAAAAAAAATCTTACTAAACTTCCAAAAATGATTTCAATAAGAAATGCATTAATAATCGTAAGTTATTGGTAATTACCTGTCATCTCTTTCTATTTCATTAACCCTTATACTCCTTTATTCGAGTACATGGTTCATTTTGTTTCATTTTGAGACCTATTTATACAGAACAAAACAACAAAGAACAACATCCATTAAAAATTTGACTGACACACTAAATTTGAAAAGGTCTAATTATTGGGAATTAATGAATCCTAAATAAAATTATAAAGAATCAATATTAACTTTTGTTCTTTTCTATGTCTTGCATTGTGAGAATGGTCTAATTTGGCCAATTCCAAAATCCCTTTTATAAATTCTTCTATTGTTAAGTTTATAATCAACCTATTCACAAACACAACCATATACTAAAAACAGAAAAATGAATTACCTTAAATGTTTGGCACCTACCAAAAGGTTATAAAAAAATGTAACCATATATAGAATAAATAAAAGTGTAACTACTCATAATTAGATATTATTATACTAATTAATTCGGTTCTTTATTAAGCAATAATATTCTATAGTTATAATTATTATAAATTTTTGTAAAATTAAACCCAAAATTTGTCAACAATATGCTAATTTTATTCTAAAATACACGATTTATGAATATAAATGCAAAAAAATACTAAATTTTGACTAAAAAAATATGTACACGCAACTTGAAGTATTCTATTTAAACCGAACAACATGACTTTTTCGTTGCAAGATGTATTGATTAGATTCAATACTTTGCAACTTATGGTTAAACTTTGGTTTTAGGAACTCTATTCTCGTAATATCTTTACTCTAAGATGAGTGAATTCATACTATATACTTAAAGAATTAGAACATTAGATGTTTGAGATACTTTTTATTAGATGATGTAGAATATATATGCCTCTATTTTTGTGATGATACCATTATTACTTATATGAAAAAGTATTATAAAATATTATATTGAAGTATGCTAGATTTGTATTATTATTATTAGTTGAAATTATTTAAAGAAAGGCAAATATTAGTTATGATATCATCGTCATATGATTTGTATTGAATATAATTAATGAGTTTCGAAACCTTACAACACATCATCAAAGTGAAAAGTCACAACAGCTACAAAAATATTGGAGTTAATCATCCACTAGCATTCTCAGAACTTGGAGGAAAGGCTGGTGCAGTTGCAGCATTATTGCTGAAGGAAGCATACAACAAAGAAGAAGCTCTATTCGGCCTCTGATAGATAATATTTCTTTGCAGTTTAAATTGGAGCTCTTTAAAAGCAGCTTCCAAGCGGATAAGCTCACGCTCGTCAAGTTCCTGAACATTTGCGCTCCACCAACCCTTAGTTTCTATCCCATTGACTTTTTGTTTAAGCTCAAACTCTTTCTTTCTATCCATTCCCTGCTGGTGTATTGAATGATTATATTGGTTGTTAAGTTCATCAATCCTCATCTGTCGATGTGCCTCGATGATAGATGTTGTGCCATCATTATTAATGGGGTTCGGAGCATGACCAAGAAAACGATTAGCAACTGCTTCAATGGATGGATGAGCAAAAGAAAATGGCTTACCTGCTGGGGAAAACACAACAAACGCGACTTCAGCACCAGTTAAGGTGATCAGTTCGCTTGCCTTTTTATAGATACCAGACCTGCGTTTGGAGAAAGTAATAAGCCTATCATCTTCATTTTGAATCCTTCTTATCTCAATTTTTTGTCGTCCTTTTGTTTTCTTGGTTGCCATTGATCTAGTTTGACTGAAATATGGAGGAGTTGAGTGATTACAGGACTAATATTGCTTGTTAAGTTCCTGTTGTACTACTTTACTTATAGAGTTATTTATAGAAGATGATGTAATAAATTCGTGGTATATGACTATATGAAAATATTTAATTTTAGTACTCTACCTTCCATAACATATAAAGATGGTAGATATGTAGACTTTTTTTTTTTGATACAAGGGAGAAAAACTAAAGACTACATGTCTAAACGCAGAGACAAAACCTATTTATATCATCAAGAATAGAAGAAATGCAACCCGGAGGTGGAGACTAAAGACAAAAAGCTCCGATACATCTTATTTAATTACTTTTCATAATTAATATGTAATTCATTTAAAATATTGACAACTTCGCTTTTTTATTATTATAAATAATTAAAAAAATATTTCATCTTATATAGGGAAAAATTTGACATATATTAATTTTTCTTGTTCTTCGGTCGATATAAGAATAGTTAAAGTTTATAAAATACCTTCAATGGTTCAAAGAGATCTTTTAGAAATAACATTTTACCTTCCATTTAGGGGTATAGAAAGAGAAATCAATAAAATGATATATGGATATTAGAAAGATTAAAAAGTTAGGTTGCAATAATGATAGACTTAGCTGAGTATAACTAAGATATCACGTGTAAAGCAAGAAGGCTATTAACTTTAGAAGCACTAAGAGTGGATAAGTTGAAAATTATCCTTTTCTTTATTTTGTAATGCAACTGAAAAAAATTCATAAACATAATATTTTAAGAAGTCGTTTGGTCTCACTTTTGTTTTTTTACTGTAAATTTTGTATTTGGTTTTTATTTTTCTTAAAAAATAAAAATATATTGAATTGAAATTTGTAATAAATAACTGAAAACGAATACCTATTTAGTTGACATTTGTAATAAAAATTAAAAATAAAAAAATACTTAGTTTCATCATGTTATTTTTTTAAAATTTTATTATTCTACTAGATGTTAATATTAAATTTTCATTTAATTCATTTCTTAATACATTAAATAGTATTTTTAAATTAATTAATTTTATTATCATTAGAAATAAAAATGTATGAATATTTAATATAATCAAAGAAATTAACATGTCGATTTTATATAATAAGAGTTTATAAAATAAAAAAGTAAATCAAATAATAAAAAATTCATCATGCTGCAATGCTTTAAAGCATATAAGTAATATCACTTATAAAAAGAAACATAAATCAATTAGAATTTTTATTAATATAATCATCCCATATTTATCTTGCAATTTTATCCTACTTTCAGGATATACTGTAAAGTTCTTCTGAAGTAATATTATCCTCTATTTAAGCGTTTGCATCTTCATTGACACTTTCCACAGTATGCTCTTTGCTTTCAATACAACTGCCAAATAAATGCACGAAGTTGTTTTTGCATTTTGATAATATTATGTATAATACAACAAGAAATAATGATATATTTTTGTTACTTTATATCATAACAAGATATGTTCAAAAGTAAAAGAAATTTTACTTTTACAATACCAAAATATATTTTAATAACATTTTCAATGAAGAATGAATATAGTTATACAATTCATATGGACCTTAAGCCACTTTAATCTCACAAATGTTATATCTCACATCGATATTGTGAAAGAAATCTAAAGCGTGTTAGTATAACTTGAGTTAATAAAAAAAAAACACTTACCTAAACATATAAGAAACATAATATTAATAAAAATTTCTATATTTATCTAAAATAAAGTAATACCTTTTAGAGACATAGAAAATTAGTTATTTGGATTTATTACTATTTTTAAAATAACTTGACATTCATTTGCAATACGTTCTCATCCGATCGTTATATATGTGAAATGCATATCAAATGAGTAACATTGCCAAATATTTTAGGTTAGTTCGGTTCTTTTACCCATATACAATATTTTTTTATTAGTCAAAACATATGTATCAATATATGTACTATCTATTGCTCCTATATAATTCTTAAATAATTATATTAATGAAAATAATTAATTAAATATAAGGATATAACAGAAAAAGTAATAAAATATATTAATATACATTAAAATATTAAAACATATTTTGAATTATGATGAATGTCAATAGGTGTATTAGTTAAGGATGGTGAAGTAATGACTTTTTCCATGTGACAATCACCTGTAACTTGTGCTTCTATAATCAAATGACAAATTGGCTTTAAGTCTCAGTATGTGGATTCCTTACAATGCTAAGGTTTGTGATATAATCTCTAAGGTCCGTGGAAATGGCATAATATTGTTCAACGGTGAGCAATGCAATAAAGGGTATGAAACATGATGCTTATGCTATATTACATGAAGGCTTAGCAATGGACAAGTATAAATCTTGCTATAAAGACAATCATATAGATTAGAGAAATCATTCTTATAATATAAGGCTCATATGGGTGCAAGTTCACGAGTAAATACTAGATGGAATTTGGAGGGACAAAGGCCCCAAAAGAGGCTTAATTACTAAAAAATTGCTGTTAATAAGCCTTATCCATCTATACTTAGATGTTTTACTTCAATGAAAGAGAGATGAATCATAAATTGGCAACTTAAGGTAGATCTTAATCATAGAAATATTATGATTCCTTAAGCTACATTTCACTTTTAAGTTACATCTTAAATTGGTAAAGATACGAATTAAAATATACAGATTCCAAAATTAACACTGTAATTAATTAATTCTTTCTTTCGAATATCAATTTCTAATTTTCAATAAAAACAGGTAGATTTATAAGATATATACAAACATATACTTCACAAGCAATTCATTTATTGAATTAAAAAAGGATTCAATGGCAGAAATGCTTCGATGTAATTATTTTTTCATAAAGATTTTAATCGTTATAGGTAAACAATTTGCATCCTTAAAATTTCTTTAAAAGTCTACGGTATAGTATCACATTACACCCGAAGATTTTCAAAATAAGACTAGTAGGATCCTATATCTTGACAAAGCTAAATAGTTTTTGGTAGATATTTTTCAAATTTTAGATAATATATTAATAATATAAAAACTATGAAGAGACCTAATGAGTTTAACTTAAAAAGTTATC
>JANIHZ010000002.1:65104761-65117730 GCA_027478365.1 Erythroxylum rufum | reverse complement strand
CTAATTTTATAATAATATAATACGATTAAACCTTTTAAACCTTAAATCTCTTTAATTAGTGAAATATTTCATATTGGGAGCACGAAAGAATAGATTGCATTGTGGCATTCTTTTTGTTTTCTTTTTTAAAGAAGTATCCAATAGAATATGGAATTTGGAGGTTAGTGTGTTGAATTTGAAAACCAAAAGGAATGAACTCACATACGCTTGTTTAAAGTAATATGAATCACAATCAACCATGAAAGGATATAAAAACTTGGAGAGATAGATATTATATGGGTGTGAGGAATCTAATGAGATCAATTGGATGGTTATAATATTGGTGGTTTCTTGAGAAAGATGACTTAATGAAGTGATTGGGTTATACACACAAAGAACAAAAGAGCATGCCATTGTTGACCTTGCTTTCTCTCTTACGTGTGGCAGAAAAGGGTAGCCTTTGGATTATTCAGTCGCTATCGATATAGAAAGAGTAGGTTTTGGGTTAGCTATGTTCAATGTGAAATGGAATCTCTTGGATGTGGACATGATTGGTATGTGTCACCTTCCTCTGCCCCAGTTTCATCTATATAGCAAGTCCTATTAGTTTTTGCCTCTTTGTAATGCAATTGATGAAAGAAACCTAGCGAAACAAGCAATCTTATGATGGTCTACTACTGGTAAAACTTGTTAAGTCTTAATCTTTGTGTCTTTTCGGTTTAACTTTCGATATAAACATTGATAATTGGTGGATATATTGAAAAAAGGGCACATGAATCCAATGAAGCCCTCTTCTAAGTCTCAACGAGGAAATGATTAGAAACGAAGACATAGGTAGAGTAACAAGACAGGAGCAAATGAGTGAGGTAGCTTACTAATGCTGGTAGGTTATCAAACCAGATCATAATTGGTCCTGGTTACCATCTTCTTCTTATAATTTATGGTTACGGTCCTCTCGAGCTTCACATCACTATCATATACTACCAGGCTTTGGAAAAACTCCAAGGCTACCGTATTAAATTATAACTCTCAGGATTGAAATTTTATACAATCTGAAACTAAAAGTGTGATCGGTCGACATTCTTTCCTACTTTGATGTAATCTGTTGGGCATCGACTTAATTGAAAACGATAGTCAACTTGACCTAATCAAACTTCACCATCTGCTCATTATTCCAAATTGGACAAGCTCTGCAACATTGTCATCATCATTCAAAGCTTTTTTCATGGTCCCTCATAATACCCACAAGTTCTTCTGACCAATTCCAAGTAAATCCTGCAGTCTAACAACGTGCCTCGGCACCAAAATTTTACTCAGTCAGTATAGCAGGACAAAGTGAAGTCATCAGCTGCGACACTTTTTCTTTTTTTTTTTCCTGAAATGGATAACCTGAAGTCATTATTTTTTAATTACGTACTGAGTAAATCTTTAGATTGATACAATAAGCTGTAAATTACACCAATCAGATACTTCATATTAAACAAACCATATACGACAGACTCGATTAAGAGAGCGTAAATAGGAGGATTCAAACACAGAATATTTTGACCTCATACTCCCACTCCATCAAACAAGCTTTATATATCTTTGTTTTCCGATATTTTTGATATCGAAATTAAACCATCATAAAATCGGAATCGAACAAAAAAAATTGACTGATCATGGAGTTCTTATGTCTTCTTATTTTTCCTTTAAGGGTCCGTTCTTTTGAATTATTATTTTTCAAGGTCTTAGCTCACTCGGTCATACTTACTAACTCACTAGACGTTAAAAGTGCATGTTAAAGTTGAAAACATGTAGAGGCTGTGACTGGGTCGGTGTGCACTAATTTCCTCCAACTCGTGTTGATCATGTAAATTGCTCTGAGCTTGACCACAAAGTTTCGCCCCACTTTACGCCCGAAATCAAAGTTCAGTAGACTAGAACTAGATCGATGACCATGTGATTGCGGGCAAAGAAAGCTTTTTGGGATAACCATAAACCCATAGCTTGCAAGTGTTGAACCGTTCTTGCAGCAGTGCAGTTTGGGGATTAAGAGTAAGGATGCGAAGTTGCATTGTGGCTATGTTTTTAAAGAAACAAATAAAAATCAGATACAGGCGTTGTTGAATATTCATACCACAAGACCAAGTTGAAATTCCATGAGATGATGATGTTTCTCAACCCACTTGATTGACTAATGTCTCAGCACAATCCTTGACTAGCTGAAATGATTCTACCCAAAATTAAAGGTAAGCAGATTGACCGAGAATTCTGCTCTAATCACATCAGAATAAGACATCTGAGAATTCATAACAAAGTAAAGATATTACCTTCCTCTTGATGGAAGTAATGGATATTTATGATAGAAAAGATCCGTATTACATACGTATTATTAGATCTCTTCAGACTTCATGTTTTAGCGAAATTTTTACTAGATTATTGTTGTTGTTGTTATTATATTAATCAAAACACAACTTTTGGGGTAAGTGGACACATATTCATATAACTTTGTATTTAACCAAAAGAAGTCAATCAAACCTAAAAGAAAATACTGTGAAACCATCAAAGTTCATCAGGTAAAAGTCATTGCTTATATTGATGACTATCAACTAAAATGAAACAAATTGCTAGTAAGATCACAAAGAGAGTAAAATACATATCTTCATCTTGGAATTTACATTGTGTAAGGACTAAACTAGTATAGAGCTGCCGATCCTGCTTCTTGGCATCTGCAAAATTGATATTATCTAGGATCTCCTTGTGCTGATCAGATTCTTTGTCCATCTTTACATGAATCTATCAGCATAGCTGTTCTCCCATTCAGCCAGGCCATTCTATTGAACAAACCACAGCATGTGCTAAGCTGAAAATGTCAACAGAATTACAACTAAATGCTTTAGGAATGGAGACTAATCAACTAGGATAGATGTGAAAGAGGATCAACTGATCTTGGCAACCAAATTGGCAGAAACACATTGCAACTTGGCATCTAATCAGAAGAGAAACTAACCCTTTCGCTCATAATCCACTGAAATCGTCTCATGACTTGGTAGTTCCATCCAAAGACTTGCTAGAAGGTGCTTCTTATGAATTTTGATTCTCCAAAAGATCAGCAAGAGTTATTTTTCCACAATTTCCACTGTCAAGCCTATCAAACTTCTGACATATCTGCAAGACATCTTTTTCTGACACTTTTCCCATCTCTTTGAGTTTATATATGACATACTCAGATTTACTGTAGAAACAAATTCAATGGTAGTAATCAGAAAAGGCAATATGATCAGTTTGGCACAAGTTGAGTTCAACATAAACAACAGATTTATGATGGAAAAGACAAAAAACCAACAATAACGTAAAGGAGTTCAGATAAAGGGAACAAGAAGGACTATCACGGCAGTAATAGTCTCCTATATTAGAGTATAAAATGTTGCTACTTACATAGCTTCATAATAATTTCTAAAGCTTCTGCATGATTTCCTTCGGATTGTGTGCATAGTATGGTCATCATTCAATTCAAATCATCTTTATTATCAGCTCCTCCTTTATGGGCATAATGAAAGTAATATTGCAAATGCAAAATAATGCAACACTCCCATGGTAAACTGAATTGGTACGTGGCATTGATACTGATATAGCACTTAGATAAGTTCACCAGGGGAAAAGCCACATTTAGTGGGAATTCGAAATCTAGTTACAGGTAGGCTGAAATTCATAACACAAGTTTTGTCCTCCTAAACTAATCAAATCTTAACATTACAACTCTATACGCTCCCAGAATAAGAATTATTTTTCAATTTCAAGGGCGCCTACCCATAGTCCATAGTGTGACACCACTTACACGTAAGCAAATACCAAGAAATTAATTTTGAAAATATTTTGTAATTAGCAAAGACGTTAATCACCAACTATTAATATCACGAAAGTTAAGCAGCAGCTATTATTCCAAGTTTAAAAATCTGTTGT
This sequence comes from Erythroxylum rufum, assembly GCA_027478365.1. Lineage (NCBI taxonomy): Eukaryota > Viridiplantae > Streptophyta > Magnoliopsida > Malpighiales > Erythroxylaceae > Erythroxylum > Erythroxylum rufum. The sequence continues at coordinate 65,113,806 of JANIHZ010000002.1, read as the reverse complement.
GAATGGGGTCAGTAAACTATCAATGAACAAATATCATTTGTAGTATATACTTTCACCAGGCAAGTATGTACTTGAAGTTAGAGTTAGCAAGAGGTCAAGTATGTATAAAGCCTATGCACAGCCAATGCAGTTTAACCATCCAACCATTGTTTCATATTAAAATGATCCTCAAAAACTTACCCAACTGAAACAGTAGGATCCATTTCTAAAGCCAAAAGAGACAAATGTTTGGCACTTTGCTCTAGAGCTTCCGTTCTCATTAATTAACTGCAGATCTTAGAGCGGAAGTTGTTGGAAGTACAGCATGTTGGTTATACAAAGAGTTGAGCAAGGAATACAGATATAGTACGTGGAAAACATCCAATGAAGTGCCTTGTGAATAAAGAAATTGCTTCTGCTACATGAGGTCAGATTTACTAAAGACCCAAATCTGCTTTTTGAGTTGGGACAAAACAACTTGGCAGTAAAGAACCACTTCTGCTTCTTGCATAGAAGAAATCCCATCAAAGATTTCACAAATTGAAGTGGAATAGAGCAGAAAAAACAATGAAGGTTCATATCATGGGGAAGAAAATATGGTATAAAGCGATTAGATGGACCACTATTTTTCCGGCAATCCATGGCAGAAAGAATACTTACTATTGTTTCTTCAGCACAAAATGGAGCAGGACATTTTTTATAGTACATGTTAACAGACACCGATTTAATTCTTATATGCAGAGGATGCAACAGAAAGTTAATCCAGAAGGTCAAAAATCTTTTGGTTAGATTAACAACATAATATAACAGATTTAAAGAAAATAACGGTAAACTCCTGCCAGAGATCTTGAAAAAGCCAACCAAAAATAACTGGACAAACTTTCTGTGTTCCATGCAATTTTCAAACTTCGCAAACTTTAGAAACTGAAACAAGTAAACTGGCATCTAAATTTCAAACTTCAAGCACCATAATCTGAGTCACCAGACCTTAGGAAACATATGATTAGTTATCTACTCATAAGACTATACCTGATATCACGTGTAACTCTACTTCAAATACTAGCGAAGTCTGCACTCAATAAAACCAAAACATTTGCCCTACACTTACTGAATCTATTGCAAACTATCAATTCCTGTAAACTAACATCTTATTCTTTACATTGTCTAGTAAAAGATATTAACATATCAAACGTCATACGGAATTGAGATGCATCTTGCTCATTTAGATTTCAGTAACATAGAAATTGGATGTAGTTTTCATGAGCCTTTCTAAGCAAGATAATACACAAACGTAGAATCAATTAACTCAGTCGCATGAAATGCAAGTGCATACTCAGAACTATACTAACCATTGTTCGTTCAGTTTAATTAGGAGAATGAAAGTACCTAGGCAATAAACCAATACCAACTTAACAATGCAAACTTGCAGTATGCAACAGAATTTAATCAGAAGCAGAGTCATACCTCACAAAACCATCTTGGTCAATGTCTGCAGCAAGAAACTCAGATACAGTCATATGGTGCCCAAGCACCCATTTAGCCATCGTCCTATGGCGTTTATCGACCCTAGCCTCAGCCAAATATAGGAATGCTCGAGCTACAGCAAGTGTAGAAACAAGCAACCAAATGGAGGCAAAAATACGACCAGCCATGGACTTAAAGGCCCTATCACCATATCCTACAGTGGTAACTGACATAACAGAGAGATAAAACGAATCCAACCATCCAAGTTTCTCCACAAAATGCATAACGGCACCACCAATTCCAATACAAAGAACCACTACACCTAATGCCAAAGTCACCTTCATTCTTATCCTCATCCTCCCTTTCTTTACATCAATAATATAAGAACCCGCTTTATCTTTTTCACCACCTCTCTTGACGTTCCTCAACAAGTAGTCCTCTTGCAAATCAAGCACATAACTCACCATCCCAGAAAGCAAAATGTCAACGAACCCAAAACCCACCAACACAAACAAAATCGAAAACAACTTAGTTGCTGTGCTGTTCGGGGTAATATCGCCATACCCAATGGTGCACATTGTAACAATACAAAAGTACAACGCGTCGACAACCGGGTGCGTTTCAGTTGCAGCAAAACTATCTTTATAAATAGAATATATGAGCACACCAAAGGCCAAATATAACAGCAAGAGAACAACAGCTTGACGCACAATAGACTGACTGCCAAATTGTGGCTTTTGGACTACAGATTGCTTGAGGTCATTAATCACAGCCATAGCAGGTGCTGTTTTGGACCTGTGAAGATTGGTCTTGGTCCATTTGTAATTGGGATCAATCAACCAAGACTGTTGCTGCATCAACTGTTGTTGATGACGGGGTGACTCGTGAAGAACGTCGCCAAATTCTTGATTTGAAGAGGATGGTTTTGGTGATGTGAGCGCAAACAGAGGTGAAGCGTCGCTCTGAGACGGTGGAGACGGTCCAAAAATAAGACGGTCTTTAAGCTCCGATGGAGTAATCGGAACCGGCAGAGAAACTTCATCATGCTCAGGAAGTGAACAGAGCACCGGAGGTGGTAAAAACGATCTCTTTCTCGGACTCAGATACGGCAATAGAGGCTCTTTTTCCATCTGGGTATGAGCGGAAGACCGAACAGCCGGTAAAACGAAGGATTTTACCTTTGGTTTCTGACAATAAGCATCTCAGCAGATACAAGGATCAGAAAACCAAAAAAAAAAAAAAGGATTTAGCTATGAAAAGGTTGGAAAAGGAGAAGAATCCGAAATATTGGGAGAGACCGAGACAGAGCACACGTAAACTTCAGAGAAATGTATTCGCTTCGCTTGATTCGGTGCTAATTTGGGTGTTGGAAGAGCTAAAAGAGGATATCCACCATATCCATTATCTGCCTTCTTATTGATAATTTGATATTATGAATTGATTTCACTTTCTCCACGTAACAGGATGGAGACTGGTGCGGTGGTCATGTCATGTCCCAAATACGAACACCCAGAGAAAGAGATGCAGTTCCAATCTAAACTCCGAGCATAGGATCTATACATACACTTGATAGTTAACGATCAGATATCAGATCCAGAATCCAAAATTCAAGCTTTAGCTCACACGTCTAAACACGTTTCTCAGGAACCTAGTTCTCTACCACCATTACAAACACACACACACATGCATTCCATACTTCTCATTCCAAATTCCAAACCCTTATTTTTAAAATTTTGATTACAAGTTCATAATCATCCCATTTGGTCTCACCAAAAATCCCAACTTTTTGAGATGCAATATACCATCTTTTCGAGTCATACCTAAGAAGATTTCTTTTGATGTTCTTTGATAGTATCATGATTTACAACCCATCGGTTGAGCAACACTTAAACGCATCTGCAAAATTGCACTCTAGCTTTTCTAGGACTAGTTTTTTGTTAAAATCTCCAAGTGTTTATTCGGTCAGACCCAAAACATCCCTTCTAGGTTATATAGTGTCTATCAAACGTGTTGAAGTTGATCAAGATAAGATTCAGGGCATTCAAGATTGACCTATAATCGGGTACTACTAGACATTGTATTCCCCGCCAAGTTCATAATCGAATTGACTTTATGCTCCTGTTTTTGTTAATGCCATCCAAATTTCTCTCTCAAACAGAGACATATGACAAGAACAACTGATAAGAGGCAAATTTTTAAGTGTACAAAATAAGAGTTTCCAAGGACATCGTCTGTCACTCATTGTACTGCATGATATACGACAAGTTAATCATCATCCTCTAGGACATTCCTTCGCCTTTGGATCTGGAGAAACAGAGGTAATTATGGGAAATATCAGAATTTTCTCAATATTGTAGGCAGATGTGGAAGTTTCATGACTTACTGTGACTTTAGTCTGTTTAGTTGTCTGGTTGTTGAATTGTTCTAGAAGTGATATAAGCCTCTCCTCAGAAACCTGGAAAGGTAAAAGATTAAGAAGGAAAAAAAAAAGCAATAACAGTGGTTACTTTTCACGGATTCAAATTCTCAATTGGCTATAAACACAAAAAAGGAAGGAAAAAAACAAAAACTAGCATACCTTTTCAACTATCTGTCCCATTTGAGCAGCCCTCAGTATTACATCTTCAACTCCTCTTGCCTTCTCAGGTTTCACTAAAGCAATTCGAGCAACTGCATAGATTTCATCGCAGCAGGTTAATATATGTGACTTTCAGGAGAAATGACAAGTGAAATATAGTAAAAAATCCGATTCTCCACACTGCAATAAAAGAAATATTGTCAGCTGCTGAAAATATAGGAGATCAAAGTTGTAATCAATCACCTCAACATCCTAAAAATGAACCAAATCAGATGCATATCTTACTCCACTGAATATGTGGACATGCACAGATGAACAACCTCATATACACATGATTTAATGATTATTAAACCATCTCGAAGATAAGTATTTCAGAGAAAAATCCAATTTTAAATATTTAACATCATGATTAAAGGGTGCCATATGAAGTTCGCAATGTATGCCACCAGAAACCAATTAACAGAAAATATGTGTGCCAAGAGTATGATGTTTTCAAGATGGACATTATAGAGTGACAGCTAGGAGACCAATAATATGAAAATCATGCAAGCTGAAAACATCAAACCAAGTGCAAACCAGCATGAAGAAACTCGTAATTTCAAGATTAGTTTGAACTAACGTCTTTCTCGAGCTTCAGAGGATAGAATCTGACTAAGCATCATCTGTCTTTGCTCTTCAGCCTCCCTACATCACATGATCCATGGTTTAGATGCCAACTCCAAAACAATATCAAAGACAATTTGGTAACCATGTCCAAAAGGAGTTTTCTGCTTTGAAAACAGGAACAGGTAAATGAAACTAACCCTGTCACTCATTGTTTACTAAGCATTTTGAAAACATGAAAGTAATAATTTCATGAAGAGCACACATTTAAAACAATTAAATGAAAAGTTTAAAAAGAATTGTAAGTTTGATTTTGTTTTTTTCATTTTTTAAAAAAAATTATTTACAGCACATTGAAAAACAAATGCAAACTAGGTCCAATAGTAGTAAAAATGAGTGATTAGATACCATTAAACTAAGCTAACCTCTTTGCATCTTCCTGAGCCTTTTGTTGTTCAGAGTTTTGCTGATTTCCCTGTTAATTATAAGGTTTGAGGTAGAAAATCTGAGTTAATCACAATTGCGGCACTTAGTTTATAGCAACCTCTAAACACACAAAGTGAAATTACCATGCCACGCTGAGCCATGAGTTCCTGCATTCTTCTTTGTCTGATTGCTTCCAACTCAGGATCATCCTAGACAGTAAACAGAGGAATCAAATTTTAGAGCTTCCAAAAATCCATGAACCCAAATGGCATTTATAGAACACATGACTACAAAAAAGGACAGGAACAAAAGTGGTATGAAATGAACAAATTAACAATAAGGCAATTCCAAATGACATAAGAATTGCTCTAGTTGCTGTCATAAGGTGAGACTTATGTGGAACAAGCCTAAGACACTCTATAAGCTTGTAAACAACAAGAAAAAAAAAAGTTCTATCAAGCCAAAACAGAAGTACAGCATGAGTTTGATCCCCACAAAAGACAACTTCCCAGAACCTTTGGGAAGGTTCTAGCAATCAAAGGTCCTTGTAAGTGATGCTAACAAGCTCTTAAAACATGGAAAACTTGCTTCAGAAAATGGCTTCCTACTCAGACACAAGAATTAAATAATTAACATAGTCGATCACAGATTTCCTGCAACTATTGTATACAATCGCAGCATGCACTCAAAAAGATTCAGCAGCATCCCAAAAGCCTGCTCCATAAAAGCCAGATTATAGTGTCGATCAGTTACCCTTTAACTACCCCTTTAACCAAAACTCTTAATTGCTCTAACTTCGAAACAGATAATCTTCCCAAAAAAATGAACATCCTTTTAATGATGCAACAACAGAAATTTATACGTGAAATCCGTTTAATCAAAAACTAAAAAGCAAAAGCCACAAGAAAAAGAAAATCGCTGAAGCAACAAAGGGTTCACATAATTGGACCAAACAGCTCTGAACCTTCTAAATCAGGTCACCGTTAAAGAATCAAGCAAAAACCAATCTCATAACGGAATACAAGAACAATTTTAAAAAAAGAAAGTAATTGCAACCCTAACAAGCTTTCAGTTTGCTGAGAAGCAAAATTAAAGAAGACAAAAGGACAAGAAAAAGAAATTGAAGGTAAAGATAACAAGAACACACCATGATTGAATTAAAGATTGGACCTTTCTTGAGTCCCTTATACTCTCTCAGGCTAAGTTAGCTGCTCAGAGGAGGGACGGTGGTATGCTCCTAAGATACTCGCGAATTTTCCCAAAAGGCCAATTAAGTTTATGGATGGCAGTGGCTGGGTTGGGCCTGGCATACTGCCCCAGCCAGACCGAGGGCTCTGTGATCTGTGATCCGATGGGCCGAAGGCTAACTGAGCATAGCAAGCCCAATTTAAGTTTTTTTTTTAAATGTAAAAAACGACGTTATTTGTTTCTGGCCACGGCCCGGGCCAAATTGTCACGCCTAAATTTTAAGTCTTAAGCTCTCGTTTATCTCTTAGATAAATTATTTAAAACGTGTCTCGTCTATATTCTTACAAAGTAATAAAGGCAATTACTTGTGTGAGAAGGTATCTCGCATCTATTCAACATACTTCCTTTATCTAGGCCTAAATGTTCATTACTCATTTCAACATTTATCCTAAGGCCACACATTCAACTCTAAAATCAAGCATTCTCATATTTTTATAACTAAACTTCATCTAAATTTTATTTTAGAATCAATATTTAATGCTTGATTAAACACATGTTGCATTAAGTACTCAATGACAAATAAGATATCACTAATAATAAGTATTATAAATATTCATATATAAAATCAAAATTTAAATCCTACCGATCCTAATGACCTAACATATATAGAAAACATTATCTCGAAATCAACTTGTTCATATGATTTGCTATTAATTATCTCATAGGAATATACTCCAAGTTCACTTCTCTTTGAGGTATTCTGTCATCATAATTATCATCACATCCAGTCCAAAGTTTCGTAATAAAGTGAAATTTGGAGAGGTTTGATAGTACACAGCCTTATCCTTACATAGTAGAGAAGCTATTTCCAATATTTATGTACTTGATTTTGCATTGATATTGGGGATCTTTATTATACCTTAATATTTTTTATTGCTTTCTAAATTCTAATGCACTTGTTCATACATAATATAATGTAAATGAGATTATCAATTGCATTAGAATAAAGAACCTTATTCATCTATTCCTCTTTTTGTGACATTTGTGGCTACTACCTATTGCATAGGCAATCACCTTTAGCAGTAGGCATAACAAATAGTTTACAATCTTATATACAAAATTATTCAAATATTTACTTGATACATATGTAACTTGTAAAAAAGATTGGTAGATTATATGCAATCTAACACATTCCTTTATCTCTAATATAAGTTAATAGCCAATTTATCATAAGGGTTTTGCCTTATTATTAACAACGCATTTTTTTACATATATTTAACCACTAAAGTTAGAATTGATCGAAATAATGTAAGCCTTAAAATAGATGATAATGTCTCCTTATAACCAATCCCTTCTTATTGTGTATGTCCTTTTGCTTAAGATCGCACTTTTTATTTTTTAATATTACTATTAGCCTTTCGTTTAATTTTAAAATTTTACTTCTCTAATGGATTTACATCTTTTAAGAAGATTAACTATGTCTCAGATTCAATTTGAGCATATCAAAATTAGTTCTTCTTCTATTACTTTAACTCATTTCTCCTTACAACTCATTCGTCCTTAGCGAGAATGAATAAAGTCTTTTCACATACCTCAACTCACTATTTTGTTTTTATGGAACTATAATAAAGGCTTTCCCTTCAATATCAAAAAGTCATTTAGGAACTAATCCACTAATATGATGAGCTTAATTGAAGATAACGAGGAACATATCTCTATTCTTTCATATTGTTTACACTTTACTGAATCAACCTAATCTAATATCTCCTTTAAAGATAAGCTTTATCATCTACTTGCTTGTATTAAAAAACCATTCTCTAATAATGTGATATCCCATGACTTAAATTCAATTATTATTTTATTCATGTATAAACATATACCTTTTAGAATGCTTGAAATATCTTTTGAAGATACTCTTCTTCCCATTAGTAAATAATTCCATATACTTATATGATGGATCATGAATACTAGTGATATGTCTCCAAGGTTTCAGACGTGATAAACCAAGTTTTTTTGGACATATCCATAACTTATACGATGTTTAAGTAATTGATGTAATAAGCACCTAGTTAAGTACACATATTGATATCAATAATGCATCATCTTAACACGTGATAAGTCAATTTTTATCTGCCATCATATACCTAACTTGTTATATATATATATATATATAGGGTTTTGTGCAATAGTCAATTGTTTATTTATTTATTTTTTATCATACAATATCTTGAATTGATCATACAAGCACTTTTATCCCCAATCGGTTCTCAGAGCCTTTGTCTTCTTATTTAACTAGTTATTAACTAAAGTTATATACTTTTGGAAATAAAATAATGCTATAAAATTATGAGAAATCAAATAGACATAATCATGCTGAGTATAATTTTCCATAAAGGTAATGAAATAAGTACCCTTATGCCTTGCTCTCACATTCATATACCATAAATATCTTAGTGAATTAATTGCAATAACTCATCAACTCTTTATCCCTTACAACAGGGTTTTGGGGGCCAGATCTCCCTTACTCTAGCCCTACCTTGTCCCTTTTGATCCAAACCGTCTATTTATGTGGGACCCACATAAATGGATAGCTTGGATCAAAAGGGACAGAGTAGGTACACACATTTGGGGACAGAGGATCTGTCCCCCAAGATTTTGTGCTATTTTGCCAATTAGAAAGTATTCATAAGTAAACAATCCTGCTTTATATAGGTCTTCAAAAATACTGTCTTTGTAACGCCCCAAATTAGGGGTTAGCATATTAAGCAAATTTAGTCCGATTTAGGTTCTGTCTCTTTGAAATTTTG
>JANIHZ010000002.1:65081207-65099648 GCA_027478365.1 Erythroxylum rufum | reverse complement strand
GATTTTTAAACACAATTTTCACATTATTCACAATAAAATTCAATTAGGTCCAATACCGGGAAATAATCATAAATGCATGTACAATTATTTCATGTGCACAAATTCACTGTTTGCCAATACCAGTATGTATGAACAATTCTAATTAATCCCAATCACTCTCATCCTTTGCTAAATTACTATCGTACCCTTCCTGTCGGGGGTGAGATGTTACATCATAAGCCCGATAGGAGTAATAGGCAAAGGTATAAAAAAATTGTGATTAAGGTTTAGATTTGGATAGAAGGGCTTCTATTATGGGATAATAGTTACTCAAACTAGAACAAAAAGGCAAAGTTATAAAATAAGTCTTAATTGTAATGGGAGAATTTTAATTGTAGTTTTATACATACACCAACTTCAACCTTCATGTAAACTAAGGTCAAAGTGATTGATGAGGAACTATAATGGTGGCTATCCTTGTAGTACAATCCATCACTTGCCAAATTCATAGTCAATTGTTTAGTTTTCAATCAATATTTGTTTACCAGTTTTAATGCTAGTCATATATTTTGAACAGGATTAGTCAAACATTTTATCATATATGTGAGATGAATAAAATTATGAGCAATATAACAGAGAAAACCTAGTTCATGATGTCTAAATCAAACTAAAGTCTGGAAAATGATAAGAAGCAACATTTAAGTTTCCTTTACCATTTCTTATCATCATCTTAAGTTGTCCATTGTTAAACAAAATGAAGCAATTTTGTACATATTCCTGTACCTAACAAAATGGTGAATCTTTGTGGTTATTCTTAAAAGCATCATTTTATTTGTTATCTTTGAAATAATCATGTTAATAATTGAATATAACAATTATGAAACTTGTCTTAATTTTTTATATGAAACTCTTAATATCTAGAAACTCTAATTATAATAGTGTTAACAAAACGGTTTGCTTTTATGGACTGGATGCTTCTTTGAGGACATCACAAATATGTTTAACTATTTCCTGCAATTTTCAATCATCTTCCAAGTGGTAAAGTTAGGCTTCTCTAGAATTTTGTCCTAGAAGTGTCTAGCTAAAATCTTTGTTGATACCAATTTAGGATGTTTGTTATGAAATATGTATTATCGAACCTATATGTTTTTGTTTTGAAACATCTGCCATTACTATCATAGGCTACATGTAATTTGTACTTGTATCCTTTAATACATCTAACTCTAATTTGCTTAGACTCATTATTTCCACCAAAAATTAAACCTTGTGGCTATTGAATAATCAACATCTTTAATCTCTTTAGCATTACCAAACTTCATACATGGTGTCTAATGTAATGTACTGCCACTTAGTTCATGCCTAACACTTGTGTTAATTCTTCTAACCAGCTCCCCATACTCCTCTCTAGTAAGGTACTCATCACTATCAATGACAATTCCATAATTACTATAATCAATCTTTATTAGTTGGTGATCATTTAAAATTGAAACATCTAATGTATTTTGTACTCCTCCAACTTCATAATTACCATCAGTTTCTTTATCATAATTGCCTATACCCCCATCATTATTACTCTCTTATTCATTGATATCTACATTGGCTTCATCATGCACAACATCTATATCAAATCCTAAATCTTCATCATTACTTATTATAGCCAAAACTTCTTGAGTCATAATTAGATAATTAAGTTTGTTGTAAGATACATCTCAATTATTTCATGTATTTATAAAAGGTTAATTAACCTAATGCAACTTTCATTACATTCAATAAGCCTTAAAGACTCATTAAATCTAAACATGAAACTCCAAAATAAGCCTTGTTAGACTGTAAGTATCCAGGTTCCGTCTTCATCTCACAAATTGTAATAGGAGGTTGACAGAATTGTTAAATTGGGTTTTTTATTAAACTTTTCCAAAATGATAAGGTTGTTTTTGAACGTTTGGTAAACCTTAGGATTCTTTTTAAATGAGTTGAACATTAAAGTTTAAATTGAATTTGGCCAAAAGTATATTGTTAACCTTAATGTTTATAACATAATACGAAGTAAACCATAACATTTTAATGCATTTAATTTGAACCCTAATGTTTCCAAGATGTGTAAAATAGATCCTAAATGAACGAAAATTTGATGGGATTAACTTTCTGTCACTTAAATGTCATGTTAACGCTAACGTGGCATTGTTTATTTTTTTTATAATGGATCCCACTACCATATGACGTTATGAGACCCACTTTTAAAATTAAAAATATAATTAATTATATTATTTAAAAACTCCTTTTTTTGTGGCAGTTCAGTCGTTTCCCCTTATTATAATCTTATAAATTCCTTAAGAATCGCAACTTGAACTTTAAAACCACCATCAGTGAATAGAAATAACGGTAAGACCAATACCCCTAGGATCATAAACACCAAAATTATCCAATTCTTTGAGTGCCTCATTTTGGCATTCATCCTCATAAACTCTATCACACTTCCCTTCTTCAAGATGGTTGAGTTTTCAGTAAGCTCATTATCATATGCCAACTTGCCTTTTTCGTCCTTGAACTAAACATGCTATAAATCACTTTCTCCTATTATTTGTTCTTTGTTTTTTTTGTATGGTTCTTAAGTTCTAGGGCCAATGCTTTTATTGCCTCTGCAACACAAATTGCTTCAATTCCTTCTTCTAGGCCTTTTAAGTCATTCTTTATGATATTATCTTCATTGATATTGCTATCCTTTTCCTTATTACTATCCTCACAACTAACACAATCATTAATATATTGTTCAACTAATTCTTTCAGAGAGCTTTCCTCTACCATTAACCTTTTTATATCATAGTCCTCTTTCTCCTTTATCACAAAATCTTCCCCACAAAAGCCAATAATCTTGTTTTCTGTTCCATATAAGGTCGTATCTAACTTAGAAAATTCTTCGACTCCAATATATGATTTCATATTTTCTTCTTTTGAATCATCACGAATGGTGATCCCTTCAAGTTCAGGGTTAATGGTGGAATTTTGATTCATATTGTTGATTGCTGGCTCGAGACTCCTGTCTTGAATAGAATGGTCCTATAAGTTGGTATATGAAGATGTATAATTCAAACGTTTTATCTCGTGCAGTTTAAGGTTTATAGTATCATTGTCACCAGTAGGAACACCATTGATATGATCTTCAATAAAGATGCTTCAGACTCATTTTGTGATACTTTTTAGTCTGAGCATTGATCATAGTTTTAGAACTTAGTTCTTGAATAACATTGCAAAATGAATCATTTAACATGGCTAGCTTTACTGTGAAAAAATTCTTATCTTGTAGAGAACAAATATGTTATTGAAGGTCAAGTTTACCAAGATCAAACTTTTGGAAGAGGAGTTCAAGTTACAATCCTAAAGGAATTTATATCCATTGATAATGTGTCCGACAAGCAGGAAATAAAGATTCCAGCAAGGGGCAATTAAAAAATTAATATAATTTATTACAATTTTAATTTTAGGTTGTGGGTCTCACAATGCCATGTAGTAGTTGACATATTATCTTATCACAATCATCACATTCAGTCCAAAGTTTCGTAATGAAGTGAAGCTTAGAGAGGTTTAATAATATGTAACCCTACCCCTATATAGTAGAAAGGTTGTTTCTAGAGTTGAACTTGCTATCTAATTGTAAAAAATAATAAACATTTAACTAATGAAAAATTAATCCCGCTAAAATTTCTATTTAATTAGGATTTGCTTTGCACGCTTCGAAAATGTTAAGATTTTAATTGAATGCTTGAAATATTACTGTTTGACTTATATTATATTGTAAGTGTTAAGTTTCAAAATGTACTTTTGACTAATTAAATTTTAGTAAAAATATTTAGGTCTTATTTACCCTTTTGCCATTCAAGGTTAGTAGAAGTGATCGAGTTAGTAGAGTGGGGGAGGGCATGAGACCAAAAATCATGTGTTCAAATCTTCCTACTTACACTCTCTTAATAGAGCCTGTCGTACAGGACTTGCCTAATGTAGAGTACTCAGTTGACGTGATTTGCAGGCTATTGAGTCAATCTAAAGATTTATCTACTGCGCATCTAAAAGATAACGACTATAGGTTCCTCCATTAAAAAAAAGAGATTGAATATTTTTTTTTAATAGAAAAAAAAGATTGAATATGTACCCAACTTCCATGTAGGACAAAATATCATTGGATCCCAGCATTTATAGATTTATTAAGATTGATGCTACTAAAGCTATTTAGGTATGTAATAAATGTGTATATTGATTTTGACATCGCTTCATTTGTGAGATCCTCATGCAATCCAACGGGTACCAATTACCAAACCTTCATGTCACCAAATGCAAAGCAAAGGACAAATCTTAAACCCACTTGCATCCATGTCTTAGATTGTTGTGTTCCACTTATCGATCAACTACTAGAACAATCCACATAGAGCAAGCAGAGCAGACCAGGGCAGCTTAGAGGCAGAAGAGATGGGTTTCACCATGGGATTGAACTTTGTGCTTCTCTTGGCTATGGTGGCCACCAACTTCCTCTCCCTTTACCACCTGTCATCCACCGTTCAATCCCCAAAACCACCAGTACCCCAACCAGTCCCAGACCAGCTCCTCCACCAACTGCAGGCCATACGCGCCACCATCAACCACCTCACGCGCCACCAACCTTCCACTCCAACCCCAGGAACAAATACCATTTCATCCAAACCCAGCATCCCTCCGGATCTTTTACTCTACTCTCGACTCTCTCCAATTGCCTCTGCTTGCCATAACCATCCTGATCTTCTTCACAAGTTCATGACTTATACTCCTTACTCTGTTTGCCCACTCGACTCTGATCTTGCTGAGTCTTTGATCCTCCGAGGTTGCCACCCTCTTCCACGCCGCCGTTGCTTCTCCAAAACCCCACCAAAACCTCCCTCTTCTCTTCCCCATAACCCTTTTCCTTCTTCTTTAACTGACTCAAATGTTATCTGGTCTAAGTACTCTTGCAAATCCTTTTCTTGCCTAGCTAAGCAAAACCCCGATATGGGTTTTGATCAGAGTGTTGAGATCTCGAAGTTTATGACCTACAAAACTGAGTTGGATCTCCCAATCCCACAGTTGCTTCAGATTGCTAAGTCTGCCAGTTCAGTTGTGAGACTTGGTGTTGATATTGGCGGTGGCACTGGGACTTTTGCAGCTAGAATCAAGATGTATAATGTGACTGTGCTGACTACAACCATGAACTTCAACGTGCCTAACAATGAAGCGGTGGCAATGAGGGGTTTAGTGCCACTTCATGTGCCGTTGCAGCAGAGATTGCCGGTTTTTGATGGGGTGGTGGATCTGGTTAGATGTGGACGTGCAGTGAACAGGTGGATACCTTTGACTATGTTGGAGTTTTTGTTGTATGATGTGGATAGGGTCTTGAGGGCTGGTGGGTACTTGTGGTTGGATCATTTCTTTAGTAAAAGAGTGGATCTTGACAAGGTCTATGGTCCTTTGATTGGAAAATTGGGTTACAAGAGGGTGAAGTGGGCGATCGGGAACAAGACTGATTCTGGTGGCCTAAAGAATGGGGAGGTTTATTTGACTGCTCTTCTCCAAAAGCCTGTGTCCAAATGAAGAACAGATGTTATATTTCTCTTTCAGGTAAGAACTTACTTGCTTTGATGGCAGTCATACGCTAGTTTAGCTTCTTACTTGACTGGTAGATTCATCTCTTTATTGCAAATTGTGCTTGGATAATTCTGAAAATGATAAATGAATAAATGTTGGATCACTTGTGTTGAATTGCCTATTCAGTGATGACGTTGTGTGCGAAAAGTACTGTCAGTAAAGCTATTTGATGCACTAAGCCACCAAAGTATTTCGTCCATCGGTTGGCAAAAGCAAGGGAATTTGCCCCTATGCATTGGTGTCATTCAGATTTCTTCCTGAGAAAAATGTGCGAATAAAATGTTTCATAATCAGATTCGAATACATCTTTTGACCTTCCCCAGTTGGTTATTACAACATGGATCAATGGAGAATGTTGCATAGAATGGAAAAGTCAAACAATTGAGGCCGTTAATACATGAGAATCTGTTCTTCTGAAACATTAATATTGCCATTCTACCTACTGACAGACTCTCTCTGCAACATCTCTTAACTATCATTTTCTTTTCTAGATTGTTTCTACTGATGACTTTGCTTGCATTACGATCAATTAGTTGCATGGTTCTTATCTTGAGACTCTTAACATTCTCTGCAACATAACATTCTCTGCAACATCTTAACTCTAATATCGCGTAAGGACCTAGAATTCTTCATTTATAAATTAGTATTGAAGAACCAACATTGCAGTTCACATTGTATAGATGATGAAATGGTCGTTTTTCAGATCCCAACATTTGTCGAGCTGACCCTTGAGATTTTGATCTAATTAAGCTGGAGTCTGATGTACTTATTTGTACTATTTCGTTTTGTTTGAATAACTTTATTTCAGACTGTAAGTTTGTTTGACATCTCATGCTTGCCTACAGGTATTATTTTCAGACAACAGCATAGCTTGTGCTTGGATGAGGGAGTAGTTAGATTAAATGGTCCTTAATTCACATGGAAGATCCGGTCTGAGAGTGTCACCTCAGAGGAAAAGCACCATGCTTTTATTGCCACTAATGTGGGTAAGAGGAAGGTGCAAAATGGTGTAAAGATACTGCGAGCATTTGTAAAATCGGATAAGATAACTTGCTTTACCATTTCTTATTTTATTCAGCAGACAGTCTGGAAATAAATCCACAGCACCAGGGCTTGTCTTTGGTATTGGTTGACAAATCTAAGATTAAGTGGGGCTCTGTGCATGTGGTTGCCAAGATCACAAGGAAAAGTAAAGATGCATTGGAATCTATTCCATGCATAATTAAAGTAGGTAAAAGGAAGCAAGCAGATTTAAGATGTAGCCAAAAACATTTTAAAAAGCAGAAGAAGAAGAAGAAGAAGAAGACAAGACGTTTTCAAGCGTAACCTTTTCAGATAACCTAAATACATGGACCATCACATGATGTATCATACAGAAGATTCTCGCTGCATGAAACACTTTTACCACATCATTTGACAAATCTGATGCAATTTGAATTGACCTCTAAGTAGCACTTGCAGAAACCTTCTTTCTCAGGAGGTGGTGCAGGTCAAGCCCATTGATCTTGGCAGCAAGTATAAAGTCATTTTCTGTCAGACCACCTGCAAGATCACTTGAAGACTTCAATTTTTCAATACACCAAATGTAAAAGATGCACAAAAGCATAGATGCATCAATGTTGCCAAGAGATCAGGTCATCTCCCAACTTCAAAATTCAAAGCTTGTATAAACAACTAATGTCTTGCGGTAAAATCTTACCAACTGCATGGGTCCATATCTCAATTTTTACATTGTTCCAACCAACTAGGTGAAGATCTGGATGATGACCTGCATATCCATTCAAAGAAATGACTTGGAGTAAACAACCAAAACCTTCTTACCAGTGAATAAGACATTGCCACCATATATGCCATTGAGCGGAGTATTTACCTTCTGATTCAGCGACACTCCCAACAAGCTGGAATAGTTCCAATCCTTTAATGAAACTTTTCAGTTTCCATGACTGGTTAAGCTTTAGCATACCATCTTCATTCACCAAATTCCAACCGGGAACCTTTTTCGAAAAGGAAAAGTAATTAAAAACAGGAAAAAAAGAACTTTTTTAGAGTTAAACAAGAATGTGCCCGCTATAAATTAAATGCAAAACCTTTGACATAATCTCCATTGCACTCTCTTCAGTCATTGGTCGCATATCCTTTGAATCACATGACACACACTTCTTAGCAGCCAAATCTAACAGCAAATATATTAGGACAGACAACAAGAAAAGTCATTTCCAATTACAGAGGTTAGTTTTTTATAGAACTCAATGAATGAGATCTAGGTTAAGAAAAACAATGTCCAAAGTGAGTTACTATTACAAAGGAACATCAACTGGCCATGTCGCCTTCTGTGCCAGTCATCTAAAATTAATGTCTCACAATACTCATTGCAATGCTGCTTTAATTTAACAAATATTTGTATTGATTTTACAAAGAATTGAACTCAATAATGCGGTTCCAATAAATCATCAACAATCTTGCACACAAACCTTAGTCAACCTCATATCAAAACTTGGACTCAGTGGGGAAAGAAAAAAAAAATTAACATTTTGTTGTCATGCATAATATAGATAGTTCTGCTTTTATATTATTCTTACTTGCTGGACCTTGACATAGAAGCTGTTGAAAAATGATGACCCAGATATAAATTCTATTTGCAAATCCTGCTGGGTCAATATGATAAGCCACATTTGACAAATACAAGCAGCAGATGGCGTAAATTAGTTTAACCATAAAATGATTAAGTTCCTTGAATAGGGTGACCATGCTCGGTTTCTTTATCAACTTCAAAAAACAGTGCTCATTTACTTTGGCTGTATTGCAGAGAGTCGCAAAGACTATAAATTTCATAAAACTCCAAGATACAAAACCAAGAAACCAGTGGTACAAAGGCTTGGGTTCCATATATTAAATTAGTCAGGGTTGTTACACACCTCCACCAGTGTAAAAGGTTCTAAATCCATACATAGAGTTCATATTTGATGACACCCTGACATGATCCCACAGTATCTCAAGTTACTTGAGAATTGGAGAAATATCCCAAGTATAGAAAACCTTTTCTCGAACAGGATGCAGGCCGAATATGTACAGATAATTTTACATACTTGTCAAGGAAGAAAAAATCAAAAGACTCACAAGAACTCTCATTGCAAAAGGAAAAGAACACATTTATTATGAATCAAATAGTGATCACGGTAATGCAAAACATAATAGCACAAAGGAAACAAGCCCTGTGCTAAGAAAAATTGATAGAGTGCTGAAAACTTTGGCATAAAGATCAATATTTTAAGCGCACATTTGTGTTGCAGAAGAAACACTATAACAACATTAAAAGAATATACAATTCCTGCTCCTGTAATGGACTAAATAAACCACAGTATCAACTGCAATTTAAACAATGAATGGCATATGTCCCAAGTATCATGGAAATTTTACATATTTTATGACTGGAAAGAAATCATAGACTAAACCAACATTGTATAAGTCATGAGGTTCAGGGAAAAACAAATCTAACAGGGTTTCAACTTTCAGGTGCTCTCAGATCAAGTTTATAGTAGCAAACCGTCAGACAGAAATAAAGTCTTCGAATTCACAATATCAGGGAGCTACTGGTAGTATAACAGAAATTCAGACAAGTCTTGAACCCAGTTCCATAATCTCAAACATCCGCAGACAGAAAGTTTATAAATGGATCCAGAAGAATGCATTACACCATGTAAAATTTGACCATCGTGATGCAGAAAATGAAAAGTCGTCTTCCAAAATCCCTCGAAAGGGCCAGTTTATTAGTTGAATAACATACAGAAGGAAACTTGGAATAAGTAATACAATCATCTCTTCAAAGTGATTAAAAAAGCTTTCTTTGTGAACCGCCACAAAATATGTAACCATTTCATCCCACTTAAAACCAGCCACCTTACGACAAAATTAGCTGAGCTTAAGTATTTTCATCTACTTTCCTGAAGTCCTAGTTTTTGTATAGAAATGGATGGCACCAGCGAGATTTGTTCTTTCTTCCTTGAGAGAAAAACTTCTCGTATGCTTTGCTTTCATATATCAGAAATAGGAGGCCACTGTGGGACTTGAAATACCTCAGGGGGAACGGGGTGCGTACACTAGGATACTCCTTCATTCCCAATCTTTGGTAAATTGGATACTGAATCTCTAGTTACAAAAAGAAAAGTCGTCTTCCAAAATCCCTCCAAAGGGCCAGTTTATTAGTAAAATAGCATACAGAAGGAAACTTCGAATTAGTAATACAATCAGCTCATCAAAGTGATCAAAAAAGCTTTCTTTGTGAACCCCCACAAATTATGTAAACATTTCATCCCACTTAAAACCAGCCACCTTACAACAAAATTAGCTGAGCTTAAGCATTTCAGGAAGAGGCCTAATGGGTAAACACAGGATCATCCATTTCTATACAAAAACTAGGACTTCAGGAAAGTAGATGAAAATAAACTCAATCACGTAACAGACAAGATCCAATAACCTACATTCTACCGTGATTTATTCAATCAATTGATATGTAAAAGACAAAGGTGAAGCAATCTGAAAAAGCTATCAACTACGTCTAAGCACAGAAGGGCCATTTCAAAATAGAGCGAAACCTCACAAAACAGAAGTACAGGAACTGAAAACCAAGAATCGAAATGGTTTATGGGAAATGTACCGTCCATGGCCTCCAGACAAGCTCTGAAACAGAGACCGTAAAGGCACCGGAAACTGCATCAGCAGAAACTCACTATCAAAGAAATAAAGATACAGAAAAGGACACACGCATACAAAGAGCGAGAGAGTACCTGTGGCTTAGAGAGAGCGCAACTTGGCAAACAACATGCGTGTCACGGGTCGACGTGGAAGTACGAAAGAAGGCGTTTGTTACGTGACGAGGATTGTTAAAATCGTATTATAATTGCATCTACAAGACCTTAATCATATAAAAATTAGTTAATTAATTAATAATAACCAAATCAGCGAATGATTCTTACGAGAGATTCCTAATGTATTATAAGATTCCCTTCTGTAAAAATCCGAACTTTAACCGTGATCCGAGGCTGCAAGGCCCATGATACATTTCTTGTTATGACAGGGAAGACGATTTTCAAAAGTTGGAATTTTTAACTTATGCATCAAGTAAACCCATTTTCATATGGTCGTTATCCCTTGACTGTAACAACTATATTTAATTCCAGAGCTTGATTTTGTTTTTCGCTCGACATTTTTGCCAGACAACATGGTCAGTCCCCTGAATCTCTCTGCTTCCCAGTTTACACTTTCGCGCACTAATTGATATCTAGCTACATTGTATGCGTAAAGTTTCGGTTTTTGAATTGAGAAAGTTTTTTATTTTTCGATGCTTTTGTTACAGTGACTGTTCTAGTAAGATCTATTATGGGTTTTAGTTGATCGAACTTTGTCTTGATATTTGTTGTGAGATCTACCGTTTTGCTTAAGTCAACTAGAAAGTTTTCCTTGGCAATTCGGAAAAATGCTACGGAAATGGTATTCAATGTTGATGCGTGTAAATGGGTTAAGCTTTGTTTCTGGTATCATCGTTTTGAGCTAATTGTTTAGGGGATTGGAATTAGTAACCGTTGGGTTGGCCAAGATTAGATTTTCTCTTTTCATCTTCGGGATACTTGGATCCTTTTGATTCACACAATGTTGATCGTAGGAGTTGCCACCTTCAGTCAAAAATATCCTTCTGCTGGATTCTGAAGGAAAACGTATAGCTGTGAAGTACTATTCTGATGACTGGTCGACAAACAGTGCCAAGGAAGCTTTTGAGAAGGCTGTATTTACCAAGACACAAAAGACGAATGCCCGCACTGAAGGCAAGTTAATGGCGTTCCATTTATTCTTGTATTGATATATTTTTGCTGTTGTACTTGTCATTTTGTTCGTCTCCATAGGATTTTCTGGTTCAAATCTGCCCTGGATTGGGATATCATATGTGGACTAGGGTCAACTGTGAGGTTAATTTGCTAGGCGCTTCACTCTGTTCCTACTGTGTTCTCTTTTTTCTTTTGCTTTTGGTTCTGGTTAACATTTATCATAGTCATAAACACTTGTCAACAGAGTTTTTATGGGATAATTATGCCCGTGTTTAACTACTACACTGAACCTGTTATTCTGAAGAATGTACACTAACTAGTTGTTATAACATTGTTTGATTTTCAGTTGAGATAACATTGTTTGATGGAAACGTTGTTGTTTACAAGTTTGTTCAAGATCTTCACTTTTTTGTTACTGGAAGTGAAGATGAGAATGAGATCATCTTAGCCTCAGTCCTTCAGGGGTTTTTTGATGCAGTCGACCTTCTACTCAGGTTTTTGTCATATTCTTCTCACCCCTCCCCTTTTTATGCTTCCACATAAGCTACTATCGATTGTGGTTTTGACAAACTACATACCACTAACCTATCTAATTAATATTGTTCAGAGGCAATGTGGACAAGAGAGAGGCACTTGAGAATCTAGATCTCATTCTCTTATGCCTTGACGAAATTGTTGATGGCGGGTATGTAGTTTCATGTTAAGCACATAACAAAGCATTGATCATTTATATATTGCCTCTCTGTATCTGTGACAAGGGTTGAAGTTAGATTCATGGTAATCCAAAAATTCTATCATCGTTGGCCCCTGTAAGGTTTAAGTTTCCTTTCCTGAGATGAATCCGCTGGCCAGTGTATATCTATTTCGTGTGCCTACCTTCTGACTTTACATCTCTTGTGCTTAAATTGTATCACTTGTACATAGTAGTCTTTATTGTCATTACAGAAGGTAAACACCATCAACATTATGACATTCTATAAATCTGCCTTTTAACATCCAACTTAATGACAATAAAGACTCAATGTTGGAGGTTTTTAGCTACAACTTAAGATCACAACCATCAGAATATGGAAAGTTCAAGTGGAATCTGACTTTTGTGAATTCTGTGCTCTTCAAAAGCAGAAGCTGAAGTACGTTCTTGGAAAACAGATTAACAACCATGCCTGCAAATAATTGGAAAGGGAGGCTGTGAATTGTGCTAGTAAAATGAAATGCTTCAAACAGTTTAGGACTTTGATTTCTTATCCTTGTAGGTTTTTAAATTAAAGAAGACAATTTTGAACAAACGGTACAAACAAATATGACCGAGTATTGCATGTTTGTGAACATTATGTGAAAGGCAGTTTGACCTTTTCTACATCAAGGTTGACCATGCAGCTAGCTTGGATTTATAAAAATGTTGTTGTCATCTGTGTGTCCGAATATGAAACTACAAATTGTGATCATCTTAAAGACTGGGGATTTGACCAGCAGAGCATGTTGGCTCTGTTTCAGTTCCTCAAGAGGTCATGGCCCTTCATTACAGTATTAACTCTTTCCTACCTTCTGCAGTACCATTCTTGAAACTGATGCAAATGTGATTGCGGAGAAAGTTGCAAGTCATAGTATTGATGCCGGGGCTCCACTGTCTGAGCAGGTATTTGACTTCACCAAATTTGTTTTTTCAGACAATCTAAATAGTGAAAAGAATGGTACTGAGTCAACAAAAAGCTAAACCTTTCTTTCAATGATTCTCTGAACCAATAGTTGATCATTCAAAGGCTCTATTATTCTTTTGAAAAGTAATTTACTTTTGTTTAACTCTGGCAGACATTAACTCAAGCTCTGGCTACAGCTCGTGAACATCTAAAAAGATCTCTTCTTAAATGACGCTGACACCTGCTCCAGAGTCCAGACAACAGAAGAAAAACATGCATGGTTCCCTATCCATTCTATTGGCTGCTGCATCATACTCATTAGTGACCAATACTAAAAGTAATTGCTTTGAAGATTGAATGAAATGGATAATAGAATGAAGGCTTATACAAGTGAGAACTGATTAATATCAAACAGTAGCATTCTCTCTCTTAACATTCTCAATTATAAGATACTACAAGCTGAAAAAGGTATGAACTATCAAGCAGGAGCATTATTTCTCTTAACATTAACGGCTCAACATGATACAGTACTCTAATAACTATTTCTGAATGTCTACAACTTCTAGTGAAAAAAGAAACAAGCGTTTGAAATTTATCTTCTGCAAGTAAACGGATTCCTCTCCCTCAGTTCCCCGTCACGGCACATGGTTCTTCCATTTCATATGTACTAAAGTGAAGTGAAGGTGAATGGGGTTAATCAATTGTAAAGTCTGTCTTCATTGGATAAGAATATAATCAACATCATTTGAGAACGCATCTCCGGCAGTTGGTGGTAAGCTATTCCTCTGAGCATTTTTCCGAACCTGGGCATGAGTTTCTGCCTCCTCCTTGAACAACTTTACTAACTCTTGGAGCTCCAACTTCCTCACTTCAACCTGTTCTTCAGTGACCGGCTGCTTTAAACCGAGGTAAATTAACCCAACTCCTATTAGAACAATACCAATGAATATTAGAATGGCTGTAAAGAGACCAAATGCATAAGGAGTATTGGCTGCTCCTGGGATTCCATCAACATTGATTCCAAACAAACCAGTGATGATAGTAAGAACAACGCCACAGCCACCAAAAACAGCCAAGTTGTGGGTTACACGAAGGCTTCTATCCTGAAATCATACCACAGAATCAGAATAAGTTATGTAAATGATATGCGAGGAACTTAGGGCAACAGTTATCTTCATCAATGAAATTTCCGCATACCTGCAACCATGCTCGAACAGTGCTTTGCATAACATCTTGAATAGTAAACAAGCGACCCCGAACTGCTTCCTGCTCCTCAATCATTTCCCTTGTGCTCTTCCTTATTCCCTCTAACAACATTCTTGCTGAATTGCCCCTCAAATGATGGAGAAGCTCGAAAATGATTTCCTCTCTGGCATGCAGAGACCATTTCACTCTAATGACCTGAAACAGTCGGCATCACTGTTTCAGTAAACTTTCTGAAAAGGTACTTACTTAACCTAAATAAGAAGCAATAAACTACAATAATAAGCTGCCTGCCTTGAAAAACAAAAAGCTTCTTCCACTACTTCTAGTGCATTGGGAAGCAATCTATGGCTTAATTATCATTAGCTAGCACCTTTCAAAAGAGCAGCTCTCAATAATTCTGCCAGTAAATAAATTGCAGAATATGCACCAGGAAGGAAATATTAATGTCCTTAACAAACAAGTTAGACCAAATCTAAAGAGACATGACAGAGCTCCTCCAAGGAAAACTACTTATATTTCTTGATTTAAGAAAATACGTAAAGATAAACTACAGTAATTACAAAATTGGAGTTAATCTATCAAGAGAGAGAGAGAGAGAGAGAGAGAGAGAGAGAATTACAGCATTAAAAATAGATTCAGAAAGTTCTTGCAAAACAATAGCGCTGACATACCTGTCTTGATAGCCTTCTAATTTCTTGGTTCAAAATAATGCTGAAGAGATTCATGTCTTCCTGGTTTCTCCTGTTCATACCAACTAATATCATCACTAAGAAAGCACATTAATGGAGTAACTAATTTGTGTGAAGATATGCTTAAATCTTTTTTTATAACCTGTGCATAAACTTCAATTCAATCTCATCTGCAGCCCCAAATATGGATTTGCGAAATAACCTAAGACAAAATCAAAGAGGAAAAGGAAAACTTAAGAAGAAAACTAGCAACACATGGTATCAACACACTTTACATCAACAAAAATTTATTATATCTTGGAAATTAATAGGCATCCGAAAAAGACAGGTACTACACCAAAAAAAAGGTAGAATATACATGGTCTGAATCTCTGCTATCAAAGATATCCTTAACAGAGCATGTAAGACAGCAAATCCGAAGGAATTATTTATATCATGATTTGTTTATTTCCCAAAACTGTATTTTTTGGTATAAACTTAGATAAAAACTTATTTGATAAAACATAAAAAGAGAGGACAAAAGAACTGATTATGCATACAGAAGGATAAAAAGTTAGTTATAGCATTAACCATAATGCTGATGAAAAGATGACATTATGGATAGAAGTATTAGCCAATATAGTTTCAGTCACTGCTGCACAAAAGTAACTAAGTAAATAAACTAAGGATTGGATCACATCAATAACCTATCATCCCATCGAGTTAAGCGGCAAGCTAGCTGTGCAATGACTTCATGCACTGTTCGTGGCACATTATAACCCCCAGCAGACAGAAGCTCCTAATTAAAGCAGCACATATAATTAGTAAACCAATGAGTTAACTTCCAAGCAAATGAATACAAAGTAGTCAGCGGTCTATTCCACTGAAAGGATTACATCAAGGAAAGGTAACCTGAACTTCTATGATTCCCAAAACGTTTACTCTCGAAACATGTCCTTTTACATGCAATGCAGTCAATAAAAAATTCTGTGCTTGCCAAGAGCGCAATACAACAGGAATGTCATCCTCTTCCACGTATGGATCACCAGCTGATTGTCCCAAAAGCTCAAATAGCAGTCCTCCAGCAACCCTTACTGGCACCTTGGAAGAAGACAGCATAAAGAAGTGTGAAGCAGGACCCACAGATGAACCAGAAACAGAAAGGTATAACCTTATTCCACAAGTAGGTGAAAAGGTGAGTTCTACACAATACAAATTTCGATCTGTTTTTAATATGGTTTAATGCTCTCTCTATCTATCGCTATGTATGTTCACATATGCATGCATATACAGAAGACATATGAACAGATGTTAATTTTCATTTTTTCACATATTAATTTTCGTTTTTTCTTTCTGTTTTCCAAAACTCAGGTTCAGCTTTAAGGAAAGTGTCCATTGTCCCAACTCCATGGAGATACCTCAAGCAAAGGAAATATACATGGCTACTATTTACATCTGAAGGCACACCTTGACACATCCAAGGGATTAACTGTGTACGTTTCTGCTGACCTAGACATGCAAATTACAGTCTTGAACTTCGCTGCCGTACATACCCAATAAATTGCTAACATCAGTGAATTGGCATCTAAAATTCATATTTCTTTAGTTTGCATGTAAATGAGTTTAAATGCAAGTGACTAAAGAGATAGCCAATGCACTGATTCAGGTGAAGCAGCAAAAGAGTTCATCGAAACACATTTTACTCATAGTCATTCTAGATATCAGGACATGGTAGATTCTATGAATTCCAAGCCTATAGTGTATGCAGAGAGAAGGGTTGAATTGTACTTTGAAGGAGTGGGAAAGAGGATGTTTGGGAGAAAAGGATAAAAGCCTAAGAATGTTAAATTGTCCCTGCAATTTTAAAGGTACTGATAACACAATTTAATACTCCACTGGCAGTGAGGTTCTTGACACATCTATCCTATACAATCATGCATACACAGATTCCACCCCACAAAATCTCTGACATAAGTATATACTATGCAGGAGCTTTTGATTAAAGCTACAGTAAAATCTACTGATATGTAAGCATCATACACAAATATATAACAGAAAAATAAACAAATTTGCATTCAGAAAATTCTACCTCATAAAGAAGATGTTTCATTCGCTCACTTATCAGTCGACTTTCTTCTCTCAAGGCCAAACTGATGGCTGGATGCAACCACTGAGCATTGCTTAGCCAAGTCTGAACATAGGAATGACCTGCATCCACATGACACCACCAAACAGGGCCAGCTGGGCGCTCCCAGTAAGGAGCTGCTAAATCTGCAACAGTAAGGCTTTCTTCATCATCCAATAACTCCAGCTGCTGCATGGACCAACCAGCATCAGATTGCATGGTTTGGACAAGTTCTGATATTCTCGCCCACCCAATGGGTGCCCAGTGACTACCATCAAATCTTTCTATAGAGTTATACTGCCCTGACTGTAGAATCCGGATTTGTTTCTGCTCATCATCAGGAGCATCCTGATCGCGTTTAAAGTGGTAAAGAGGCGATGAATCTAAAGCTTGGTTCTTATCCAGTGTTGGGGAAGAAACCTCTCCGACATTATGATCTCGTAGTTGTGACCTAAAAGGTTCTGTATCCCCATGTCTGCCGCTCAAGGTTCTTGGATTCCATCTCGCGTTCAGGGACCTCTTACGGCCTCGAACGAACTCAAAAGCGCAAATAAGCCCATCTACCCAGAGATCACTTCCAGGTATGACATCTCTGTTATTGCAAGGTTTGTGGCTTTCAGGTTTCTTTACTTTATTGCTTCCAGAGTGTTCTTCTTTCACTTCACTGCTCATATTGATCCCGTGCCTGCGTACTCTACAGTACCAAAACCCAGAAATGATCAAACGATACCACAAGTGAGTACTTTTCCCCGGAAAGCGTAAAAACCTGAAGGGAAACTACTACCAGATATCAGCTATATTTGAGGGCACTCTGAATGTAGTAAACAAATAACTCGTCAGTTAAGGCACGGAATAAATTGATCGACATGTACGGAAAAGCTAAAGCATCATATATCATACTGTGAGAGCAGAGCACTGGACTCCTTTAACTTGTAGCAGTAAAAGGCAATCAAAGATAATGATTCGTCATTGAAAATTGCGCAAAACAAGCAACAAAAGCATCTCATAATAAGGTCCTGGTTATTCACAGTAATCTGACGGATCCAATTCCAAACTTACAAGCTTAGAACTTGAACCTACACGTGTCTCTCAGGCTGCAAAAGCCCGGAAAAAGAAGAACAGAGAAAAAGTGCAATACCGTGGACATCGACAGTGAACTTGGAATTGGAGTGTTGCGTAGAAAAAGAGCGAACGGTGATTATGCGGAGAGCAAGTGGACGTACAAGTGTGAATGTGACTGTTACTACCTGTCACATGCTATGCTCTTTAGGATGGCAACGGGGCGGGTATGTCATCCTCGTACCCGCCGCATGAACCTGCCCCCATTTTTATATCCGCCTTCATCTTTATTGGAGATTTTT
>JANIHZ010000002.1:64941527-64963861 GCA_027478365.1 Erythroxylum rufum | reverse complement strand
AAGTACTATTATTTTTAAATCTTCTAATTGAAGTGTTAAAACGTTTTATTTTAACATATTCGAATCACCTAAATCTCGTTTCTTTTAATTTATTATTAATATCAACCGCATTTAATTTATTTTATTAATAAATTCGTGATCTATGCGTAAAACCTCAAACATGGTAAAAAGAAAAGTCTCTTTCAATGTCCTTAAGAGGTAAGTAAAAGAAAATGGAGAATGAAGTCGAACTCTATTTAATAACAATTCTTAACATAAGAAGCCTTTTCGTTGGGTAGTTTTCTACGTGTGTGCTGTTTCACCCACCCTTTCGTTAGGTTTCCAATTTTAAATTTCCCTGAAGATTTCACGTCTTACCATTGACCAGGACAACCTTTTATAGCAGATTACGTATAATTAAGATTAATGTCATAATCAAAGTAAGTGCAAATCCAAATAACTAACGTCAAGTCTAAATAATTTACCCGTAGAAATTTTAAGGTTACTATACATCCTTTTTTTTTTTAATAGATAAGACTACAAATTATTAGATCTCTTAAAATATAGCAAAATTTGTACAGAATATTATTGTTGTATACATCTCTTTTATCTTATTACCGGAATTTTTTTATAAGAATAGAAAACACACGTGGTGGAAATAAGTAAGGTTCGAAGTACTTTTCCCACAAGCTGTAGCTTTTGGGATCATTACTATAAGAGCTCCAGGTTACGACTTGGTAACTACGCCATATCGTAAGTTCGATTTTCAGAAAAAGGGGAGTCGCTCATTGGTTTTGGTTACGTCACTATTTATGGAAATGTGATGGAAATAAGTAAGGTTTGAAGTACTACTCCCACAAGCTATAACTTTTGAGATTAGTGATTAAATTCCAACCCAAATATGTTAGATAAGGTCTTAAGGTCCTCATCTTATAGACTTGCTAAATTTTTAAAAAATTAAATTAGGGATAACAATGGACCGACTCATGGGTTAGATTTAGGCTCAAATTAACTCGAGGCTCAATTAGTTATCTTTTTGTTTAGAAGAGTTAGACCTTAGGTAGATCTGAGTCTGGACAATCCTGATCCGAACTTAATTAAAAAAAGATGTTATAATTATTAAATTAAGCATTTAAATTAACAATTAGAATCATATTTCTGTTAAATGATGCACTTAAGGATCACTGCAAAATTGTTAATAACTTACATTGGATTTTCAATTGAAAATCAAATTTAAGGTGGCGTGACCTAAAATGATGTCAAAGGGTCGAGAGCGTATCCAATCCCAAAGAGGCATAAACCAGGGGCAATGGCAAAGTCGAAATTCGGTGGATTTACACGGGCAAAACACAAGCGGGGTTTATCCGAACAAGAAACTTCACATTAATTGAATTAATAAATAATAAATCCACCATTTCGGACGCCAAAGGAAATTTAAATCCAACTAAATCGTTCCTTTAAAAACTCCCACGTTCACTCTCTCTCTCAATCATTCTCTCTGTTCTCTGAAGAAGGAAAAAAAAAAAGGAAAAGAAAAGAAAAGCACTTCTCTTTCGTCCAATCATAATTGAAAATTCGTGTTTGGAAAGAGAGGAAAAGGAGTGAGAAAATTTGGCGTCAGATAGTAGCAATAGTTGAGGTATACTTCTTATGCTATACATCAGCAGAAAAAAAAAGGTTTTTTTTCTTTTTTTGTGTTCTCATTTTTTAGTTCGTTGTGTCACTTTTCATGTGGATGATCGTTTAAGTGCTAGAAGTGGCTGTCCTTTTGGTTTAATCTTGGAAATACTGTAGGCCCATTTCGGGTTTTGGGTTTTGTAATGTGGGAATTATGTTGATTTCTGAAATGGTAGTGTAGTTTGATCGAATTGGCTGATTATTTCATTTACCAAAAAAAAAGGCTGATTATTTCGGGTTTTTTAAAGTTATGCGAATGAAGTACTTTTTGGGTTGATTGAATTGGCTGATATTGGTTTTTGTTATATATTCAGCGGTGATTTTGTTGGGAGATGTGAGAGGAAATTTTCTTTGAATCAGAAGATTTTGCTTTGCTAAATAGTCATTTGAACTTTGAAATTATGTTTTTCACCTACCCTTCTGTTTTGGTGAACACGTTCGATATATTTTTTCTTTTTCTGAAAATCAGTGTTTTGGTAAGTATGTTTTAGGTTTCTTATGTATGTGTGTAGCTTAACTGCTATTCCTTACTGTTTTGTGATTCAATTTTGTCGAGTTTTAGCAATTTTATTTAACTAGGAAATCTGTTCAGAACGACCACTTCATTTGAAACAAAAGGGAGGGGATGGTTATTTAATAATTTCTTGAGCTTCTTAAAGTTTGCTGTTTATATAATTTATCAAGTATTGACTGCTTTATTGCATTAAATTTCACCTTGCATGTTTTCATGTCATTTTTTTTTTGTTGCTTGCTATTTGCGATTGTATTTGTTCTTTTTGATTATTTAACAGAGTTTAGTGGTCCTCTATATATGGTTGTGTTCCTTTTAATATTTTTGACGCATTGTGAACCTCTTTCTTTTAGCAGAAAGACGATGTGATGCAGTCTTCAAATCATTTATCTGCTGGTAATTTGTCTTAATCATCCCTTATTCCTGTTGGACACAATATTGTGTATTCTAACTGTTTTAGGGATTTTGTGTCCTAGATCCTACTAATTCCTCGCCAATTAATGGCCCCAAAGAATTGAGAAGTAATGGATGGGGGATTTCACCTGGATCTAATGCCTATAATGCCTCACCTGATGCGTCCCTCTTCTCCAGCTCATTGCCAGTTCTTCCACACAAAAAGTGTACGTGATTTTACTCTGTAAATTATCTTTTGTGCCTTTAGAACGTGAAATTCTTTACTTTTTTTGTGCTAATTTCAGTAGACTTAAATGGTATGGATCATGGCCATCGATTTCTCGATAATATCTCTTCTGATATTCATAAGCTTCCCTCGGATGGAGAGAATGGTGATTTACTTGAAGATATTGAAACTCATGCTATTGGAAGCTTACTTCCTGGAGATGAGGATGACCTTTTAGCTGCTGTAATGGATGATTTTGACCCCATTAAGTTACCAGGTTCTCTGGAGGACATGGAAGATGATCTTTTCCGCAGTGTAGGAGGTATGGAACTGGAAAATGATCCACAGGAAGGCCTAAGCATCAGTGTCTCCAAGTTAAATTTTTCTGATGGCATTGTGGGAAATGGAGGACCTCACTATAATCTTTCTAATGGTGTTGGAACTGTTGCTGGAGAACATCCATATGGCGAGCATCCATCTAGAACTTTATTTGTCCGGAACATTAATAGTAATGTTGAGGATTCAGAATTGAGATCTCTATTCGAGGTAATTTATTGTTGTCTTAGTATAAATAGCCATGATTGACATTTGTTCAAACTCCTACTTTCTCTAATCTTGTCTCTTCTATTAGACTATTCTCGTTTTTTTTACTTCAAAATTTTATGTTAAAATGAAGCTGATGTTGTATCCTTTTATAATATGGGTTGTCATGTGAACTTCATTGAATGGTTGATATTTTGATGTTTCGATGCAGCACAAGGTGACAAGCTTCAGACATGACTTTTGTTTTGCTATCTCTTATTTTCGCAACTCATCTCTTGTTATAGGTTTTGTCTACCTTTAAAATCATGTGCTTTTAAACACATACGTGCAGTTGCAGGAACTTTGGCCTTTAGCTTCTTTTTTACAACTTCTCAGTAATTTCATTTCAGACTCTGCAAGATAAGATGGACATTTATTGATACTAATTAGGGAAGAATCTGTACAAATTATAAAGTGCTTAACTTAGTCCGCAGGCTGCTGCTTTAGATGCTTTCTTTTGCCTGAACTAAATAATTTCTTTTGTCTGTCTTATTTGACCTTTTTGTAGCAATATGGCGACATTAGAACTCTTTACACTGCATGCAAACACAGGGGTTTTGTAATGATATCTTACTATGATATTCGTGCTGCTCGAACGGCCATGCGTCAGCTGCAAAACAAGCCACTAAGGAGGAGAAAACTTGATATTCACTTTTCAATTCCTAAGGTTCACTATAACCTCTTGTCAGTGGTTTGAACTTTGTTTTTTGATAGATGAGAGTTCCCTCTCATATGTTTCTTTACATTTCCCCTTTCACACTGCACCAGGATAATCCATCAGAAAAGGATATTAATCAAGGAACCCTGGTAGTATTTAATTTGGATCCATCAGTTTCAAATGAAGATCTCCGTCAAATATTTGGGGCTTACGGGGAGGTAAAAGAGGTAAGTGGATCTCACTGTGAGCTCGTTTTCCTGTGCGGCAGTTCTTTTGTTGTTTGTGGTTAAATTTTGTGCGTATGTTGATTTGTAATTCAACATCAGATAAGGGAAACACCACACAAGAGGCACCATAAGTTCATTGAATTTTATGATGTTAGAGCCGCAGAAGCAGCACTTAAATCATTAAATAGGAGTGACATAGCTGGGAAACGCATAAAGCTTGAACCTAGTCGCCCAGGTGGAGCACGGCGGAAGTAAGTATAAAAACAAGTATCCTTCTTTTCCCATTTCCCTTCTGTGGGCTGTCCACAGGCTCATTGGCTATAGTTTACCCAATGAAGGTGCCTCTATTATCTAGTAAATTCCTTGTCTAAGATTTGAACTTCAGACATGGAAGTTAGAATCTGATATTGTTGACCAATGTAGTATCTCATTTAGGATATTATATCTACATATGAAGTGTGTAACTGCAAATCCATTGTTCTTTGCATCTGAAGGGCAAAATAGTACTGGTGACATCCTCTGAAGGCTTCAAATATTAGTATATCATGTTGCTTGGCCTCTTACGGCACTTGAGTACCTTTTCTTCGAATGCATGGCATCTAGTATTCAAACAACATCTACTCAGATTTTCTCTACCCCTTGTCCCCTGAGAAACTGCAACATAGCTTGAGTACACTCATGAACTGCATGCAACAGAAGCTTCTAGGACAGAGCCAATGGGTTGCACTTGCCATAATGGCTAGATTTTATAGTACTTGAATAGTGTTCCTCTCCTGCTGCTCTGTTTACAGAATCATACATTTTCACGCCCTATTTTATTTAAGTGCAAATATCAAATGCAGCTTTTTCTCTACTTTTGTCTTGTTGAGGTGAGACTTGTGTCTATGTGTGTATAGAACCCCGAAGGTGTTGTCTGAGAAGTCTTTTCTAGGATTCGATTTTCCTGTAATTTCGAGATTGTTTGTGTTGATATCATTTGATGATTACCTTGTGCAACTTCGTTCCTTTCAGCTTGATGCTGCAACTGAATCAAGATCTCGAACAGGACGACTCGTGGAGTTTTCGACATCCTGTGGGTTCACCAATGACCAATTCTCCACCAGGTAGGTTTGAATTTCTTCAATCACTTTTGAAATTGTGGTTCTGATATTGCTTGATATCTTTTATAACATCATTGAAACATTTATAGCAGGTAACTGGGCACAGTTTAACAGTCCTATTGAACAAAGTCCATTGCAAAACATGAACAAATCCCCCATTTTTAGGACAATGAGCCCAACAACTGGCAACCATTTACCTGGTTTGGCTTCACTTCTTCACCCCCATGTACCTAACTCTTTAAAAGTTGCACCAATTGGCAAAGATCAAGGAAGGGGTGGTGTTGCAGAGAACACATTTGCAAATACCAATTCTGTTCATGGAGCTTCCTTCCAACAGTCACACTCATTACCTGAGTTAAAGTTGAAAAACATGCCCCCTTTCGGTCCTTCAACTCCTAATGGATCTAGTATGGAAACTTTATCAGGGCCACAGTTTCTCTGGGGAAGTACGAAACCCTTAGCAGATCATTCCTCCACATCAGCCTTTCCCATGTCATCCATGGGGCATCCATTTTCCTCAAATGGAAAGAGTCATGGTTTTCCATACATAAATCGGCATACTTCTCTAATTGGTGCAGCCCAGCACCATAACCATGTTGGATCTGCCCCATCTGGATTTCCTTTTGAGAGGCACTTTGGAATTTTCCCTGACTCACCTGATACTTCATTCATGAATCCAGCTTCATATGGAGGCATTGGCTTAGGTCATAATGATGGAAATTTTTTGATGAATATGGGTAATCGTGCTCCTATGAACACTGGTGTTACTATTCCAAAAAATATGTCTGAAAATGGATCATCAAGTTACAGAATGATGTCTTCACCTAGGCTCAGTCCTGTGCTCTTAGGCAATATACCATATGCAGGATTGACATCCAGCAGCATAGAAGGCTTTACTGAGCGTGGACGATCTAGACGGGTTGAAAATAATGTGAATCAAGTTGAGAACAAAAAACATTTTCAGCTTGACTTGGATAAGATCATAAATGGTGAAGATGCTCGAACGACTTTAATGATAAAGAATATTCCTAATAAGTAAGATTTTGATATCAACTCTGAAATTTGAGCTTTAATTACATTATTGGCTCAGTTTGTTTTTCTATTTTAATCTCTTAGGTACACCTCAAAGATGTTGTTAGCAGCTATTGATGAGAATCACAGGGGTACTTACGATTTTCTCTATTTACCAATCGACTTTAAGGTACTCATACTGTGCCTATCCATACTGTGCCTTTTGGTCTCAAAAAATATCTAAGAATTAATTATAATAATAAACCTTTTGTTATTGCAGAATAAATGCAATGTGGGCTATGCGTTTATAAACATGCTGTCTCCTAAGCACATCATTTCATTTTATCAGGTTTTATTTCTTGGGAATCCATTTTTACTTTGTTTTTTTCCCTCACACTCTTTTTGTGTTTAGTCTGGATTCATCTTTTCATATTCAAAAATAGGAGTGATCCTTGGTCTTGAAGATGTAATGTTTATCCTCTTATGATCCTCAATTTGTTTCAGGCGTTTAATGGTAAGAAATGGGAGAAGTTTAACAGTGAAAAAGTTGCTTCTTTGGCATATGCTAGAATCCAGGGAAAACCAGCCCTAATAATGCATTTCCAGAATTCAAGCCTGATGAATGAAGATAAGCGCTGCCGGCCAATCCTATTTGACACAGAGGGGCTGGATGCTGGTGATAAGGTAAACATAACTGGGTGTTGATGATAATGATGATACTATAAAACCTGTGTTTTCCACAGTTTATATTAATCTTGTTGCACTTTCAAAGTCAATAAGACTTCTGGGGGACTTTACTTTTGCAGTAGAAACAAGTCTTTATTGGTATTTTAAGGTGGATTTTGTGGTTCATTTGGCTGATACATGTCGAAGTTTGTTTCCTTTCTTTCTCCATTCACTATCATTCTCCTTCTATGCTTTGCTTTTCAATTTTGACACTGTGCCCCTCTTTAAGATGGGGCGTTAAATGTTTTTGCATTGAAAATGATGGCATCAGGGATTTAATCTACTTTATTGTAAATCCATTTATACAGTTATATTCATAATAATCTATTTATACTCTTTGACTGTAACTGATTTGGATGTTGGATCTGTGCCATGAATTTACTAAATCAATGTAAAAGTTCTGGTTGAAGGTTTTACTACATTGTTGCATGGACTTTTGGTAGTGATGTGGTTGGAATACTCCTGCTTTGAGCTTGATTTTT
The DNA here is from genome assembly GCA_027478365.1 of Erythroxylum rufum. Taxonomy (NCBI): domain Eukaryota; kingdom Viridiplantae; phylum Streptophyta; class Magnoliopsida; order Malpighiales; family Erythroxylaceae; genus Erythroxylum; species Erythroxylum rufum. The sequence goes on along the minus strand of JANIHZ010000002.1, from coordinate 64,956,289 downwards.
TATTTTGCTTGTTTAGTATATGGACTTCAACTTTTGCTTTTTAATACTGGAAACTTGAAACAAATTTGATAAATCAACTGAATTTCTGGAAATTCCTGTCATTACATCATCTTTTCCAGTTCTAGTAAAGGACCGGAATTGAATACAAGTCCTGGTCTAGAGGGTCATTTTGCTGAGCATCATTAGTTAAATGGTCTTACTCTTCTTCTGTATATAGGCCGTACAAGAGCATTTGCATTCTAGCAGCTTGAACATCCAGATTCATCAGCCGGATGGGTTGCACTCTGAGGAATCTCTAGAAAACCCTCCAAAAGATGATTCTAGTAAGACGGCAGAGAAAAGTTGACCTTATGTTAGGAGGAGATACCTACAGCCTGCATTCATGGTGGTTGTGGGTGCTAACTTAAGCTTACATATGCAAGTGTACAAACTTAGGAAGAGATGATTGGGAAAGATGCAGATTTTGTATAGTATTTGGCACAGCTTGAAAGCAGGAGCTTTTGGTGTATGTTTCCATTAATTGCTCTAGTACCGTGGAGCAAAGTCCACGGGGGTGAAACTCAACATTTCACTGTTTGGCAGGCTGATCACTGGTTTGCACATGGTGTCTTTATTTTTATTTTATTGGTTTTTCTGTCGACAAGGGTCCATAATTTAGTGAGCCAGTAGGTATGTGTACAAGGGTATAAGGGAAACTGTAATGGTAGAATCTATATTTCAAGTTTGATGATTTAACAATGGAGGTTGCATACTGAAATGTACAGTATGTTAGACGAGGTGTTTTGGTAACCTTATGAAGTATTATTGCTTGTTCCTGGAGTATAATAATTAAAAATCGGATTAATTATGATTAATATTTTTATTTGAACAATACAGAAATGTTAGACTTTCTCATTGTAACCACTAATCTCTTATAAGCTACTTTTAACACAGTCAATGTCATGAGAACGTATATATACCTATTCATATACATATTGATAGGTAGTCAATGTGTGCATGTATATGTGCATACATTGACTAGCAATCCAAAGTTTTTCCATATAAATATATAAAGATATCAACAAATTTATATATTTGTTTGACATCTTTATATATTTGTTCGTGAGTTACTTTTTTATCATTAAAAATAAAAAATAATTGAAAATGTCATTTTCTTCCAAATTGCACAGTTTGAGATACTTTTGTCTTAGTTGTCTTCAAAATTGTACATTTTGAGGTACTTCTATCCTTAAAACAATATTTGTGACGTAATAGTGAGAAAGTAACTCCGAAATAAAAATTTGTAATTATTCAAATTTTTATCAACTAACAATTAGACCATACAATTATGAAAAATAGCATCTTTAATAAATTTTCGTCTTTTTAATTTTGTTTCATAAATAATTTTTTTAATTTTTTTTCCGTAAAGTAATGGTCATAAAGTGCAATTGTAGTTATTTTTGAAATAAAGTAAAAAATATGGGAGTTTAATGTACTAAAATGGTATTTTTGTCCAAAAAAAATGCAACATGTACAGTTGTAATGATGCCATTATAATATAGGGGTAAAAAAGTCTTTAAATCCTAAGTTTCTTTAACTGATGGTCAAAGAGAGTAATAGGTTCATTTTTTAAAATAGAGGGAGGCACAATATATTAAGAGATAAAATACAAGGAGGTTAAATGTATTTTTCCCAACTTTTTTCTTATATGTATAGAGATATGACAACTTTTTTTTCCTTCTAATACACATCCATATACGTCCACCAAAATTTTCTATGTATATATATGCATACATGACTACCAAACTTTTTTTTCTCTATATATATGCACACATATCTATGGAACTTTGTATAATAACTTATATTTATACTGTATAGTATAAAGTATTGTACTGTAGAGTATAGAGTATGTACTGTATTGTAGATATGTGCTGTAGATAGTTTCTGCGTTTTGTATATGTAGCTTTTGTAGCTGGTGTCATTTTGTATTACACAGACATTGATAGTATATATACCATCTATTCTTTTCGTAAATAACAAGAGAGATATACAGTGATTAACAAAATCACTTTCACCAACAAAACTAAATCCCTAGAGTTTATAGATTCTTCATGGTATCAGAGCAATTTGGGTAGATCCACAAGATTGAGTCATGGTCAACGGTATTAATAGCTCGAGGTCCTCCTTTGGAAGCGTAGCTGGAGAGGAGAATCCGATGTTCCTGCAAAACTTGAATCATCTAGGAATGGTGCTTGTTACAACTCCATTAAGTGGGAATAACTACCTATCGTGGAGTCGTGTGATGCGAATTGCGTTGGGGGCGAAGTTGAAGCTCGATTTCGTCACCGATAAATGTGAGAGGCCAAGGGAAGATTCGCCATACTACGATCGATGGTGTCGGGTGGACTTTATGGTGACGTCGTGGATACTTAACGCCATCTCCAAGAATATTGTCAAGTCGTTCTTGTACACGAGCTCAGCTAGGGATCTGTGGAAAGATCTAGAAAGGCGATATGGAGAATGCAATGGGCCACTACTGTATCAACTCAAGAGGGAGATCTGCTCGATTTCACAAGGGGATTTATCTATCTCTAGGTATTTTACTAAATTGAAATGATTATGGGATGAGTTGAATTGTTTGGCTCCCATTCCGCAATGCTCATGTATGGGTCTCTTAAACAATTGGTTGAATTTGGGGACAATGATAGATTGGTATAGTTTCTGATGGGTTTGAATGAGGAATATAATGCAATTAGGAGTTAGATTCTTATGATGGATCTCTTGCCTCATGTAGATAGAGCTTACTCGATGGTTGCTAGGGTTGAAAAACAGAGGGAAGTGAATATTTCTTTTGCTGATACACGACCAGTGCAATGCTGGTGCATGGTTCTGGTGCCAGTAGTGAAAAAGGCGTAGGTAGAGGTAGTTCCAAGAAACAGATAAATAAAGAGGACATGTATTGTGAATTTTGTAAAATGAAGAGACATACTCAAGATATCTGTTTCAAAATTCATGGGTATCCGGATTGGTATAAGGGTTCTAAAGATAAAAGAGGAGGGGATATGAATAAGGAGTTGGTGAATATGAGTGATTTACCTTTAGATAACTCAATGGAGAAAGATACAAAGGAACTAGCCTGGAGACAAGATGTGGCAGTAATGATTCAACAAGGCATTATGAGTTTTATGCAAAGTCAAGGGAAGCAGATGGAAATGAAGGACAAGGTAGGAGATGTCATCAACTTTGCACATTACAACGACTTGCAGGTAGCACTCTCAATCATTCTTTTAGTTCAGTTAGTTCAATTGAATGTAGTTCTTGAATAATAAACATAGGTGCTTCCAATCATATGTGCCATGATATTGATTTGTTTGACAAACCTAAACTCGTAACTAGATATACCCCTGTTCACCTACCGGATGGCACAGTTAAGACAGTAGATTTCATAGGGAATATTGTTCTTTTTGATAATCTTAGTCTGTCATCCGTTTTGCTTATACCTTCTTTCGAATATAATTTGCTTTCAGTGAATAAACTACCTTGTCAATCTCCTACCAAATTTACCTTTTTTGCAACCTTCTGTGTTCTGTAGGACCTTGTGATTGATGAGGTCTTAGTAGTTGGGAAGGTAATTGGAGGACTCTATGTTCTTGATAAATCCTCTTTTCATAGAAATACCATTTTGTCTTACATCACACGTTTAGGAAATAGTATCAATAAACCAATACATTATCATAGTGCTGTTGATGATGTTTTTTGGCATCAAAGATTAGGTCATCCCTCTCTCAATGTACTAAAACAGTTGCAAAATTCTTTCAATAACATGAATTTTTCTAAACAACCGTGTGATGTATGTCATCTTTCAAAACAAACCAGACTTCTTTTTCCTAAGAGCAGTATTAGTACAGTTGCTTGTTTTGAACTGTTGCATATGGATCTTTGGGGTCCTTATAAGCAAGGGTCGATTAGTGGAGCACACTATATCCTCACCATAGTAGATGATTTTTCTAGAACAACCTGGACTTACCTACTTAAACACAAAAGTCAGACTTCAGCTTTCTTAGAGAAATTTCTTAAACATATCTGAAATCAATTTCATGCTACAATCAAGGTTGTTAGAACAGATAATGGAACATAGTTCTTTAGTCATAGTTGTCAGGAAATATTTGCCAACTATGGAATTATACCCCAGAAAACCTCTCCTTATACTCCACAACAAAATGGAGTTGTTGAAAGAAAACATAGGCATTTGTTGCAAACTGCTAGAGCACTTATGTTTCAGTCCCATTTACCAACACAATTTTGGGGAGATTCCATTTTAACTGCTACCTACATCATAAATAGGCTTCCTACTCCCGTTCTAAAATGGAAGTCTCCATATTCTATTCTTTTTCATATGGAACTTGATTATAATTTCCTGAGAACCTTTGGTTGTTTGTGCTATGCTTCTAATACTTTTCCTCATAAAGACAAATTTGCACCTAGGGCTTTCAAGTCTATTTTTATTGGTTATTCTTTAAGGTAAAAGGCCTACAAACTTTATGATTTGCAAAGCCATCAAATTTTCATTTCTAGGGATGTTGTTTTCTATGAAAATAAATTTCCTTTTCAGTCCATTTCCTTGGATCCATAGTCAGTTCCTTTGCCCAATCAAAATGTTTTACCATCTGTTGTGTCTCAAGAATCCTTATAAGTTGAAAATCTTGATGTGGATTCTTCGGATTTTTTAGATCCCTCTTCCTCTGATACTCCATGCTCCACTGATCTAGCACAGAGTCTAGCTCCTATTCGTAGGAGTATTCGTGTGACCCGACGGCCTAAAACTGGTTGGATGATTTTGTTTCACATGCATCTGTTACTGATATTGCTCCTATTGTTGTCCCTACTGTGCTTAATTCTTCTCATACACCTCCTACATATCCATTTGTACTCTCTTCTCATCTTACATCAGATTATCATTCTTTTTTAGCAAATGTGTCTAATATTGAAGAACCTAGTTCTTTTAAGCAAGCTAAAACTAATTTGAATTGGTTAAATGCTATGGAGGCTGAATTGACTGCCCTTGATAATAATCATACTTGGGACTTGACTGTTTTGCCGAAGGGGAAGAAGGCTATAGGTTCTAAATGGGTTTATAAAGTTAAACTCAAACCTGATGGGACTGTTGATAGGTATAAGGCTAGGTTAGTACCAAAAGGGTATAATCAAATTGAGGGAGTAGATTATAATGAATGTTTTTCTCCAGTTGCTAAAATGGTTACTGTGAGAATTTTTATAGCTATTGCTGCTGCCAAAAGATGGCCTTGACTTCAATTGGATATAAATAATGCATTTTTGCATGGGTATATTGATGAGGAATTGTACATGTTACCTCCTTAAGGATATACCAAGGCTGCTCCTAATTAAGTTTGTCATTTGAGGAGGTCTTTATATGGCCTTAAGCAAGCCTCACGACAATGGAATCATGAGCTTACTGTTTCTCTTTCTAAACAGAATTTTGTGCAATTTGCTTATGATCCATATCTCTTCCTTAAATCCGAAGGGAATGATTATATTGCTATTGTTATGTATGTTGATGATGTGTTGATCATGGGTCAGACGAAGGCATGTATTAATCAAGTCAAAAGATTTTTACATGAACAATTTACTATTAAAGATATGGGCTCTGCCAAATATTTCCTTGGTTTGGAACTTGCTAGATCATCTAATGGCTTGTATGTGAATTAGCAAAAGTATGTGTTAGATATTGTTAAGGATGTAGGGTTAATTTGTTCAAAAGGGACAGCCACGCTTTTATCTCCTCGCTATCGGTTTGATGATGCTAGCTCTCATTTATTGGATAATCCAGATAGATATTGGAGGTTAGTTGGGCGTCTCCTTTATTTTGGTTTTACCCGGCCTAACATCACTCATGCGACTCAGCAGTTGAGTCAATTTGTTCAGGATCCTATTGAGCAACATTGGATGGTTGCCATTTATGTGCTCAAGTATTTGAAGCAGTCTCCGTCTACAGGTTTATTTTTTCCTTATAACAATCCTTGTTCTTTACAAGCTTATTGTGATACGGATTGGGCTGCATGTCCTTGTAGTCGGCGATCCTTAACAGGTTTTTATGTATTCTTAGGTGATGCTCTGATTTCTTGGAAGACTAAGAAATAATCCACTGTTTCTCGGTCTTCTGCGGAGGTTGAATATCGTAGTCTTTCTATTACGGTTTGTGAGTTGCAATGGATTTCTTATTTGTTGGCTGATTTTCAGGTGTCCATTTCATTTCTTATTTCGTTATGGTGTGACAATTTGGTTGTTGTTCATATTACTGCTAATCCTATTTTTTATGAGAGGACTAAGCATTTAGAGATTGATTGTCATTTGGTTGGTGATAAGTATAAAGAAGGCTTCGTTCTTCCTCAATATTTCCTTCAAAGCTTCAATTGGCCAATATGTTCACTAAGGCTTTATCAGCTCCCGTTTTTTCTTTTTTGTTGTTCAAGTTGGGCTTGTGTGATTGGCACCAAGCTCCACCTTGAGGGGGGCTGTAGAATAACTTGTATTTATATTGTATAGTATAGAGTAGTGTGCTGTAGAGTATAGAGTTGTGTACATTACTGTAGATAGTTTCTGCGTTTTGTATATGTAGCTTTTGTAGCTGGTGTTGTTTTGTATTATACAAACATTTATGGTATATATACCATCTATTCTTTCTGTAAATAATAAGAGAGATATACAGTGATTAACAAAATCACTTTCACCAACAAAACTAAATCCTTAGAGTTTACAGATTCTTCAAACCTTTTTTCATATATATATAAGCACATGACTACAAAAAATTTTGCTCATATATATACACATGTAACCACCAAATTTTTGCTGTCTATACACACACATATACATATACATGGTCACAATAATTTTTCAATGTATATTCACAAATGTAGCGACCAAACTTTTTTTTTTCAATATATACATACACACATGTGTTGGAAAAGAAAAGAAGAGACAAATGAAATAGAGGATAAAGAGACACACGAAGCATAGGAATTTTTCTTGATTTTATTCAACATCTGAAAGTGCCTATTAAGAGGCTTACAAGAAACTGAACAAGCCTAAAATTTCTCAACTACAATTTGATTTGTTGACATTATGTTTGACTAACTAAAACCAGACAATCGTGGAATACAAATCTAAAACTTCAAGGACTCGGTCAAATTGAAAAATAAACATATGTTAATTTGAATCAGCCTTCAACATCCCCCTTGATTCAAAATTTTATGGATGGAGCACTTCTCTCCTAATATAATGCACTTCTTATCACTGTCTTCAAGCTTGTTAATGCACATTATTATCAACTTATAAATATTGGAGCACATCTCTCTATGGTGCACTTCTAACCATCAATTTTAAAAAAAGTTTCTTCTTGTACCACTTGTGTCATGCTTGTTTCTTCTTCATTTTGAAATCTGTAATTTTTTTTTGTAAATGCCTAAACCTCTTGCGCTTGAAGCACTGTGATTTTCCTTTATGTCAACAATTCTTCTCTTTATGGCCGGGCTTCTTATAATTTGTATATTCGAGAATTTTACTTTTATCCTTTGAAGAGGAACTCTTGACCATATATGCTTTTTCGACCTTATCACCATTTTCTCCATCCCTCATTATTCTTCTTTGGTTTACAACTTGAAGAACGTTTAGTAACTCTGCAAAGGTTATATTTGATAGATCTTTAAGAACTTCAAGAGATGAAATTTTTGACTTGTACCTTTCGGGAAGCGTCACAAGAAGCTTGTCTACAACCCTTTGAGTAGGAAATTCTTCACCAAATAACTTGATTTGATTGACAATGGACATAAGTTTGCTCCCATATTCCTTGATACTTTTAGAATTCTTCATTCCTTGACACTTTTAGAATTCTTCATTTTTGACATCTCAAATTCCCTTTTGAGATTCAAAATTTGCATCATCTTAGTTTGAGTGTTGCTATCAAATTCTTCTTTTAGTTTCTGCCATGCTTCTTTAGGAGATTCACGTGTCATTATACTTGTGAAAATTCCTTTCGTCACGGCCGAATGAAGACAAGATGGAGCTTTTGGTTTATTTGCCCTTTTTTCATCTTTCTTCTTGATTTAGTTTAGGGTTACATCTTGCGGAAGATGTGTAGGCTCAAACTCACTTTCAATGACCTCCTATAAACTTGTAAGTAAGATTTCATTTTGATAGCCCAAGAGTGGTAATTTTCTCCATTGAAAATAAGAATTGGAATAGAAAAATTGTTTGATGTTATATTGCTACTAAATCCTCACAAGCCCAAGAATAACTAGAGCTCTGATACGATGTTGGAAAAGAAAAGAAAAGAAGCAGAGGATAAAGAGATCTACATATACATTGGATTAACCACTTGATACTGCCAAGGAAAGTGATCAAGGAGCTTGAACGTACTATAAAGCTTTTCTATGGTCGTAGGTTACGGAAAATGCTAAGAAAGCCAAGGTCAAATGAGAAGAAGTCACGTTTCCCAGAAAACAGGGTGAGTTAGGAATACTCTCAACCAACTTGCTACAGAAAATGCTATTGTGTAAGAAGATATGGAGACTTATACTGATAAGAATGCCATTTGGATCAAATGGATCCATCAAAATTACTTGCAGAATCAAAACTTCTGCCAATTAACAAGCTTTATGGACTACTCATGGGTATTTAAGCAAATGCTAAGTATCAAATCATAGATATATCCTCTCATCATTCACAAGTTAGGAAATGGATGTAATATCTCTTTCTGGTTTGACAATTAGACTGAGTTTAGTCCATTAATCCTAAAAACAGACCTAGACCAACTCATAAATCGAATCCCAATCCAAGCTAAAGCTTCAACTCTCATTGTCGATAGGCAATGGTTTGGGAGCTATAGAGGGTTCAGACTCTTAACTCAATATCTCCCAAATATCGTCAACAACAATCAGGAGGACATGGTTTTTTGGAAACCTCATCCCAAAGGTCTCTTTACAAACAAGTCATGTTACAGAAGCGTTCAATCGGTATACCCAATAATCCCTTAGTTCAAGTTGATTTGGAAGAAAAGTCTCAGTCCAAGAGTCTCCATGATCACGTGGTTAGTGGCCAAGAATAAACTCAGCACCAAAGACAGATGGTATGACACTTATGATCCTATATGCATTTTATGTCATCTCACAACTGAAGATAGGAATCACCTATTCTTCATCTGCACTTACGCTAAATCAGTATGGAGCCAGATCTACAACAAGTCATTAGCGTAGCAAAATATCACAAGAAAGATTCCACGCTGATAAATACAATCTCCATCTTATCCATATACAGTATCTAGCGGGAGAGGAATTGAAGGCTATACTAGGGAGAGCTTACCACTCAATACCAACTAGTAGCTAACATCATCAATGATATCCGAGGACTTGTAATAGCCAAAGATGTAGGTCATTATCTGACTGACAATATGTGATTGAACTGGAATCTTTAACTGGGTAGCTTTTCTCCATTATGTACAAACTTGAATATAGGCCATTGTAATACTTTTGTCTCCCTAGGGAAGAACCAATATTTTTTTTGTATATAGTTTTTACTATAGTTAATGAAATTCCTTTTAATAAAAAAAAAGTAAGGTGAGACTTGCCATTGGGTTTTGTTTCATGAAATTGTACGTTCATACAGTTATACTTGAAACGAGTGGAGTAGTAGAGGATAAGAAGGTGATATATCTAAAGGATATATAGGGAGCATCAAAAGAGAGACATATGGAACTTAGGATTGAGAATATAGAGCTCAGAGCACAATGGAGCATTTCTAGTCGAGAATGTATGTCTCTCTTGCGACCCTTACATGAGAGGTCTATCCTTAATGACCATAAAATACGTCTTGAAAAAATTTAAGTTTTCTCCTCTCTTGTACAATGTTCCATAGCCTGTTGTTCCTTGTAAGTATCATAAAATTCGTTTTACAGGCATGAGATGATCTCTTTCAGACATTCTATAAATTTGTACATCAAACTTTTCATGATCTGCTTATAAAGAGTATTATCAACTTTTTTACCTTCGAGCACTTTAATAAGCTTAGCTCCTATTTCATTTCTTCATTTGAAATCTTTGTAATATTTCTTGTAGATACCTTCTCTATGAGATAAATATACCATTTGGAGATTGAACAAATTCTATGCCAAGGAAATAATGCATTAGAGCAAGAACATACATTAAACTCAGACATCATACAATTCTTAGGTTGCCCAATTATCACTTTAAAATTTCCAATTTAAACCAAATTATCCATATTTATACTCAAACTATGAGCAATTTTATATTACCTTAAAATTACATTAAAAAGTTTATATCTTCATAAGGACACTTTAGAAATCCTTCCTTCAATGAATATGATTTAATATAACTACACCAAGCCTTGGGGGGTTTGTTTTAGGCTAATTGGAAGATAGAAACACAAGTACTAACCTACTTGTGTCAAGTTGTGTAAATGGAGCAAAGACTTCCTAATGTCAAATTCTTGCTTATAATCTTTTTCTACTAAGCATGCCTTGAGCTTGCCAACTTCACCATTTTGCTTTTGTTTTATCTTATAAACTCATGTCACTCTAATGATATTCCCTTAACTCTCAAGTATTATATTTCTTACGGATGCAATTTTATCATCCATTTCTATCCTCCATTTTGGATGTCAAACAACTTCAACAAATGCTAAAGGATCACAATATGAAAGCAAAGCAAAGTTTGTGAGTAAACCTTCATTTTGCTTAGGTTATGTTACCTTATAATTAGCCATCCATTTCAATTATAAGTGTAGATGACTTCATCACTGCTTATGAATCCATCATCTTCCTCACCTTCTTCACTCCTTTCAGTTCAAGCCCAACAAATCACATTTCTACAAGGCTTCTCCCTCTCCAAGCTTTTGTTTAAATATATTGGTTTCATATCTTAAATACCAAACTTTCCACGTTCGAGATAATTAGATGCCTAAACTAAGAGTAAACTCTTTGTATGACTTGAACAACAATTTCAGATACAATACATTATTAATTACCTCCACGAACGGCTTATCATCAGCAAAGAATATCACTTTTCCCTACCATGAACGACCAAAAATGAAAGGAAGCCTGAGTGAGAAGGAAAGCACCCATTATGGTTGAACTTTACAAAGCAGTTATGTGAATAGAGATAGATTCTAGGTTTTGGAGGCTTGCCTTGTAAATGAAGCATGCCCTTTTACAACCCACAAAGAACTCTTTGAAACGATCAGCCTTAGCAAGCAAAGAACCAACCCTTTTCCTGCAATACCATACATATAAAAGCATCATATCCTGCAAAATTCACATGTCCCTGAACGTGTCCAGAAAAACTCCTCACATCTTTTTTTTTTTTTTTCTCTTTTCAATTCAGTCTTTAGTCATAAATATCCTCTTATTGATCAAAAATGGCTGTTGATCAAATGAAACCTGTTGCCTCACTACTTTTGGTCCTCAATTTCTGCATGTACGTCATTGTTTTAGGCATTGGAGGATGGGCTATGAATAGAGCTATTGATCACGGTTTCATAATTGGTATGCTAGCCCCTTCAAAACGCATCGCCAATCACGCATTACACTTATATTTTGCTCTATAATCTTTATGGTTGATGACTACAATCATTGAACACAGTTTTTGAGTAGTGTTGAACTTGCATATGTACAACTTGCAGGACCTGGCTTCGAACTTCCAGCCCATTTCTCCCCAATATATTTCCCAATGGGAAATGCTGCCACCGGATTCTTTGTGACATTTTCTTTGATCGCCGGTGTTGTCGGTGTCGCCTCCGTAATATCTGGTCTGAACCACATCCGATCTTGGACAGTTGACAGTTTGCCATCTGCAGCCTCAGTTGCTGCCATTGCTTGGAGTCTTACTGTTCTTGCAATGGGGTAAGCGATCAGTACTAACTAAACCCTCATTCATTCAAATTAATCCCGCAAGATCAAAACTTTGTTGTTCATTATAAGTTTGAATAGGAGTTAAAAGAATTATGAAACATGTCTTTCTGTGTTTTTTTTCTGTCAAGTAACATGTCTTCTATGTCCGTTTTAACTTCTTGTGCATAGCTTTGGCTGCAAAGAAATAGAGCTTCACATCAGAAATGCCCGTCTGGTAAGAACCAAAAGCTTCCCTTTTAAAACAAACATATAACTTGCACTGTCAACATTAGTTTTACAATGATTCCATGTATTGTTGCAGAGAACTATGGAAGCATTCCTCATCATCCTTTCTGCCACACAACTTCTATACATAGCAGCCATTCATGGTACCTCACCAGTGAGAAGAATTCCCTGAAAGTTGTAACATACACGTATATATGGTGGGACTTAATTTCTTCGATTTTTCTTTGCTATTTATTTTCATTACTTTCTCCATGGAGATTGTCCAGGAGTTAGTACGTTGTGGTGTGATTTGCTTGATATGATTGAATTTGTATGAAGTAATAAAGGAGTGTTTGTGTTATCTACAACAAGAAAGAACTCTTTAAATTGTTATTATTAGTTTATTTTTTACTTATGAACTTTGGAGTTCATCAATTGAAGGAAGGTAAAGATCCTTTGATTTGTCAATTAAACAAACCACATAATTGAATTACCGACGAAATATAACCGTTTTCCGTCAGGTACTTTCCGTCACTAAATGACGGTTTTCTGGTAGTGTAGCAACATAACAATTTGAGAAAAAGAAACTAAAAGATGAAATGAAACATCAAAATTTAATGTGGAATACCTTTTCGTGTAGAGGAAAAAACTATGGGGCAAACCAAGAAATAAATTTATTAAACTTATTAAAAATTTATATAAAAAGTTGATCTCTCACGCCCTAACAACAAATTGTCTCACAAAATTTTAGAACTGAAATCAAAATTAATATCACTGTTAACAATCACTCAAACCATTCAAAAAAATAATCAAACAATGACGAGAATACAATATTTTTTGCTTTTTCTATGTTTTTCCTCACTTTTGGATGTTGTAGTAGCACTTTCTCCAAAAACTACGTCTTTTCCTCCACACACAATCTTGTAATTTTGTAAGCATGTACACAACTGTGTACAAGACCGTGTATGTCCTTATCTCTTCATACTTTCTTCATGTATTTACAAAGGCTTACATAATTGATTCATACGATAATATAAGTCAAGTCACGAATATGTACTACTCTATATGGCTATGTATCTCTAAAGAAGAGTTTTTTTTTTTTTCTATTTTATCTTCATTTGTTCGTCATTTCAACGAACCATAAAGTAATCCATCGTCACTGTAAGTCTCAAAATAAGACTTGCCACTCAACAGAGAAATCAGTTTCTAATAATACCAGTGTAAGTGTCATTACGGTTCTTTTAAAATTTTCCGTTTTGAAGCAAAAACGGACAAGTAGTAGAGTGGTCGGGAACGTGAGCGCAGATGATTGTAGGCCGATGAAAGATGACATGTCACAACCACCCCACGCCAACGGACTGGACATTAGTGGCGTCCAATAGAATAGAGCCCTACCCTACACTTTCTTTTAACTAATTACATTTTAACTATCTCTTCCCTTCACTTTGCGCTGTCAAATATAGGCCAACCCTACACTCTTTTTTAATTGCATTCTCACCCTCAATCCAAATTATTTAATCATTTCAGCCTCTGAACAGGTAAAAGATTGACAGAGGACGGTCCGTCTATTCTGTACCTTAGTGGGGCTCTTCACACCACTTTGGCTATTTCTGGAGTTCACATTTTCCCAGTTTGTCGCGAAACATAGAATAATCACCTGGACAACCCACGTAGAGAGGAACTTTTAAGTCCCAGCCTCAGCCCCACATCTTAGAAAAGATCAGGGTCAGGGCCATTAGTATTTTTATGACGTTGCCAACTCTCAACTTGTTAGTCAAATCTGGCAAACATTGGCCCTGATGGTTAACAGTCAAGAAGATTCCGCCTATAGAAACTGACTTGCTTTAGGGCAACGCAGGCGCTAGGCCCTAGTTAATTGTGTTAGTATAAAAATATGGCTGGGCTCATACTCAATAGTGACGTTCATCATGCCGTTGTCCCCTCAACGGTTGATTACCAATGTGGAGATCATCATGACTCCTCCAAATCCAATCCTACTCTCACCTTCAGTCCTAGCCCTTGTTCATTGCCCCTTGTCCTAAATGATGTTGAAGTTATGTATGGTTAAATACGCCTTCCAAGTTTAGTACAAAATTTAATATTAAATTCCTAATGGTCCATAATTAAATAACTTACTAACTAATGCGAGAAACACAAATATATTCATATTTAAATGTCATAAAAAGAAAGTTAGTCACAATTGATTAGTAAGTATTTGCCTTTTCAATTGGTTTATCGCAACACAAATTTTTAGGTTTGTAACAATTGATTGATGTAATATTTGATAGGAGAAAGTTATTTCACATAACATTTCCATTATATTATTATAGATTATTGAGAGCAAATAACATCATTCAATCAGAATGACTGATGGCCTAAAAAGTATTTTAAGTTCATCAAATGAGTAAAGACATGACAAGTTTCAATACAGGAGCCAGGGAGCAGCTCCTACCACTTAGAGTAACTTGAAAAATAAGTAATTGGTTGTTGATTATGATTATAGGAGTAATGGTTTGATATCTCACTTTAGGGGAATCTTCCATATCTCCCATTTAGTATAGGAATGAAACTCATTCTTTCGTAGAGACTAATTTTTTAAAAATATTTTTAATACTAATTAATTAAAATATAATTAATTAAA
>JANIHZ010000002.1:64913960-64927084 GCA_027478365.1 Erythroxylum rufum | reverse complement strand
AAAAGATGAAACCCTAACTTGATCTTCCTTCTTTTCTCTCAAGAACGAAACCCTCTCTCCTTTCTCTCTTCTTTTTCATTTTTGTCTTCTTTCTCTTCCTTATTCACGTTTTTCTCCTTCTTAAGAGCAAGACTACACTTTCTTCTTCCAATTATACCTTTAATGAGCGTGAAATGTCAACTTTGTCCTTTCTTTACGCTTTATGGCTTTATAATTAAGTGATATGCCAAAATTGCCCTTTATATACTCTTACTACTTTAATTCAACTAACCAATGTAATAAAATCCTACTAAGATTGACATAATAATTAACTCCAAAAATTAATCTATCAAGACCTCATAATTTATTTAAATCATGCTTAACTTAATAAGAAGAAAAAAAAATCTGGGGCCAACATTAAAGGATTCTTTTGTTAGCAAGATATTATCCAAAATAAGCCTCTTTTTAATGAAAGCTCCACATGATAAGTTAATAATTTGTTCCAAAGAAACCTATGAGTTTAAGAGTTATGAGCTTTGCAATAATTTTGTAAATGCTGTTGTAATATACGATAGGTATATAATCCTTTAGGGAGCTTATGTTTTAAGTCTTTAGAATAAGGCTAATAAAAGTCTTGTTTAGGTCCTTCAACATCTTACCTTGCTTAAATAATTCAAGAACTACATATAATTATCTTCTTTGTGCGTGACCATATCTTTTTTTGGAAGAAATAAGCATTGGGGCCATCTTGTTTGATTTGAACTTAAATAGAGCTTTCTCCGTATCTTTTTCATTGAAAGGATTGAGCAAGCTTTTAGTTGCATCTTTAGATATTTGGCTATCTATGAAGGATTAAAGAACCTACACGAAAGAAGAGCTAAAGGTATTTTATAAGTACTTGTAAATTTCCTCTATTAGTTTAGCTTAAGAGTGAATTACTTGTCTATTATCTTTTAGTAAGAAGACAACCTGATCTTCTGGAGAGAACTAATTTATGGAAGAAACTAGAGTTCTTAACCCTATCTTTTAACTATTGTATTTTAGATCTCTACCTTAGGATTGACGCGTTAACTTCCAAAGCATTAGTATAGCTATGTAAGGCTATTTTTTTCCTCAAGTTCTTTGGAGAAATCACCTGGATTTTGGTTGAGAGAGTTTTGAGCTTATATTAACTCGTCCTTTGTGTCTAGGACGAACAATTTAGTGTTGTTATAACTTTTCTAATTTAGTTTCTTAATCTCTTCATTGATGATTTGAAGTTTTTCTTATACAAATGTAGGACTTGCAACTTTAAAATGTATAACTGAGACCTTTTCTTATAACCGCATCAAAACCTTTAACCTTATTTAAGTAGGTATTAAAGTGAAATGGATTATGCCTTTTGCAAGTCAAAACTAACTTATATATTACAAAAGGGTAGGTTGAGAGAAAAGAGGATTATTGAAGAAGATGTTACCTTCAATGTTGCACATGTGACTTTGAAACAGTCAAAGATATTATCAGAATATTTTCTTTAAGTTCAGATTTTATTTTATGTTGATTTAGATTAGATGTTATCTTATTTTTAAATTTTAGTTAGAAAAAGACTGTATAAATAGACAAGCTTCTATTCAATAAAGATTGAGAAAGTCTTCTCCACATAAAAAAACCAACAATCAAGAAATTTAGTGAGCTAAAGATCATTCACAAAGCATCTGTCCATTTTTTTTAATGAACTGGTTCCTAATTGCTTATTATTTTACGAAAAAAGTTTCGTTTTAGTCTCAAGTTAGTTAGCTCAATTTGAGTTGCACAATCCTTAAAGTCAGGATTATAGTTCCTCAAACATAACTTCCCTTCAGCTTCAAATTGATAAAGCATGCTATCGAAGTCTCCAATAATCATCGAAGGGGTATTCATAGCACCATAAATATTTTTAAACTTTGTCTAAAGAGAGTTTCTTTAAAATGTAAAATTGAATGTATATACAAAGGTAACCTAGAACCTGATATCCTTATGCCTAATTCTAGGAGAGAGATGTATTAGCTGATTTAAGATAAAAGAATTCAAGACTTCTACTTTGTCATCATTATAAGTAATTACGATTCTACCATTATAATATGCTTGATAGTTGGAAATAACTATCCAATTTTATAGTAGAAAAGCTAATTTCCTACAATTCTCTTCTTTCATTTTTGTTTCCAAAAGTCCTAGAGAAAAGGTTTGATATCCCGTAAGTATTCTTTTAATATTTGATGATGATTAGGGTTATTCAACCCTTTTACATTCCAAGATAGAATTAAAATTATAAAGGAGCTTTAAAGCCTTTATCTTTACTTTTCCTATTGGATTTTCTTCTTGAAGCAATCTAGAATTCATTACTAGGACTTAGATTAGTTTTTTATTGACTAGAAGCTAAATCTATAATAGAATTCTCCCTAGGGATGGAGGGTTTATATTATACTACTTGATTATTGTCAGCAATGATTACTATATTTGAACTTTGTTCAAGTGCTTTAAATTATGGTTTCTCAAGGATATCTCTAGGAGAAGAAATTTTCATGTTCTCTTGACTATTGATTGTAATGAAATTTAGCTCAAAGCTTTGCACTTGCACTTAAATTTGAGAATTTTCCAAGGCAAAATCTTCAGGAATAATATATCCTAGCTTTATTTGTCTTTCACCTATTAGGGTTCCCTTAAGATCTTGTGTATCGTTTAAGCCATTACCAATGTGCTCCTCTAGCTCCGTGAGTTCTTAACAATCATCCTTTGGAATTTTTTGCTAATAGGAACCCATTTCTTTCTTTTTTTGGCCAACTTAGGTTTATGTTGATAGCTTAATATACCAAATTCTTCATATAGTTCACCAATTTCTCCAAAATTAATAGAGTTATTATCTCAAAGAGGTCTTAATAAAGGTCCACAATCACACAAAGCCTAGCCTAGCTGATGCGCTTCATCCCTACTATAGATTCATCCATGTAGATTGGCTTACCAACAAAACTCGCCAGATAAGATCAATATTCTAGAGCAATGTTATATATATTGATCCATAATAAAATATGGTTTTTGCTT
The DNA here is from genome assembly GCA_027478365.1 of Erythroxylum rufum. Classification (NCBI taxonomy): domain Eukaryota; kingdom Viridiplantae; phylum Streptophyta; class Magnoliopsida; order Malpighiales; family Erythroxylaceae; genus Erythroxylum; species Erythroxylum rufum. Next base: position 64,924,048 of record JANIHZ010000002.1, on the reverse strand, counting down.
CAAGCTTTCCAATTAGATGCTCAAGTTCCAACTTTGGATAAAATAGGAACATTATTAAAGTACCAAGGACCAGCTTTAAACACGTTATGAGCACAGATAGTTGATTCAAACTTGAAAAAGAATAATCATCTTCATTAACTAAAACCTCCGTTAACCCTATCTTACTCTAATTTTGGAATGCCTAACCCTGCATCCTTAAACAGACAAGTCTCTTATCCCTAAAGAAGCCAACTAGTGTCGAAGAACACTTAAAGCTTTTTTTTTTTAAAATCTCTAAAGGAGGTGCAATAATAGAGCATCTTGCATAAGAGGAATGAGGGTAATATTAAAAGTTGATATGTGAAATTGAGTTACATAAAACTTGGCACCAAGAATGCTTGAGGACGAGGGGATTGGTGGCTAAAAAGTGGGGGGACATGGTTGAGGGAAGAGGGAGTTGAAGGAGAACTTGGAGAAATAGGAGTTGAAGGAGAATAATTGTAAACAAACAAAGGACTAAGAGAGATCTAGTTTGTTAGAGTTATCTAGGATTTGGTTAGAGGAGAGAAGTAGAGGAAAGTCTTGAGTAACCAATTTTGAAAAAGAGCTCGACGGAGACAAAAGATTTTATATATTACCACAAAAGAAAAAAAAAAGAAAGAAAGGGAGAAACTTAAATTTTTAAAAAGTTATTAATAAAACGAAAAGGGGAGTTAATTTTGAAATAGATAATTAAAATTAATTACATTTTATAAACGCGATTTTGCAAGAGCATACGTCTAGTTTTATAAAAAATGAAAGGAGAAGAAAATTTAATTTTAAAGTAACGAAAGAAATGAATTTTGCAGAAAAAAAATTACATTGTCATCCTTATAATTTTAAATAATTCGAAATGTTTTTTTTAATTTTAATTTTGCTAAGTACTCTTTTATTATATAGTGTTAATGAAATTTCAATGAAATAAAACATGTACTTTTCCAGCTTCAGCACAAAAGCCCACTTCAATAGCTAGCCCTACTATTCATGTAATTATTAATTTGTGTGTCAAAATTCCAGCGATGATGTGATGATATGAAATCATAAAGAAGACGAAAGAAAGGAGAGAAAGAGCATTTGATAGATCTGGCACTTGTTTGATCTAATCCAATTCCAAAGGAAAGCTTGTTCTTCTTCCAACTGGAAAAGATTATTCTTGTGGTGTCGAGAAACCTAAAAATGGATGCTTTAAGGAAACAAGCCAGCAAGCTCAGAGAACAAGTTGCCAAGCAGCAACAAGTCAGTGACTTTCATTTTCCTTAAATTTCACTGATTTGATTTATTTTCTTCTTAATCGTTTTAGTTTTATCATGCTTGCGGGGTTGCTGGGAAGTGTAGGAATAAGGAGAGAGAAAGAGAGCATTTTATAGGAAATTTGGATTCGCTTTAATTCATATTCATTGGGGTTAGTTGTGCCCATTACTATTCAGTTAAGACAATTGAAAATTTTGGTTCTACGTGATGTTTGTTTGGATTTCAGGCTGTCATCAAACAGTTCAGTGGCAGTGGTTACGATAGCTCAGATGTTATGGTTATTGATGAGGTTGAGATGGAGAGACATCATCAGCTGGAGAAACTGTACAGAGCAACTCGTGCTGGGAGGGTAGGTTAATTTCATGTTATGGCTGTTCTTTTTTCTGCTGATTTCCTATTCTTATAATGGCTATCATTTAATGTATTCCGTTCTCCTTGTTTCAGGATTTTCAGAAAGATATTATTAGAGCAGCAGAAACCTTTACTGCTATAGGCTATAAGCACATCGAAGCAGGTGAAAATTGTGTTTACATTTTGTGCAACTACATTTTTCTCCTGATATAGGTGTAGGGAGTGTGTTTGCTAAGGGTGTCAAGTGGTCACTATGACTTTTCCCTTTCAAGTCGTTAGCATATTGTATGGTCATGAAGTGCTTCATTCATATATTTTTCTTATCAAAACTAGTTGGATGTTAGGAACCAAGTTGTCTGAGGACTGCTGCAGATATGGAACTGAGAATGTAAATGACAACATATTAGCTAAGACTGCTGGTATCTATGGTGATGCTCGGAAACATGTGGAGAGGGAGCAGGACGAATTGAATCGACTGTATTCTTCCCAGGTTGACCAATACACAGAAAAGAGCTAATCCCGTATCTTTATTATGTTATATTTTTAGTCATGCATAACTGCTGCTTGAGGAGTCAAGCTGTTTGTTCATATTTAGGGTTGATAAAATTTTATTTTAACTCATGTTTTTATACATAGCATTCTCCTATGCCTGCATTGGCTTGCAAATAAATGTTTTGGGAGTTTCAATTGATTGTTGGAACAGTAGAAGTACATGCTTTTAAAGTGTCAAAAATGAAATGAAAGTGCAAGGCATAGTTCCTAGTTTTATGTACCTTTCTGAAATATTTTGCAGTATTTTCTTTAATGGTCTGTAACCTGTCTGCATCCAAGTACTATAGATGGAAGGTAATTCTATCATATAAACTACACAAAAGTTGAGTGCATAAGGTTTACATGGCACAAGAAAGGGTATTAAACTTCGTTGAAATTTAACTGCTAATATTTACAATGTTGTTTGCTATGGGAAATTCATTGAAGCTAACTATCACAACCTTTTCAAAATAAAGTTGGATTGTAACTAAAAGATCATTATCTTAAACCTATACAACAATTCAAAACTCCTTTAGTCTTTCAAATTCAACTTTTCTTGAATCATTTTTATCTGGTTAAATATGATTTTATGACAGGCCATGAATGATTCACATTTTAAATATTGGATCTGATGATGCTTTGTAGATTGACTCCTTATATTTGCACTTTATTCCAGATATTGGATCCCCTGAGAGCAATGAGTTCTGGTGCTCCTCTGGAGGATGCCCGGCACCTAGCTCAGCGGTATAGTCGAATGAGGCAGGAAGCTGAGGCACAGGTAATTATAAGTGGTATCTTATTTCACAAAGTTATCGATGCCAAATATTTGGCAAGTTTTGACCGCAGTTGTATTCTTTACTCATAGCTGTTCCTTGAAAACTTATCACTTATGTTTCACTATTTAAAGCAAACAGGCAACAGAGGTTTCGAGAAGACAAGCACGGGTAAGGGAAGCCCCAATTCCTGAAAATGTTGCAAAGCTTCAAGCAGCTGAGGCGAAAATGAAAGAACTAAAATCAAACATGGCTGTCCTCGGTAAGGAAGCTGCAGCTGCATTGGCAGCTGTTGAAGCACAGCAGCAAAGACTGACTTTCCAGAGACTTGTTTCCATGGTGTGTGCACATAATTCTAGGATAAATATTGCATTTCAAAGTTCAGAGTTAGATTTAAATTTGATATGCTTGATGCACTTGTGCTCTGCAGGTTGATGGTGAAAAGAATTATCATTTGAGAATTGCTGCTATCCTTAGTGAGGTTGAAGCAGAGGTTAGCTCAAGAATAGTGATACTACAACTTTTTTTTTTTAATGAAAAACATTTTATCCATCTGAGGGTAATATCTTGTTTTGCTGCGTGTGTTAGATGGTCTTGGAGAAACAGCAAAAAGAGGCTGCTCCACCAGTGATTCATTCTCAAGTGGTCCCATCAGAGAATGATTTGGGGAAAACAACATACTTTTTGGTCGAAGTAAGTTTGATTTAATAGGCATGGAAACTTGGAGATAAAAATTTCCAGTTTTTCTAAATATTTTAATACTTTATGTTTGCTTCAACCTTTTCAGGCAAAACACTCTTTCATTGCTGAAACAGAGAAAGAACTAAGCTTGGCAGTGGGCGACTATGTTGTTGTACGAAAGGTGTTCAGCTTTTTCTTGATATTTATGATGTGGCATAATGATAGCATCCTTATAATTTTTAGATTCATTTGTGATGCTCAAATTATTCGACTGCTGATTTGCTTGCATTACCATAAAAGCAGAGTTGAGTATCCATCCAGAGTTGTGTGTGAAGAAGCCTGAGCTTTGCAGTTATTCCTTCACTTGCATCTTACTTTTGAAAAAGAAAATCTAAAATGCCCTCATTTATTGGATAATCTGAGAGACATTGCATAGCTAGAATCCTTGAAAACTGCATCATTAATTCAATTGTTTTATCGAGACAATTACAAATTTGATATGTAGAAATTTATGCATGAAACTCCTGAAATATGTTTTCTCTGTGTGTTTGTGTGGATTGGTGGGTGAGTATTTTGGGCTGGGAGGGTGTGGCTGGATAGCAAAAGTTTTCCAGATTTTCTTTTCTGCTTTCTGAAACGAAATACATTGGGTCCTACTGGTGGGGTTTCATTCAGGTCCAGATTTTCCTACCACCAAGCTGTGCATTATATTAGTAAATACTTTGCTCGCTCATACCATAGTCAAAAAATAAATCTCTTGTTACAACTTTAGGCCTTATTAATTTGATCACCTGGAATCAGATTCGCTCACCACTAATCCTTCATCTCTTTCGCAGGTGAGCCCAACTGGATGGTCAGAAGGAGAATGTAAAGGTAAAGCGGGGTGGTTCCCATCAGCTTATGTCGAGAAACGCCAGAGGATATCCTCCAGTAATTTGGCTGCCGAAGTTTACTAAGTGTCTGTTGCGTTTCTGATTAAGTCCCAAAAATTTGCAAACTTAATATTGGACACAAATTTAAGACTTTGGACGGTGGATATTTGAAGAAAAAATGTGCATCTTGCTAGTCATTGTGGTCCTTTAAAAGGTTTATTCTCTTGACTTCAGATTATATTGTCAGGACAAAGTGGTCATTTTAGTTGTATATTCTTCTACTGAATCTTCAAGATGGCAACTGTTTTTTGGGAAGTAAAGCTATTTCTTTTTACCTATTTGGAAGAGTTCTTGGTTTGAATTCAGTAACACTGATTAGAAATCCTGCACGTTGATGGTGAGATAGACTTTAGCATTGCCTTGGGTTCACGCTTTCATGCTAATAATGTTTTGCAATAGCCGACTTGGTAAATGCTTAGCCAGGTTCTGGCTAACTGGCCGTAAAGTTGTATAGAGTGCATAAAACTACTGTCTACAGAATTTCTCTCAATATGTAAATGCAATGATCTTACAACTCCGTTAGCACCACTCCAGGTATACAGCCTGCTGGTGTTAACAATCAGCCCACTAAGCCCATCCAAACCTACATCCGTAGGGGTAAGATGGGTAAAGGGGCAAATGCCACATAGGTTAGGTTGTTATGAGTTTGTTATAGAGATAGGTTGTAGAGAACGGAGTACGGGGAGAAGAGTATATAGAGTATTCTGTTTAGTGGAGAGGGATTCATATATTGGAATATACAGATATTGTATAGGCCTGGAGTTTCCTTCCAGGAGGAATTCTATTACAGAATCTATAGAATACATAAATAATACAACCTTGTTTGATATTTCTATCAAGTTGTTGCTAAGTTGTTGCTTTCATTGAGAGACCAGAGGATAGAGGTTGTATGCCAACTAGAATGGAAAATAGAGTATCAGCAGTAGAGGGACTGATTAAGTCGCATGACACCACCTTGAAGGACCTTCAATCGCAGCTAAGTTCTCCACGCTGGCCAAATCGCAACACTTGCTATAGTTGGAGACCCGTGCCACCTTCTTTAGCTGTTACCGGCAACGACAGAGTCTCTGGTGGACAGATGGGAGTTGGTCAGCGCCGACAGGGTGAGAACAGTTTTTCGGTGGCCACGAACCGTGCTTAGGATGAATATAAGAACGCAGCCCGTCGGGTCGAACTACCCACGTTCCATGGAGACGACCCATTTGCTTGGGTCACACGAGCTGAATCATACTTCATGATTCATGAGATTCCACAGGAATTGCGACTGTCAATGGTTCAGATATGCATGGAAGGGACGACGCTATATTGGTTTATGAATTTGCGGGAACTCGACCCACGTATGACGTGGGAGAGGTTTAAGCGAGCCTTGTTCGAACGATATGGAGGAAGGGATGATGGTGACCCGATTGAACAGTTGAAGTCGACTTTTTAGCGTGCTTCGGTGGATGAGTACGTCGACGAGTTTGAGAAGGTAGCATCGCAGGTTGGTCATCTCCCTGATGAATGGCACATGAGCTGCTTCCTGGGTGGGTTGCGAGAAGAAGTGAAGAACCGAGTGCGCACCCACGATCCTCCGACCCGAGCCCGGCTCATTTCTGGCACTAGAGGAAGGCTCATTTTGAAGTTATTTATAAACCAGGGAAGCAAAATGGAGCAGCAGATTCTCTTTCAAGGGTGGAGGATGACAAGGTACTCTTTTATGTCATTTCAGGTCCTTTTTGGCTTGACATGGAGGTGGTGAGAAAGGAAGTCAAAGAGGACTCCAAGTTAAATTCAATTATGGCAGCACTTGAAGCAGACCCCAATTCCAAACCTGATTTCCACACCAGAGTTTATTGTTTTACAAAAACAGGTTGGTTCTCTCATCTACTTCGGTGTTAATACCTAAGTTTCTACATGAGTATCATGCTTCACCTATAGGGAGGCATTCAGGGTTTTTGAAAACCTATAAAAGGTTAGCTGGTGGGTTATTTTGGTTGGGAATGAAGTCTTCTATTCAACAGTTTGTGAAGGAATGTGTTATTTGTCAGAAGCATAAGTACATGGCAATGTCTCCAGCTGGTCTTTTACAACCCCTACCTATACCTCAGCTAATTTGGGAGGAGGTTTCCATGGATTTTATCACAGCCCTTCCTAAATCTCACGGGTATGAGGTAATTTTGGTGGTAGTCGATCGTTTGTCTAAGTATGCTCACTTCTCATTGCTTAAACATCCCTATATAGCCAAAACCGTGGCTGAAACATTTACCCGTGACATAATAAGGTTACATGATGTTCCTAGTTCTATCATCAGTGATAGAGATCCCCTTTTTACTAGCAACTTTTGGAAAGAGTTGTTTAAGTTGTAGGGAATGGCATTGAAGATGAGCTCCTCTTACCATCCTCAAACGGATGGACAAACTGAGGTGATCAATAGGTGTCTTGAGACTTATCTTCGTTGCTTCACATCGGAGCAACCTAAGGGTTGGTCGATTTGGTTGGCATAGGCTGAATACTGGTATAATACAAATTATCATGTTTCAACTGGTCGGACTCTTTTTGAAGTGGTGTATGGTCATCTTCCACCAACTTTGCTACACTTTACTCAAGGGGAGACCCAAGTAGAATCGGTGGCTTTAGCCTTAGTGGATAGAGATGAAGCATTGAGACAACTAAGGCACAACCTAGTAAGAGCACAAGCTATGATGAAGAAATCAGCTGATATCCACAGAAGGGATGTGCAGTTTCAGGTGGGTGATTTGGTGTTTGTAAAATTAAGGCCCCATAGGCAACTCACGGTAACTAGGAGGATCTGTCCCAAGTTGGCAGCACGGTACTATGGGCCTTTCAAGATCATTGGAAAGGTGGGGATGGTTGCTTACAGGCTGCAACTTCCTCCTTCAGCTAAGGTTCACCCGGTTTTTCATGTGTCTCAGTTGAAGAAAGCTTTAGGCAACCACTCAGTGAAGCACACTCTTCCCAAAGGCTTGGAGGTAGATGCAGGCAATTTGGCTGAACCTGAAGCAATCTTAGCTTCCCGCATTTCCAAGTCCAAGGGTGGCAGTATCCTACAGTGGCTGATTCGGTGGAGGGACAAACCAGCAGAGGAGGCAACTTGGGAGGATGCTGACTTCATTAAGGGACAATTCCCTTCCATCCACCTTGAGGACAAGGTGTTAGTTGAGAAGGAGGGAACTGTTAGCACCACTCCATGCATACAGCCCACTAAGCCCATCCAAACCTACATCCGTAGGGGTAAGATGAGTAAAGGGGCAAATGCCACATAGGCTAGGTTGTTATGAGTTTGTTATAGAGAGAGGTTGTAGAGAAGGGAGTACGGGGAGAAGAGTGTATAGAGTATTCTGTTTAGTAGAGAGGGATTCATATGTTGGAATATACAGATATTGTATAGGTCTGGAGTTTCCTTCCAGGAGGAATTCTATTACAGAATCTATAGAATACGTAAATAATACAACCTCATTCGATATTTCTATCAAACTCACTTAGATGCATTTTTGTAATTTCAACTTTTGAGCATATCAACAACTAACAATCTAGCAATGTTTCAATATATATAATTGGAAAGTGGGAAGCAGAAGGGGTGTGCTTTCGGGGCGCCGCCTTGGTGTGGTTACAATGGGAGGAGAATCAATGACCTGCACTGACATAGGATGAGTTAAAGACAACTTTTGAGAAGGTACTTGCTAAAACACGAAAGGACTCATCAACATCGTCTCCTATCACTGTGACAAACATCTTCTACGATGCAGTACTGGAAGGAGTTTGAGGCATTAACCACTCCACTAAAACACATAGATGATGACATTAGATATTATTTTTTAATGGCCTTGATGAAGGTGTCAAAGCAGAACTAGTGAAGGTGAAATGCTCGGGGTTACTAGAGTTAATGGAGTCAACTGAGAGGATAGAAGAGGGCAACATGGTTTTGAACCCAGTCTAGGACAATGATGTGGCCAAAAATTTAAAGAAGACCCCAGCTAATTGGAGCTCCACTGCTGTCTATAACCTAAACCGATACACATCCTGGACCCAACTTACACGAATCCAACTAATTTTAATCCAACCACCCACTCTACTACCAACACAGTCAACCCACCCAAAATATTTGTGGCTAGTACACTTGGCAACCTTGATTCACCTTCCAAATAAAGTCTGCAGCTGAAATTCAAGCTAAGAGGGAGAAGGGGCTATGCTTCAAGTGTGATGAAAAATATCATGTGGGAGATAGGTGTAAAAATCAAGAATTGACAATTTTATTTGTGTTTGATGACAGAGCAAAAAGCGAGATGGGGGTAGGTGAAGGGCAATCAGATGCTAAAGCATAGTGCTGCATGTGGGAGAAATCTAGTTGGCACTAAATTCAATCATTGGATTAAACTCTCCACACTCGATCAAACTGCGAGGAACGATAGGGAGTCAGGAGGGAACGGTCCTCGTTGATTGTGGGGCAACCCATAACTTCATTAGTGACAAGCTGGTGGCAAAACTAGGCATTCTAGTCATAGAGACGACAAACTATAGGTTGCCAATGGGAACTCGCGCACTTGTTCGAAGTACATAAATCTGCAAGGCGGTTGTACTTCAATTACAAGAAGTCACAGTAGTAGAGGATTTATTGCCTTTCGATCTTTGTTGGTATGATGTGATCTTAGGGCTCAAGTGGTTGTTTGCAATGAGACACATTGACTTCGATTGAGACTCTCTAACAATGACGGTACCCATTAAAGGAAAGATGGTAGTGTTGTGTGGGGGTCCTAGCCGAAGCAAAACAACCATAACCCTAAAAACTATGGCCAAGACTACTATCCAAGAAGGCCAAGGAATGATGATTGAGATGTGTAGGCTAACCATTTAAGAGGCTGATCAAAGGGACCAACTTTTGAAGGAGGTGCGAGGGATGATAGAATAATTTCACGAAGTTTTTGGTCAGTTGGGGAAGCTACCTCCATTAACAGGCCTGTTAAAGAAGGATGCATTCAAGTGGAGTGAAGAAGCGATTACAACAATACATCTTAAGACGGCCATGGTGTAGCTACCGACACTAGCACTTCCTAATTTCGATGAATAATTTGTTATCGAGACAGATGCATCAAGTTCGGGACTAAAGGCAGTCTGATGTAGCTGAATTGACCCCTAACTGTCTTCAGCCAAACTTTGAAAGGGTGTGCCCGCCTGAAGTTCATTTATGAAAGGGAACTCATGGCTATAGGATTCGCAATCCAAAAGTGGTGACATTATCTTATGCAAACTTTTTTTGGTCAAAACTGACTAATGCATCTTGAAACACCTACTTGAGCAAAGAGTCATCGTTGAGGAGTAGCAACGATGGTTAACTAAGTTATTAGCAAGGTTTTGAAACTCGGACCGGACATCAAACCGGAGATTTTACTGGTTATCGGTTTGATCGGTTCAACCACCGGTCGAACCAGTGTGGCATCATAATTATGCAATAATTATATTTAATTATATATAATATTAGTAATATTAAAAAAATACAAAAATACCAAATAATATAAAAAAATAACAAATAAAAAATTCATTGAATCAGTGG
>JANIHZ010000002.1:64880583-64905269 GCA_027478365.1 Erythroxylum rufum | reverse complement strand
ATTTTGATGTTAATATTATGATAAGAATTAATATTTTGATAATATTTTGGTAATATCTTTTATCTTTTATTCTTGATTTTTTATTTTAGCTTATATCCACACCTCCTTAGGAATAAAAGTCTAAGATTATTTAATATTCATTTCAGTTTTATCATTCCTTATTTTATCTATTCTTAATAACCAAACAACTAAAAGTTAGAGAATAAATATTGCATTTTCGTTCTCACCTCTTTATTATTGGTTACCAAACAAGACCTAAATTTTAAACTCTATTATTTGGAAAGCATTTGATAATCTAAACTAACCTTTTGGTGTATATATTTACAATAAAAATTAAATTTTGACGTTGTTTATCATATGTTAACAAGAATGGGTTATAGTAAATTTTCGGGAAAAAAAAGAATGGGTTATAGTAGAATTGAAATTTATATTTTGTAATTAAACATTTTAATTTGTATATTTGCAGCCTCCTATCCATATAATATAAAATATAATGCCTAATTATAGAATAAAAAAGTTATAAGGAACCTTCAAGATATTCAACATTTTCTTAAGTAAGATGGATGATATTATTAAGGTAATATAATGTATTTTAATGCGTAACAATTTAGAAGGTTTGATCATTCACATCTTTTCAACAAAATCGCATGCCACTCTTTCATCTCCATAATCATAATTAAATAAAAATATGTGGCTTTATTGTTACAAATATCATATTTAAATTTCTAAAATATCAACAAAGACAAATAAATAGTTAATGATAGGAGATAGACTCCATCCGGATAGAGCAACACACCAATAAAAAATTTTGAGGTGAAAAATGACACAAGATTGAATGTGGAAAACCCCTTAACGAATATGGGAAAAAGCCACAGGCAAGAATAGAAAACTTTCCACTATAGAAAACAAAGATTACAAGAGGAAGATCTCAAAATCCACACCAAAAATGAATACACAAGGTTATGAGAAAGAGATTTTGGGATATGTAAAACCTTAAGCATATGCCTCCTTATACAACCTTAATGGAGGCTTCTAATCTCACTCACTTCCAATGTGGGATAGAAAACTAACAATCTCCCATTTGGAGATTTGATTGAGAACTAATCAATCTCCATGTTGTTATTTATATCTTGCCATTTTTCTACTGTCTACATCTCTGCCAAGTCATACAAACATTTACACCATATGAATTTATTAGTGTTGACTGGCTTCGTTAGTGCATCTGCTAGATTCTCTTTTGTATGAATTTTCTGCATGTTCACACTTCCATCTCCTACCACTTCACGAAAAAAATGATATTTGAACTCTTATGTGTTTTGTTTTGGAATGAAAAACTGGATTCTTTGCAATATGCAAGGCACTCTGACTATCACAATACAAAGAAATTTTCTCTTGTCGATGCCCAATCTCCTCCAAAAACTTTTATATCCATATTCATTCCTTGCAAGCTTGTGAAGCTGTCATATACCCAGCTTCTGTTGTAAATAGTGCTACAACTGTCTATAGTTTATACACCCAGCTCACAGCTCCTCCTGTAATTGTAAACATATAACTTGTAGTGGATTTTCTCCTATCAAGATCGCCTGAAAATCAGAATCAACATATCCTTTGATAATAAATTCAGATAATTTATAACATAGAGCAATATCTGAGGTCCCTTTAATATATTTCAGGATCCTCTTTACAATCCACTAGTGTTCTCAACCAGGATTCGCCACGTAACAACTAACCACTCCCATTGCATGCGCAATGTCTGGTCTTGTGCAAATCATAGCGAACATTAAACTTTCCACAGCTGATGCATATGATACTCGAGACATCTCCTTCTCCTCTGCTTCATTGCTAGCTTTTTACTTAAGGATAACTTAAAATTAACAAGAAGATGGGTAGATATTGACTTACAATCTTACATATTGAAGCGTTGCGAGATTTTCTTCAAGTAATTCTTTTGAGAAAGTCAAATCTTCCTGTTATTTTTGTCTTGGTAAATATGCATCCCTAGAATCTTGTTTGCTAGTCCTAAATCCTTCATTTCAAACTCCCCAACTAGCTGAGCCTTCAAATCTTGAATATAATCTTTGTTGGGGTTTGTAACCAATATGTCGTCAACATACAACAATAATATAATGAAATCCTTATTACCAAATGTCTTAAAATATACACAAGGGTCGAAACTAAATCTGTTGAATTCATGACTCATTATGAAGGAATCAAATCTTTTGTACCAACATCTTGGCGCCTGTTTTAAACCGTACAAAGATTTGTTCAACCTGCAAACTAAGTTCTCTTTCCCTAGTTCTTCAAAACTTTTTGGTTGATGCATGTAAATTTCTTCTTCAAGATCTCCATGAAGAAATGCAGTCTTTACATCTAATTTCTCTAAATATAGATCAAATGTAGGACACATAACTAAGACAATACAAATTGTATTAAGATAAACTACAGGTGAAAAAATTTATGTAAAGTTAATACCTTCTTTGTGAGTATATCCTTTTACCACCAACTTTGCAAGATACTGCTCTACCTGATCATCACTGTTACGTTTGATTTTGTATACCGATTTGTTGCCAATGGGCTTTCTCCCTTGGAGTAGTGGTGCAAGCTTCCATGTCTTATTCTTATGAAGAGCTTTTATTTCTTCCTGCATTGCTACCATCCAAAGTGATAAATTTGAACTATTTATTGCTTCTCGGAATGTTGATGGTTCTCTATCTTCTGTTAGGAGACAATATGCAACATTGCCCTCTATAATATAATCAGACTGCCAGGTTGGGGCCTTTCACAGGTTGATCGTTGAACTTCTGTAATTTCATATTCAGCCAGTTCTTGCTCCTTGTGATCTGATATAACTTCAGTAGAATCTTTTTGTTCAATCTTCATTTCTTCCTGAATTGTTACGACTTCGGAATTTTCTTTAGACATGCTATTTTGATCTTTCTCTTGCAGTTCATCTTTTACAAATATGACAACTATACTAATGACGAGCTTGTAAGTAGTGATATCTCACAGTCGATACCCCTTGACTTCATCAGCATACCCCATAAATATACATTTTCTGGATTTTGGATATAGTTTTGTGATACCTTGGGTATTGTACATCACAAACATAGGACTTCTATATGTGTGTAACTAAGATCTATTAGTTTATCAGTCCACATCTCCATGGGTGTCTTCGAATCAATCGATTTTGTTGGTAATCAATTAATCACATAGCAGGCGGTCTTCACTGCTTCTGCCCATAAAGACTTTGTTATACCTGCCGTTCTCAACATGGCTCTAGTTCTTTTAATCAGAGTTCTGTTCATTCACTCTGCCACTCCATTTTATTAAGGAGTGTGATGTACTGTGAATTAACGTTTGATGCCTTCTCAATTACCAAAATCAATGAATTCATCACCAGTATAGTCTCCACCATTATCAATCCTGAGGCACTTGATTTCTTCCTTGTCTGTAACTCAATTTGTGCTTTAAATGTTGAGAAGGTTGGAAATACATCTCCCTTTCTCTTAATAGGATACACCTAACATCTTATGGAGTAATCATCAACAAAGGTCACAAAGTATCTTGCTCCACCTAGACACATAACCAATGTTTGCCAAATATTAGGGTGAATCAATTCTAGAATATCTTTACTTCTAGAATTTGATGCATTAAATTTTAGCCTATGCTGCTTACTTATAACGCAGTGCTCACAGAAGGGTAATGATACCTTCGTGAGACTAAGAGTTAGTTTCTGCTTAGCAAGAATCTTCAATTCTTGTTTTGACATGTGGCCAAGTTTACGATACCACAATTTGTTGCATTTTTTGTAGAACTAACTAATGCATTTGCTTTCATATACGTCTCTCTTATAAGCTTGTATAAGTTTACAGTTATCCTTTTTGCCTTCATTACTATAATTGCTCCTTTGATCACCTTCATAACTTCATTTTGAATGGAGGTCTTGCATTGAATTTCATCCAATTGTCCTAAAGACAATAAATTCTTCTTCAAACCTATCATATGTCATACATTTTGAATAGTGTGAACTATACCATCATACATCTTCAACTTGATGGTTCCAATGCCAGCAATCTACAAGGTATGGTCATTTCCCATGTACACAGATCATGCAGAGATAGATTTATAAATGTGAAACCAATCTCTACAAGGAGTCATATGCCACTTTGCGCCTGAATCCATTATCCAAGCATCAGTGAGCTCTACTATGTTCTTGAACACTGTTGCTACTTCACCGTATAAGATTTCTCCATTGGTAACACATCTCTGAGAAGTTGATGCTTTATAGGCCTTGTCTCCACCCTTCCTGAATAGACATTCACTTTTAAAGTGTCCTCTCTTGCCACAGTTGTAACACTTGAGATTTTTCTTACTTCTAGATTTCGACCTTCCTTGTTTGTGACTCCCAGTAGAATCATGCTCCATTGATCATCTTTTCGTCATCAATAAGGCTTCCACTTGATGCGAACTTGTCAGCTTTTCTTCCTTATTGATGCGTCTGCTTCTTCTTTAAAAGCTGAAGCAGCAACATCATCAAATACCAAAGTATCTGTGATGATATTATCGGCCAAATTAATGATGAGTTAGTCATATGAATTTGGAAGACTTTGAAGTAGAAGCTTCACACATTCAGTTGGATTTACATTATATCCAAACTTTGAAAGTTGAGAGCATAGTGAGGTCAAAGTATTGATATGCTCTATTACTGAAGTAGATTCAGACATTCGAAATATGTAGAGTCTCCTATTCAGAAAAATTTTGTTGTGAAGAGACTTAGCTTCATTTAACTTTATGACATGATCTCATATCTCCTTACTGTTTTTGTTTTCCTCTACACCTTGCAAAATGTCATTCGATAGACTAAGATGCAAATTTGACAAGACCAAGACATCTATTTATTTCCATTTGACATCATCTATGAAATCCGCCGACCTGATGGCCTCCAAGTAGTTATCTTTTACTAATACTACCTTTATCTTCAATTTCCATAATGAGAAATTTGTCCCGTCAAACTTTGTAATATCGAATTTGGTCGACATTGCTTCTATCACAAGAATCGACTCCCATTCTCTCACTTGAAAAAGGGGAATCGCCTTGAATTACATCCACCTAGTATGTAATAAGATTATAGTACACTAAGAAAGTTTCAGGAAAGGATAGAGGGATCACAAATAGTCTCACTTAAAACCCAATCTCCTTAGATAGAGCTTTTCTTAGGCATGCACTCAATCACCTCAAATACTAGCAAAAAATGCCCAAAAAATGACAACAAGAACTCAAGAACAAAAAACCACCCTTAACTCTCAAGAACACCAAAGAAAAACTCGTTTTTTGATGTGAAAGATCAGAACTCGTTTTTTGATGTGGAAGATCAGACTCTGATACCACTGTTAGGAGATGAACTCCATTCGGATAAAGCAAACACACTAATAAAAGAAATTGAGGTAAAAAGGGACACACAAGATTTAATGTAAAAAACTCCTTAACAAATATAGGAAAAAACCACGAGCAATAATAGAAAACTTTGCATTATAGAAAACAAAGATTACAATAGGAAGATCTCACAATCCACACCAAAGATTAATACACAAGGTTATGAGAAAAAGATTTTGGGATATACAAAATCTTAAGCATATGCCTCCTTATATAGCCTTAATGGAGGCTTCTAATCTCACCCACTTCTGATGTGGGATAGAAAACCAACGGTTAAAAATTTTAATGTATAGATTTAAATGATTCATGATAGATACTTAATTTTGAAAATAACCTCTCTATTATATAAGGATAAAGTTGCATACTATTTGATCTCCCCATATCAGATATTTTTATGGAACTCTTTGTTGTTGTACGATAGATACCTAATTGCTTCAAAACTTTAATATATCTTTTGATATTCTAACTACCACATCAAACAAGTTTCTCCTTTGTAATAAGCCAGGTTGTATTGTTTCATTTTTGTCTTTCTATTGTGATTTTTAATTTTTAATTTAGTTTTTGTTTTTTAAATAAAAATTGTTAATGTTTAATAATTACATTTCATATAAAACTTAAAAATAAATTATTTTTATAATTATGTATCCTTTTCCATTAGGGACCCAGGCTCGACCCGACCCACAGCCCGTATGACCCGGCCTGGCCATAGGCTGACCAGCCTGTCACATATATATTGCCATGTTCGGCTCGTGGTCTGGTGGGGCCGATATGGTCAGCCCGTGGCCTGTTTAAACGAGGCCAAAATTAGCCTAGGCGAGCCGAGTCGATTTTTCCATCCCTATTTTTCACTCTTTATTGTTAAGTATATTGGTCCTACCTCCTGTATTCATCTACTTCCAGGGTTTAAAAGGTGTTCCTGTTGTCAATCATACCCAGAACAAAATGGATGGCAAAACTTTCAACTAGATCTGAACTCTTACCATCCTCCATCCGAATACCATAGCCCTCTATTTCCTTTCTAGCTTTCTTCTTTCTTTGATGGTCTGTAAAACAAAACATCAACATATTGAATTGGTTTCCAAAGCTTAATGGACGTAATGCTAACTAAGGAGATAATTTAATATTTACCTTCTATTCAAAATCAGAAGATCAAAAGGCAATTGAAGAAGGCCCTTGGCACATCTCTCAACTCGCTTTACTTCTTCAAAATTGGCAATTGGGCATGGAATTAGAAAAAAAATCAAAATGAAGAACATTCTTCTATGGGTGAATATTCACAACATTCCTTTATAATTTTGGACTACTAAGGGTTTGAGTATCTAGTTAGTTACTTGGGAAAACCGATATGTATGGATGAAAACACTGTGTTGAGGAAAAGGGTAGGATTTGCTCGGTTATGTATGAGTATGGATATTTCTAAGGAAATGAAAGACAACATCCCTATCTTAAGGTTGGCAAATGAACACTTTCTTAGAGAGGATAAGGTTATGGTAGCATACCAATGGAAACCGTCTCTTAAAGCTCAAGGCAAAGAATGAAAACCTACGAGAAGAGTCTTTACTAAAGGTGACTATTAGGAGGTGATGGGTATGGAAAAGTATATTTCGGAAGACAACAAAGAATGTGAGGAAGCAGAACAAGTATCTGAAAACATGAATCAGTTTAGGTTGATAATGATTCTCCTATAAATAGGGAGAGCATTTATAAGGAAAATAGCCCAGATTTAGACCAGCAAGAAGGAGCTCTTTAGAATCCATCGGGTGACCTAAATAAGTCACTAATGAATAAGGGGGAGAATGTACTAGAAACTAGTGGAATTAATCCAAGTGGACAAGTTCGTGATCCCAAACAGAATGAACAAAGCCTACAGAAGGTTGATCTATAGAATGGAGTTTCTCAAGAGGAGCAGTTTGATCAAGTTATCTCTCAGAAAAGTAACAAGAGTAGTAGGAAAGGCTCCAAAGGAAAAAGTAATCTCTTATGACTCTGATTGCATGGAATGTCCGTGGAATAACTAACCCTTTAAAGCTCAATGCGATAAGGGATTTTGTTCTAAAGGAAAAACCTATGGTTTTTTGTCTTTTGGAAACTAAAATTAGAGAAGTTAATATGAATAAACTATGTTGTTTGGGTAGCAAATGGCATTTTCTTACAAACCACCAAAGTCATGCCTATGGAAGGATTAATATTGCTTATGATGGTGAATTCTTAGAGGTGAAGGTTCTGGAATTCAATCAACAATTTATTCACACTAAGCTCTACTTCAAAATGGAAAATTCTAATGCTTTAGCTACATTTGTCTATGGTTTTAACACTATGTTTCAAAGAACCAAACTCTGGAATTCTCTACAAATAATTAAGGTTTTGATTAATGCTCCATGCTTAGTTAGTGGTGACTTTAACACCACTATATTAAGATCAGAAGCAGAAGGAAATTGTAACTTACTTAACTATTCTTCTGATATGTTCGATTGTATGTAGGAGGTGGAACTTACATATTTAAAATTTGAAGGCCATAGGTTCACTTGGTCAAACAAACAAAGCCCTATTTGGCACATCAGGAAAAAGTTGGATAGGGCAATGGTTAATGTGGAATGACTAAATACTTTCTCAGGAAGCTTAGCAAAATTCCTAGACCCTAGAATTTCTGACCATACTCCTATAAATATTGATAACTTGTTTACGACTACCAGAATCCATTATCCTTTCAGGTTTAACAATTTGTTGGTAAATATGGAGGGGAAAGAAGTAATAATGAAAGGTTTGGAGTGTGAGTTCTATGGGACTAAACGGTACATTTGCCTCCAAAAGCTCAAGTCTATTAAATAAAAATTAAAGACCCTTAACTTAAAGAGGGGTCAGAATTTCTCTAAAGAGATAGAAACAACTAGAGATAAACTTTTAGTCATTCAGAAATCATTTGCAGATAATCCCACAGATGGTGCTCTAGCTATAACTGAAAAGGAAGCCCTTAAGAACTACTTGCAATTGGTGGATAATCAATGTTCTTTATTGAAGCAGAGAGCCAGAGTTAATTGGATAAAGGATAAGGATAGATGCATTAAGTTCTTTTTTAATTCAGTGTTAG
Organism: Erythroxylum rufum; assembly: GCA_027478365.1. Lineage (NCBI taxonomy): Eukaryota > Viridiplantae > Streptophyta > Magnoliopsida > Malpighiales > Erythroxylaceae > Erythroxylum > Erythroxylum rufum. The sequence continues at coordinate 64,896,748 of JANIHZ010000002.1, read as the reverse complement.
CTCGAAGAAATGTAAACATAATCACTTCCATTAAAATTGAAGCTGGTGAGGTTGTGTTTGGACAAGATGGAATTGCTAAGAAAGCAATGAATTTTTACAAAAGCCTCCTAGGTTCAAACGTTTCCCCACCAGGATTTGGATCTAATCTTAGGCAGTTTATTTCAACAAGAATTCTTAAAAATAAGGCTTCTTTGTTAATTAGACCAGTTACAGATAAGGAAATAAAGAGGGCTGTTTTTAATATCAATGGCTCTAAGGCACTGAGACCTGATGGTTTGAATGGAGTCTTCTACCAGAAACTTAAAGTAGTGGGGGGGGGGGGGAGTTAGTTAAGGAGGTTGTGCATAAGTTTTTCCTAAAAGGTGTACTACTTAAGGAGATTACAAGACATTCCTATTTTTGGTCCCTAAAAACTCCAACCTAACCACCTAGAGTCAATTCAAACCCATTTCTTGTATTAATTTGCTCTATAAGATCATTGCTAAGATTTTGACAAATAGGCTGAAGGAGGTTTTACACTTACTCATCAGCGAGAACCAAGGAGCTTTTATGAGCAGCGGGGATATTGGGGATAATATTCTTCTAGTGCAGGAGTTTTGAAAGGGTATAATCGCAGCAAAAGCCCACAAAACTGTACTATTAAAGTGGACTTACAGAAAGCTTTTGATAGTGTGAACTGGAGTTTTCTGATACAAACTATGGAGGTCATGAAATTTCCCCATAGTTTCATAAAGTAGATTTAAGAATGCATTACTACTGCTTCCTATGGAATATTGATAAATAGGAGCCCCACGTAAATGCTTAAAGGCAAAAAAGGGCTTAGGCAAAGGGATCCTCTGTCCCCTCACCTATTCCTAATTTGCATGATGGTTCTTACTCAAAGGCTGAAGCATAACACCTCAAAGGACTCCAGATTCAGATACCATTCCAAATGTAAGAAGCTTTCTCTAACATGCTTGTGTTTTGGATGATCTTATTCTGCTAAGCAAGGCTAATGTTCACTCAGTCTCTCTTTTGATGAGTACTCTTAATTCTTTTAAGGAGATGTCAGGTTTGAGTAGCAATCTCTATAAAAGTTATTTCATGCTCTCCAAAAGTGCTTCTCACCTTTCTAATGCCTTGCCTCTAGCTATGGGTATGGAAATCAAAGATCCTCCTCTTCTATATTTGGGCATTCCTATCTCATCCAGGAGGCTAAGGTTTTGTAAATATATCCCATTAATAAAAAAAATCTAGAAAAGATTAGGGTCATGGACTAATAGAGCCCTCTCCTATGGAGGGAAACTTTAGCTTCTGAAGTCGGTAATAATGTCAATGAAAACTTATTGGTGTTCCTACCAATTTCTCTCTAAAGGGCTTATTAAAACAATTGAAAAACTGATGAATCAGTTTCTACGGGGGAAAGGAAACGGTGAGAAAGGAATCACAAAAGTTAGTTGGAAGAATATTTGTCAACTAAGAGAGGAAGGAGGATTAAGATTGGAGTCAATCAACAAAAAAAGAAGAAGATTACTTATGACTAAGAGGATTTGGAGAATCCTAAGTGAAAAGCAATCAATGTGGATTAAATAGATTCACATCTATATATTAAAAGGTGAGAGTTTTTGAGCTCTAAGAATCAAAGACAGATACTATTAGTTCTTTAACCAAATTCTTAGAATGAGGGAAGAAGTTCAGCAGTATATAACTTTTCAAACTGGCGCAAGGAGAAGAATTTCCTTATGGTATGACAACTGGACATAACTTGTCAAATCGAGGCAGGGGAAAGAATTTCCTTATAGTATGACAACTTAACAGGGCAAGGAGCTTTAATTTATAATCAGTTGGCAATAACTCTATTGGAGAGGTTCCTTAAAAAAACTAAGCTTCATGAAATAATTAGAAACAAAATTTGGATGTTATCATCAAATGAGATTAGACTATTGCCCATTCCACAATTTAGAAACCTTGGAGAGAGAGATATTTATTTATGGAATGAGATTCCAGTTTTAGAAATAACTATAAGGGAAGCTAAAATGTTGAGGGATGAGACAGTTAATAAAGTATGATGGTATCCCCTGATTTGGAACAAGGTTCTTAGACCTAATGCTAGTTTTCTTCTCTAGCTAGCTATGTTGAACATACCCATCACTTTGGATAGGCTGAAGTTCCTATCCTCCTCTAAGATATGTATTCTTTGCAACCTAGAGGATGAAACTAGAGATCATCTCTTCTTCGAGTGTGCTTTCTCTAAAGAGATTTGGGCTAAAATCTCTAGACTATGTGCCCCTGGGTTTAACTATTGCAGACTCTCTGACATCCTACTAAAGTTTTCTCATCTGCATATTTCTAAATATGATAGGGCTATTATAATGGTCTCAATTGCTACATGTACTCAAGCAGTTTGGAATGAGAGGAATAACAGAAGGTTTAAAGAGAAATCTAATTCTCTATTCTCTCTTACAGAACTCACTATTGCTAGCATAAGGGAACAAATGACTCTCGCATGGAGAATATAGTCCTCGCTGTCTATTCCTAATTCATGTTACTTAAAAAAGTTTCATACAACTTGGGTTCAGTTCAGAAAAGTAGTGATCTCTCATGTATAGAAATTCCTTGATTCTAGCAGATTATTCATTCACCTACTGACAAAAAACTACTAAAGTATAGGTAGATCTGGACTCACCTGTTGGAAAGGAAAGAGCTTTCTCATATATGCTTCTTCCTTAGTTGCGTCATGCTTGAAGGAACACTGCTGTCCCACCAGATCCCTGTTATCAACATATAGTTTGTTATTTTATGGAGATTCATATATATAAAGAATGGAATCATACCGAGTTGAGAAGCTTACCTTAGTTGAGATAACCCCTTCCGACTTGTCATCGCAAAGCTGGCCCCCAGACCTCCAAAAGAAGGCAATGTCTGAAGAGGCGGAAAACAATATCGTTATACCCTAATCACTAAAAGTCATTGCAATTTTGAAGTTGAATATGTTACCTGAGTTGAGATCTTCTTGGTGCGGAGAAAAGAGTATAAAAAACATCGTGCAACCACATTGCTAGCCTCGCTGTCAGAGCATCGCCTTTCACCCTCCCAAATCGAGAAACATCTGACGATTCGAGAATGACGCATTTCATTATACCCTAAATGTTAAAAGACTTTGCTTACTAAACATTGTTATGAACGTCACCGTTTTGTCTTAACCTAGATATATCAGTGTTTCAGGTGGGTCTATCTCATATGGAAGAGTCTCTCTACTCATGTAAACTTCTCTATTTTTTAAAGAATTTTTTAAATTTTCAAAAAAAATTAAAGAATAGAAATAAGAGGTAAATAAGTCAAAAGGCAATGTGAATGGTGCGTGTAATAAACGGCCAGTGCATGCAATGCATGCACAGACAACGAGAGAAGTCAGAGTTTCATATTTCAAACAGACAACTAAATCACCCTTTAGTTATGTGCTGTCATTTCTTTGTCCCAACTCTCATCTCCATCTTTACTCTCTCCATTTCGTTCTCTCTTCTTTTCTTCTTTTTCTCTTTGGGTGTGTTTTCTTTCTTCTTTTCTTTTCTCTTCACTTTATTATTAAGTATTTAACCAGGGTCTTGGAAGCAATCATGTGTTTCTCTGCAAGTCAGCTCCTTCACCACCCTTCTCACCATGTTCTTCATCTCCTACACTTCTCTGAGCATTGGTTTCTGCCCAAAAGGTACATTCTTTTGCTCTTCCCCTTCTTCTGATCTACACTGACAAACTAGGAATGAGCATTATGTTCAGGATTTGTGGCTCGAGTCTTCTGGGTTCTACTTGATCTTATTGTGTAGTGTAATGTGAATTTTTGGGTTCGATTTAATTTATCAAAAGAAGCTCTGCTCGTCCTACATTTTTAAGTGGGTTGATTCGATTCCCGCTGATTTTCAATTTTTTTTAAGCTCACAGTACCATATAGTGTGGAGACGGCTTCCTACTAAGCTGTTTCTATGCCAAGCACTGCTAATGTAGTTCGTAATCAAAACCCTTCCTTGTTTCCCCAGTCAATGGTTGGTTGAGTCGTAGCAAAAAGGACATGATTTTGCTTGCTGTATGAAAAATTAGGTTATTGACTTTATCAATCAATTGACGAATAGTTGTACTTGTGATAGATACGGGACATACATATGCGTTTTCCTTTATATAAGAAAGTCTTATCTGAGCTGTCCCATTCTTGGAATCTACGCCAATCCTGAATAGGAAAGGGACTGCACGGGGGGGAAATAAGAATTTGCATGTGGAAAAACAGGTATTCCGAGCATGGCTCTTCTTATTTCCTATCTGGGACTTTCATGGTCAATGGTACAAAAGGGAGGAGTGGGGACAAAAGAATGAAACTTGATTTTAAAATTTTTGATGCTGGCATCTTGATACTGTCCAGTAACTGATGGGTAGCTTTTAATAGAAGAGTTTTAAAAGCGGTGGAGCCATCTGCAGGGGAAGCTATTGACTGTGCAGTCCATTGTGGAAGTGTTTCATCCATGTTTAGTTAAATATTTAATGGAGCACTTATTTGTGACAGATTGACAGTCTTGCTGTTGGCCTGGTGCCATTGATGTCAATAGTATTCCTGTGGTGATAAGTGATAGTGCAGGGAATGGAACTCTGGTATCCTTTCCCAGAATCATTCGATTTGTCTCTCATGCAAAAAGTGGTCATATGGTAGGTGTAGAAATTAATGTCTTTTCAAAGTGAGTCATATACTTGAAGTTCAAGTAATAATACACTTCGCATTTAATTAGGTTCCTGTCTTTCTGAGAATATGTAGTTAGATAGAACTGCAAATTGTCATTGCACAAGTTCTACTGCTAGCAGTTTGTCTTACTTGCTAGCAATCTGTTCATTCAATCCTGTAAAGTGTTAAGTGTACCCCTTTTCTTTTATTGTCGTTTTGTTTCAATAGATATTTTGGTCAACTTAATCCTGAATGTCAAATCTGATTTTAGACTGTTGCCAATACATGTAAAAGAGCTTCTGATTCCTACCCCAAAGGAACTCTTTAAGCTTTCTCTTTTCCACCAGGCTTCTTTTTCATTACTTGCTGTGTGGTTAGTACTTGAGTTAACATGTACAAAAAGAGTTAACACGTTTTGCTCTGTTGAAGTTTTCAGAGTGTAGTACCTTGCCATAACCATGCAACCTGAGTTTTTCTTGGTGATGTGAACCAAAGACCGTGAACATGCGACACGGTCTTTGGTTCTTTTAATTACCCTTCATAGCTTTTTCTTCTTGAATTTAGTTATGCATAAGTTTTGCAGCAAGAGGTGACTTGAATGTGCTCCTACTGCTGAAATCTTATTTGTAGTTTCTTAAGTTATTAATAGCTAAAGACATATAGGATCCCTATGGCATAGTGAATAACGGTGATGTGAAATATGTAGTGCAGTGCTATCAAATAAGCGGATATACAATAATTAAGCCTTGTATACAAATTTTCATTTGTGGAGTCTTTTTTGGGTGGCTGTGCATGCTGTTGTTTGAGCAGGCATTCACTAAGATTATAATTCTATGAGCTTTGTTGTTATCTTGCTTTGAAAATGATGGCAACTCGTATTTGTTTTAGTTTCCAATTCATGCTAAAATGTATTGGAGTTGGCAGTTTAAAAACATTTCGATCTTTTACTATTGCAGTATTCTCTTGATATTAGTGAATCTTTATGGTTACTTTTGGAAGTTCTATACTTGTATGCTGTGCTGCTTAAGTTAAACTTTATGATGTAATATGATTGTTTAGGTTCGAAGACTACAATTATGGAGCTGATCTTAGCTTCAAGGAGTTTGATCTCTACAACCACTGGACATAAAAGATCGAAGTTAAGGTTCTGCAGAATTTGCAGATTGATGTAATTTTGAGATTCGAAGCAGGGAGTGAAGCCAATGGTCCGTGTAGCGTAGGTTAAACGTATCAATTATTAGAAGTCATTTGCATAACTGTTTTTGCTTATTTCTTTGGCAGATAATGACTTGCCAATTTATATTTTCATTTCCCCTTCTCATTTTATGTCTTTATCATATTTAATATTTATTTTCTATACCCTTCCCCTCTTTAGTCCTTCGTGCTTGCTTTGTTGATCTCGCTCATCAATTGTAATTTTGCACAACATTGTTGGTTGATACAGCTTCTCTACTAGTTATGAGTAAGGCTGCATATTATTGAACTTTCCAATATCCCACATATTAGCAGAAATTTTACTAAATTGTTGTTATTGCTGGTTGAAGCAAAGTTAGTTTTATTGGTTTCGTGAAGCTGCAGTTGAAGCTACTTGTCGATGGGGCTTGCCAAATAGTACATACCTATAATATTAGGCCAGTACAATGATGATGCATTAGTCTTAACTAATAGCTTTTTCAATTAAAGCTTATATATAATCTTTGTGAACGTTGGACAAAAATAATTGTGAGTTTGTGTTCTTAAATATTTTGTATGCTTGGCAACCTTATGGTATACTATTTAGTTTTGATCTTATTAGTTAAGTGTTATATCTATTTGGTTGCACATATTTCAATGAATCATTTCTTCAAACGGCTTAAAGGATGAATATCTATATAGAAGATGATTAATTTGTTAAACTAACAAGAACAATGTAAATAATCTAGATAAGAAAAATCAATAAATCATACATTAAGATTACGAGGTTTATTTATATGAAATTTCAATTATAAACAAAGATTGATTTTTTATGTTGAAATAATAATTATCTGTCTTTACTTGAAGTATCTATGTCTTTACTTCAATTATAATAACTACCTTCTCTCTATGGCATAAATTTAACTTAATCAAATTTATTAAGCATAGTTAATATGTTTAGTTATCATAATAGTCTATGATACTTTCATTATCTAGTTATGAAGTATTTATTCTCTCAACAAATGGATAATACTTCTCTTTTCAATTCTTCGTACAATCTTTAAGATTGAATCTATGTCAATAATTAACAGTAAAGAAAATAAATTTGATCACTTGATAATCAAATCGTGTATTGATAATCGAAAGATCCTTATAATCTACATTTCTAACCCTAATTAGGGTTTCTAGCCATTAAACATAATGAATACAAAGTACAATTAATTCAATCTCAACACAAGGAAAAGATTAAAAGAAAGGAATAAGAGAAGTTGTCACTTGCTCCTCAATCTTGCTTCGAATCCTCCTTTGAATGATAAGAAATACTAAAATTATGAAAACAATATTAAGGTGGATGTCAAAATCCTTCCAAATGTCCCCAACATTAATCCTAGTAAGAGTATTTATAAATAGGCTTGTAAAAGTAAAGTCCTAGGCTAGTTAAACTTGAGAAATAATAAGTCCTCGTAACTTTTACAAGAGAACCACTATCATACTAGCTAGTATTAAAACTAGCTTCAGCTAGCGGCCTCCTCTGCAACAGCTCAGGCAGTTGGCTTAGCGGGTTTATTCATAATATTGACAGGTGCTCTTCGGTCTTAGCGGAGCTCTGGGGAGTATTTACCGGGCTCACACTCGCGTGGAACTTAGGGTATCGTCGGATCGAACTGGAAGTTGACTCAGCAGTGGCCCGCCAACTCCTCTCCTCCTTGGCCGACCGATCCTCGATACTTAACCCCATTGGCCAAGGGATTAATGAGCTGTTTACACGGAACTGGACGGTCGTGCATCGCCACATCTACCGTGAGAGCAACCGCTGTGCGGACTGGCTAGCGCGATATGCTACGCATTTTGTGCTTAGTGTTACTTATTTTGATCTCCCTCCCATTGGGTGTTACGTCATCCTCCTTGAGGATACGTCCGGGATCTGTTTCCCGCAGCACGTCGTGTAATCGGTTACCTTTTCCCTCTTATAAAAAAAAAAACTAGCAACCATTTTTTCCTTTAACTTTTTATGTAAAATAGTAATAAGTTTAGTGTTGGTCCACTCTGACATCGGTCTTATTTTGTTTATCAACCTATTTGAAGCTCACGAAAGATAGGCACTCATCTCAGTAAGTTTGGTTCCTCTTATGCCTTTTTTCTATTAATGACATTTTTGAGCTAGATTAGTTTCTAATGTCTTCTACAAAATTGTTTTTTGTTTTCTTATTTTTCAGATGACTCTAATATCTCCTCAATTAGACAAACGGTAGAGAAAGTTGCACCCAGTTTCATGTTTTCTCCTCAAGCTCATCACCTACAAGATAATGAATTAAACATAAGAAAATATCACATGATCCATATAAAACATACTATAAAAGTGTCGAATACCATTAATTTCAAAAAAAAAAAAAGTGTCGAATACCAATTAATTTAATCCTAAGTAATATGTAAAATATAGATCTAACAAATTCTCATAACTTATTACTTTTCATCAAGAAATCAATAACAAACAAACCTTAACCACTAACCTAGGCTAAATTAAAATAAGAACAATTACACTTTTGTAGGTATATAATGATATTTAGCATATATCATAAGCTTTAAACCTCTAGGTTTCTCTAGTAAAGTAGTTATAGTTTCTTAAGAGTTTACTTAAATATTGCCTACAAATAGTGATTTGAACTCATTAGTTAGCTTTATAGTTACCAACATAAGATATATAATTTCAAGTCTCAATTGAATTGCAAAAACTTAACATATAATATTTCATAAATAAATAACTATACAAACATGACAATACAAATACCATTCTACCTCCTTCATTAAACTCAAACACTTAAATTTGACATGTCCTACAAAATATCACTCATTCATACAAGTATTTGAAGTTTTTATAAAAATAATCTAATCTCCACTACTTAAATAGATAAGTGTAAGCAAAAATCAAAAGGACTTTGAAAAGATTATAATGGGGCCAAAGAGCTAAGCAGGCTAACTAAGGAAAGGAAAGAGGAGACAAAGAAATATTAATAAATTAGTAACAAATAAATCAAGAGAAACTTGAATCCTCACATAAGTAACTCCTCATATTCTTGTAACCACCCTATTTCTTTCATTATCTTCAAGCACAAGTATCCATGCCAATCGATTTTTAATACTTTATTTTCTTTTTTCTTTTCACATTTTTTTACTTTTAAAACTATTTTAACTTTTTTAATTGGCATGAGATTCCCTTTTTATATTGCCCACCCCCATTTATTTCATTGTATCCCAATCCTAAAAATATCAAAACATCAATAAAAGCTTTACTAACCATGAATTGTAGAGTAAATATTTGTTATTTATTTAGGTTCAATATTCTTTAGGAAAAGGTTACCAAGAAAAAGCTTAAATTCATATAAAACTAAAAGGGGCTTATAAAAGGTAGACTATTTGGGTCAAACTTAAATTCTAAGTACTTTTTAAAATCATTTTAACGTTTGAACCTATCTTACATTTAATCTCAAAAAGATGAAATTCAAATTCTAAAAATTCAAAGTTAAAAAGCATATCCATGTAAGAAAGAAAATTTTATATGAAAGCCCAATTCCTTATCAGATCTCTCACATCAAATCAAAGCGCAATCACTTAAAATTTTTAACCTTCTAGTATTCATAAAGTCAAGATTTGTATAGCAATCACTTAATCATATTATACATATAATTTTAACAGTCAATCTCAAGTAAAAATCATTCAAAAACTCATCATTAACTAAAGTATATTAACTATACTTAAATATACAATTAAAAATAAAGATAAATCATAATTTTTAATCTAAAACACATAAATCACATGAACTATACACATAAACTAAAAATTTAGATTATCATGAATTCATCCTCTCATGCTTAATCGTTATAATGCACTCAATGTCAAAAAAGTAAGATAATGAAAGCAATCATGAAAGATAATAAGGTAGAGAAAACTCCCTTTCTAGCCATGCCTAGTTGGTAGGGTACAATTCATGAAAATCCATCACAAAAATACTTACAAAAGAAATTAAATTAAATATCAGCAAGAATAAAAAATTAAGAAAATAAAATAAACTAGGATTAAAATGTTGGATTACCTCCAGACAAGCATTTCTTTATAAGTCTTTTAGCTAGACTAGATCACCAAGTAGGACTAGTCGTTGAAAGAAATTGTGTAAATTTCATCCATACTACCACTTTAGAAGTAGTTCTTCAATCTTTGTCCATTGATCATAAATGACTTTCCATATGTACCTTCAAATTCAATTACACCATAGGTTTGTACCTCATTGTTACAAATGGTTTAAACCATCTAAACTTCAATTTCTTTGGAAATAATTTAAAATAAGAATTACAAAGCAAATATTTTATCCCATTTTAAATTCTCTTCTCAAGATATTTTTATCATGAAATATGCCTTGGATCGCTCCTCGTAGACTTAAGTATGCTCTAAAGAATCTTTTCAAAACTCATTGATTTCATTTATTGGAGAAGCCTTTTCTTACTAGCTAAATTAAAGTCAAAATTGAGTTTCTTTAGTATCCACAAAACCTTATACTTAATCTCAACCAGGAGGTAACAAAACTTGTCAAATAGTAATCAGGGACATGCCAAGGGAGTCTTAAAAGTTGTGCTATAAGTCTAAAGATCATCATCAAGTTTCAATGCCCAATTCCTCCTAGAAATATTAATCATTTTCTCCAAAACCTACTTAAGCTCGTAATTATATACCTCTAATTAGCCACTTGTTTAAAGATGAAAAGTGGTTGAAGTTATAAAAATGCACCATTCTTCTTCAAAAGTAAACTTAACCTATAATTATAGAAGTTAATACCATTGTCACTAATGATAACTCAAGGGACACCAAAACGAGATAAGATGTTCCTTTTCATGAATTTCACTATACTGGCATCGATATTGTTGTCAAAACTACTGCCTCCATCCAATTTGAAATATAATCAACTGTTACTAGGATGTAGGTATTTTCATATAAAGAGGGATATGATCCTATAAGATCTATGTTCTATACATCAAATACTTTTACTTTTAGAATCATACCCTAAGGCATCTCAATATTTCCTATACATTGGAATTGGTTATATGTTAATGCAAAGTTCCTAAAATCTAAAAAAAAATGTAGGTCAATAAAACTCAAATTGTAAAACTTAGTAGCAATCTTGATAACACCATGTTGTCTACCATAGGGGGATGAGTGATACTAATGTAAAATATATCTGATCTCCTCATCGGGTGCATATCTTTATATAATCCCATCCGAACATCTTTTGAATATAAGGGGATCTTTCCAATAGAAAATTTTAACTTGGTAGAGAAATTTAATCCTCTGGTGGTAGGGGAGATCTATTGGGACAATTCTCCAAATAAGAAAATTCATAAAATTAACAAACCAAGGGTCTTTATTTTAATGAACAACTTAAAGCTTCTTAGTGAGAAATTTATTAGTGATGTGCTCCTCATCCACATGATCTCCTTGCTCCAGTCTTGACAATTGATATGTTACTAAGTGCTTTAACCCTTTCTTATCTAAAATTTCCAAGTTAAATCCCTGAATTAACTTTGGCTTAACATCTTTTTTAGACAATAGATATTTAAACATTGAATGGTCAATATAGACAATCGTTTTAGAGCTAACAAGATGAGATCTAAACTTAAAAAATAAACACAATAGCAAAAAGTTCTTTCTCAATGGTAACATAATTAATTTGTACATCATTAAGAACTTAACATAATATATAGCAAAAAGCTTCTTATCCTATTTTTTCCTTAAAACAAATCAAAATGTACGAAAACTAAGACCACACATCAACTCAAAGGGGAGCTTATAGTTGGGTATAGCCATGATAAAAGCCAAAGTTAGCTCCTTCTTCAACCTATTAAAAGCAATAAGACTTTCTTTAATAAATTAAAAAATGAGCATCTTTTTGTAGTAATTGACATAGATGTTAAGTAATTTTAGAAAATTCCTATATAAAACACTAACAAAATCTAGTGTGTCCAAGAAAACTTTTGACTAAACAAAATAAAGTCTGGCATGGAAATATTTGTTAACTTCCACTTCAAATTTATCCACTTTAATCCTTTGTATAGAGATCAAAATCCCTAACACATAGTTGGCAGCTAGGAAGGATCGCTAGACCAGTAGGCAGACTAATCATTCATCTGTAATGATGATGAAAGATGACTGAAGGAACTCGCAAACGAGAGTCTAGAGTCAATCTAAATGGAACCTGGAATACTAGACATGCTACTTTTAACAAAGGAATGTAACTAAAGGGATCCGAGGAAGTAGAATTAATACAATGAATTTAAAAGCATCAAACCTCTCTTGTTCAAAAGAATTGAAACACATCGGAATGGTACCAGCCGTACTTAATAATAGAAGGATTTGGCAGAAATATGTAAAATTATTCCTCCTAAAAAGATTATTCCAAAATAAGTGGGCAATAGATATGAGAGGTGCTCCAGCGGCAAGGTAGAAATGGAGCCTGGTCTGATCCTCTTTCTTGGTGTTTCAGCCCATTATATCTTATTATGAAGTTGGCTTGGGAGGATAGCAAGAACTCAGAGCCTTCACATCCACCCTTGTCGATGAAACATCTTATAGCAAGTAGGTTACCTCGCCTCCCAATCTTGTTCTTGTCTTTTTGATTCTCTCATATTATTAGTCCCCTTTTTGGCTTTTGTAAGACTTATATGTGTTAAGCATAGGAAAAAAGGATCCCCCTTACTGAAAGAATTAGAGTTCCAGTTTTTAATTTTTTTCTGAAGTCATATTGGAATTTATGCCTTCTAGTATCCCTGCTATCGCAGACCCATTCTTTCTTATACTATGAAACGTCATTTTTCTCAATTAAATACTAAATTGTTATCTTCATATTATTACAACATATGCTTTAGATTAAGCAAGAAAACATCAAAAGAAGACTAAAAAACTAAAAAAACCATCTATAAATATCTTGATTATTTTCTTTTTCATATTGGAGAAAATAGTTGCCATACAATGTTGGAAAATGGATGTAGTTGCACAATCTAAAGGGTATCACGAATGTGTTCATAAAGACATATAAAAGTTGTCTTCTCTTAATCTTTATATGCCACTAGGAATTGGTTATATCCTAACTTTCCATAAAGGAAACAATAAAATTTATGCTCTGCCAATCTTTCCAACATATTACTAATGAATGATAGAGGGAAGTGATATTTTTGAGTGGTAGCGTTTAATTTTTTGTAATTAAAGCACACCCTCTACCTAGCGATAATCCTAATGGGATCAACTCATCCTTCTCATTAGTTACTAGGGTTATGCCTTCTTTTTTTAGTACTACCTGCATCTAACTCCCCTGAGAACTATTAGAAACAATTCATATGGCTCTTGCATTTAAAAGTTTACTTACCTCATAGCGCATAACTTCCTTTATTTGAATTGAGTCATTACTGATTCTCCATCCTACTCTTTTGGTTATTCTTATAAGGATTTGATGGGAGCATCAATATAAGCCAAACCCTATGAATATCATAATTGTTCCATGCAATCACCGTCTTTTGCTCTCTTATAAAATTAAACAACTTAGTTTCCTATACATAACTCAAAAAAGAAGAAAAAAGCATGATAGGTATACCTTCTCTTAGGTATGCATAGTATAAATGAGGAGGCAATAATTTCAGTTAGATTGTAGGTGTTTTTTTGCATAGATGGTAGGGGTTTAGGCTTTCCACCTCTGAACTCCTTAAAAACTTAAGAAACTTAGGAACCATAGTCCTCTCCATTCAACCTAAAAGCATAATCAATAATGTTGGACTCCTCCTCCTTACCAACAACTCCTAAGGCCAAACATGCTTACTTCCAAGGGTGTATATGTAACTATAAGCAAGGTAGCATATACAATAGAATCAATATTATCAATCTTATAACATGTATCATCAAAAGTAGGTTCTTTTAAGAATTTGAATATGGTTAACTCCTCCTTTTTATCCTCCAATCTTAGTATTAACTTATTGTCATTTACATCAATTATCATCCTTTCAATAGCTAAAAATGGTCTTCCTAAGATGACAAGAACCCCAACATTATACTCTATGTCCCTAATTAAAAAAATGGTAGGAAATATGAATAGTTCTACTTAAACAACTAAACAATTAGGTTTTCTATTACCCCATTTAATTATCTAATGGATCAATTCACTAGCTAGAGTGATATTATAGTAGGCTTGAGTTTCTTAATTACAAGTTTACTTAAAAGAGACAAAGGTATATAGCACCTAAATCACATAAACAATTATAATTAACAGAATTACCAAAATGGCAAGGAATCACAAAACTCCATCGATCCTTTAACTTCAGAGTTAATTTGTTTTGCATGATCTCACTACACTTGTCAGTTAAGGGCATTATAACATAATCTTTAAGTTTGTTTTTATTGTAGACAAAAATTTTCAAAAAATTCACATGAAATATCATTTGAACTAATGCTTCAATGAAGAGTATGTTGATATGAAATTTTTTTAAACTTTTTATAGTTATCTTCATCTTGCCTCTTGTTCAACCTTTAAGGGTACAAGATGGTTGACACATAAGATTTAACAAAAGTTATAGGTATCTTCTTAAGATTGACACTTGTTAAAAGTAAAACTGACACCAATTTTACCACTATTTTTATCCGAATCTAAATAAATACTAGTAGGTTGGATTGGTGTTAGTCTACTTTTGTTTCCTCTATTTACTTCTTCTTCCACTAGCAGTAATGTGGAAATTTTCCCACTTTTTAAGTTAATGGAACACAACTAATCTATAGGGTTCACCTTTTCACTAACAGGAGGTTATTCTTGACCTCTTTCAGTTCCTTTCTTATCCAATTAGGTAACTTGTATTTTTAAATTGCAAATGGATGCACTGTTTTTTAAGTTTCACCTATTTATCTGATTTTTCTAACTTTGTGTTCACATAAGATATGAACTTCTTGAGGATCTCTTCTATAGTGTTGCCATATGACAACAAGGACTATGGAAACTAAGGTTTCTTTAGGAACCTAAGTGGTCTTATAGATATGCCTACTCTAACTCCCTACTCTTTCTTTTTGGAGATTTAGATGATTTATCTATTATAGGAAAATGACTCATTCAAAATTTTCTATCTTTTATAGGTAGCTTGAAATTTGCTTCTTTATTAAGGTTGGCTTAACATTTATGCATATATGGGGTATGGACCCAACACAAGTATCTTCACCTAATTCAAGAGACCAACTATATAATCCTAAAACTACTTAAACCTTATAACAGGGTGCTTTCGATTTTCCATTTACCATTTTGGTTGATGAATTTCATTCCAAATTTTTAATAATTTGCTTGACCTCTTTAGTAATTTTTGTATATCTGGTCCCTTACATAACTATGTCAACCAAAGTCTAACCTATTAGTATAAGGCCATCGTAGAAGGATTCATAATTAGCCATAATAAATACTAGTGATATGAGCATTGCTAGGTAGAGCTTAATATCTTTCCCATGCTTTATAAAATGCTTACCCTTATTTTTGTGCAAAGCTTTAAATCTGCTTCCTTAACTTAGTGATCTTATATAGAGAGAAAAATCTCAGTATGAAGGCATCATACACTTGATTACAATCCTTAAAAAATTCACATTAATAGATAGTAGCTAGGTTCTTACTTGCTCTCTTATGCAATATGGAAAGTACTTCATCTAAAGCTCATCTTTTGTAAGGCCATTTTGTAGAAGTGTCTAAATCACTAAATAGAATTCCTTTATGAATGCGATTGTGTCTTCCCAGGTAATCCATTAAAGGTTAGAAGTAGGTGGACATGTACTAACTTCAACTTATAGTTCTCGCCTTTTGACTCAATATAATACATGCAAGACTCACACTGATTATAGATAATTAGATGTACCCCATATTCATCGTTTGTGGTTACTGCTACTCGATATCTACAATAATATTATCTTGATTGGCAGTCATCACTTCTCTTTTTTCTCACTTTATTTTATCTATAGGTTTGTTTGATTTTAGGATCAAATTAAAATAAAGCATCAAAGTTTTCACTCCTAGATCTCCTATCTTGTATCAACTACCTAAAAAATGAAAAAAATCAAAATCAAAAGAAAAAGAAAAGGAAAATAAAAAGAATAAAAGACTAATATTAACAAAATAGCAATTATGTGTTCCATAACAATGGCGCTAAAAACTTGATCTAACTAATTTTGCAAGCATCACTACAAGAAATTGTATTTTTAGTGAAAGTAAAAGTTGTCACTAAAAGCAGTAATATTAGTCACTATTATTAA
>JANIHZ010000002.1:64834171-64845313 GCA_027478365.1 Erythroxylum rufum | reverse complement strand
GTTTTGCTTTCGTTCTTTCGTTTACTTTTGCTTCCATTTTTCGGGTTGGGATCCGGTTTCGAGATCGGGTTCCAACAAGCGAAGTCTGTATTAGAACCCATATTAACTACATTTGAACCTCCAACAGTTGTTCTAGCATTGTAGGTGATATCTATGTTCAGCTACAACTTCAAGTGAACAATATAAACAAAGTTGATCAAAAGGGTGTTGACTTAATGACATATTTGATATCCCATATTGGAAAATTATGAAGATGGGAGAGTATCATTAAGTTATAAAAAGAATGTTCCTTTACCTTTGTTTAATAATCGCAAAACAAAAAAGTCTTCCTCCATAAGACTTTGTTTGTTTCTCCCTTATTTGTAATTCTTCTCTTTAAAATAGTGGAGTTTTTTAGTGGTCACTGAGTAGTAGGCAAGTCTGAACCTAAAAAATCTTTGATGTTCTTGTTTTGGATGTTCTATTTATTATTGTCTATTTAATAGTTATTTTTAGGTATAGTTGTAGTGACATATTATGCTATTAATTACATGTATAAGAAAATTCTGAGGGGTATTTAAGTTGACCAATGTGTTCACCGACTCCTGAAAAATTGAACTGGTGTAATTAGTGGTGTAATCGTTCACTCACTATTCACTTGTGCAATAGGGTGAAAGTATTATTGGTGGAAAACAATCCGAATTCCATAACAATTGGTATCAGAGCTAAGGTTTTCTGAGTATGCTCTATGGTTGCATCTTAGTCTGATCTTCCACACCAGAAAAGATTTTCCTTAGGTTATTGGCATTCCACATTGAAGGTTATTGAATAGAAGTTGAAGCAAAGATGGCAGAAATCAAAGATACGACCGCACCAGCCACGTCAACAGCTTCTACCTCGTTCATTCTGGTAAAGACTACTGTGAAAAATGCAAGATTAGTAGTGGAAATTTTTTATGGAACGAGTCATTTCGACATATGACAAAGTGAAGTTCTAGACACTCTCTTTCAGCAAGTTCTAGATATTGCCATTGAAGAACAAAAACTAGAAGAGATGGACAAGGAAGAATGGAAGACTATCAATCGTCTGGCATATGGTACAATTTGATCTTTTCTGTATAGAGAACAAAGATATCCATTCTGTAAGGAAACTTCTGTAAGTAAATTGTGGAAAGCATTAGAGGAAACATTTTTGAAGAAAAGTAGTAAAAACAAGCTTTACATGAAGAAAACAATGTTTCGCTTCACTTATGTTCCTGGAACCACTATGAATGATCTCATCACCAACTTTAATCAGTTGGTAGCTAATGTAATGAATATGGATGTGACATTTGAAGATGAAAATCTAGCTTTGATGTTATTAGGATCTCTTCCTGAGGAGTTTGAGATCCTTGAAACTACTCTACTCCACAGAAAAGTTAAGGTTTCTCTGAGTGAAGTTTGTGCTGCCTTGTACAATTATAGTTGAGGAAGAAAGACAAGAAGGAAGCACATTTAGAGCAACAGAAGCATTGGTAGTCACAGGTCGTTCGTAAAGCCAAAAGATGGGAAAGAAAGGGAGATCAAAATCCAAACCAAATAAGGATGAATGTGCCTTTTGTCAAGAGATTAGGTACTGGAAAAAGGATTGTCCAAAGCTGAAGAATAAAGGCAAACCTAATAAGGGAAAGGCTATTACATATTAGAATGTTGCCGAGTGTGATGATGTAGACTCAAATCTTTCATTGGTTGTTACATCCTCAATAAGGCCTTTTAGTCCATGGTTGCTATATTCAGGTTATAGTCATTATATGTGTCCCAATTGGGATTAGTTCTCTGATTTTAGAGAGCTAAAAGGTGGAGTTATCTACATAGAAAATGATAATCCCTACACTATGAATGGGATTGGTTCAATTTGCTTGAGGAATCATGCTGGAACAACCAAGATTCTGATGGATGTCAGATACGTGCCAAATTTGATAAAGAATCTCATTTATGTGGGAGACCTAGAATCAAAAGGCTACACTGTAAATACAACAAATGGGATCATGAAAGTCATCTCTGGTGCACTTGTGGTGATGAAAGGAATTCGAAGGAACTATAACTTGTATTACTACCAAGGAAATGCAGTTATTGGAACAACAACAGTAACTTCTAGTGATGATCAAAAGCTAGAAGCAATCAACTTATGGAATATCCGTTTGGGACAGGTAGGTGAAAAATTCTTGAAGATTGTAGTAAATCAAGGATTGTTGAAAGGAGTTTGGGACTATAAATTATATTTCTATGAGCATTGTGTCAAAGGGAAGCAAACAAAAGTGAAATTTAGTAATGAAATCCGTGATACACTCTGATGTGTGGGGACCTTCCGAAACAGTTTATATGAGAGGAAAACACTACTATATGACCTTTGTCGATGATTTCTCCAGAAGCATATGGGTGTATACAATTTAGATAAAAGATGAAGTGTTGGGAGTCTTCCTCACTTGAAAGAAAATGATGGAGACTCAAATATGCGAAGGATCAAACATCTCCGAACATCCAGACAAATAATGAAGGAGAGTATAAAAGTGATCCATTTATGAAAGTCTGCGAAGAAGTATACGACACTTCATTGTTAGAAATACACCATAACAAAATGGAGTGGCATAATGCATGAATTGGACATTGTTGGATAATGTTCGGTGTATGTTGTCTAATGCTAGGTTGGGTAAAAAGTTTTCGGTTGAGGCTATATCATAAGCAAGTCACCTCATAAATCGCTTACCATCAACTGCTATTGGTGGCAAGACGCCTTTGGAAGTATGGTCTGGGAAACCTGCTATAGATTATGATTCCTTATGTGTGTTTGGTTCCACCACATACTACCATGTTAAGGAATCAAAGTTGGATCCTAGAGTAAAGAAAGCAATTTTTATGGGAGTCAATTATGGTATGAAAGGATATCGTCTTTAGTGCCCAGAGACGAGGAAGATAATCTTTAGCATAAATGTCACCTTTGATAAATCTACCATTTTGAAAAATGTAACAACTGAAGGTGGTCAATAGACTGGTGGTACTCCACAGCAAGTGGAGTGTGTTCCAAAATAGGTGGAGTTTGAAAGAAGGATTATAAACCCAGCAATAAATAATGAAGTAAATGGAGACACTCCTATAGTAGAAGAGGAGTTGAATGAAGAAGAGGTTCAAACTTAAGAACCTCCACAACAACAAAATGAATCAATTGCATTAAGTAGGCCAAAACGAAGAATCCAAAGACCTGCTCGCTTTGATGACATGGTGTCTTGTGCATCTAATTGCAAATGATGAAACTCCTATCACTTATCATGAAGCAATCCAAAGTTTTAAAGCAGATAAGTGGGGGATAGCCATGAATGAAGAAATGCAATCCCTTCATAAGAATCAAACATAGAAGCTAGCTAGTGTACTGAAGGAAAAAAAAGACAATTGGATGCAAATAGGTATATGCAAAGAAAGAAGTATTTCCTAACAAGAATGATGTTCGTTACAAGGCAAGATTGATGGCTAAAGGCTACTCTCAGATGGAGGGAATTAATTATAATGAAGTCTTTTCTCTAATTGTGAAATATTTCTTCATTAGAGTTCTATTGGCCTTCTTAGCATAATTGGACTTGGAGTTAGTGCAGTTGCATGTAAAAATTGCATTTTTTCATGAAGATTTGGAAGAGGAAATCTATATGACTCAGCTAGAAGGATTCAAGGTTACTATCAAGGAGAATATGGTATGTAGATTAGAGAAATCATTGTACGGATTGAAGCAATCTTCGAGGCATTGGTACAAACGATTTGACAAGGTCATGATAAGGCAAAGGTACACAAGAAGCAAATATGATCACTGTGTGTATTTACACAAGCTACAAGATGGATCCTCCTACATCTATCTTCTTTTATATGTTGACGATATACTGATAGCTTTAAAGAATCTAAGAGAAATTGAGAGAGAAGATTCAGTAGAATTAAGAGTTTGAAATGAAAGATCTGGATAAAGCCATAAAGATTTTCGATATGGAGATAAGCAGGGAATGAAAGTTAGGGAGGTTGTGTTTAACTCAAAAGCAATATTTGAAAAAGGAAGGTTCTACAATGTTTTGACATTAATGAAAAGTCAAACCTTATTAGTACTCTGCTTGCTCTTCATATAAAGCTTAGCGCATCCTTACTTCCAAAGAAAGATACAAAAAGAGAGTACATGACAAAAGTACCATATGCAAATGTGATTGGTAGCTTGATGTATGGTATGGTGTGTAAAAGGCTCGACATTTCACTAGCAGTAGGAATTGTGCGTAGGTATATGCATGCTCCAGGTAAGGAGCATTGGTAGGCTGTGAAATGGATTCTACGATACATTCTAAATATCATAGATATAGGATTAATGTTTGAGTAGGACGAGAAAGGTGGATATTATGATGCTGACTATATTGGTGATCTAGATAAACGTCAATTAACCACTAGTTATGTGTTTACTCTTGCTAAGGGACTATTTAGTTGAAAGTCCTCCTTACAGTCAACAATGATTGTCTACTACAGAAGCAAAGTATATGATACTTTCAAAGGTTGTTGAGGAAGCAATTTGGCTTCAAAGGTTGTTTGATGAACTGGGAATTAGACAGAAGCATGTCAAAGTACATTGCGATAGTTAGAGTGCTATTCATTTAGCAAAGAACCAAGTTTATCATGCAAGGATTATGCATATCGATGTTCACTTCCATTTTATACAAGGGATTCCAAAAGATGGTGGGATAATACTCTAGAAAATCTTGATCTCTAAAAATCCTACAAATATATTGACAAAAGTGGAGACTGTTAACATTTTGAGAATTTGATAGCAATTGGAGACACTACCGAATATAGTTTTATTTATGAGACGATAAAGATTGGAAATATGTCAAAGTGAAAATTTGTTGACTTAATGACATACTTGATATCCCATATTGGAAAATTGTGAAGACGAGAGAGTCTCCTTAAGTTATAAAAGGAGGGCTCCTTCAGTTTTGCTTAATCATCCCATAACAAACAAGTCTTCCTCTCTTATAAGACTTTGTTTATTTGCCCCTCATTTGTAATTCATTTCTTTAAAATAGTGGAGTATTTTGGTAGTGTTCGAGGATGGGCAAGTCTGAACCTCGTAAATCTCTAATGTTTTTGTTTAGAGAGTTCTATTCATTATTGTCTATTTAATAGCTATTGTCGGGTAGCTGTAGTGATATAATTAGTAGTACAATCATTCACAATAGGGTGAAAGTATTAATGGTAGAAAACAACCTGAATAGCACAACAGAGGGCGCCATGATATTTTCCAAACCTAAACGTATGAAACACTCCTTTTGTACACCGTGACTTTGGTTGCTCCTCTATTACCCTCGCTTGAAACCAAAAACGTTAAGGTTGATTCCAGCAAGATCACCAATAGTAACCCTGTGAAATGAGCTCATGGTCTGATGAGAAATCCTTTCTCCTTGAGCTTGATGAACAGATACATAGATGAATAGAGAATATGGAATGGTTTTGTTTCTGGGATTGGAATATAAAGAGACTGAACGATATACTCAATGACGAAAAAAAGGACCAGGGTTTACCCTGGTCTTGTTGGAGCACATTGATGAGTTGATAAAATAGCAATAGAAATCAGCTTCTAGAAATAGAGTAGTAATAGAAAACATGTAAAATGAAAGTGTGAAACAGGTAACGTGTAAAGCAAAATATGGAGGTGCATTGTTTATGATTGGATGGCAAGATTATGTTTTCAAGGGCCATTAAGAGAGTTTTGGGATTTCGGTAAGAATAAACACTTAAAAATATTAGTTGTACATGTAGCTGTACATATCCATATATAGTATATTTGACTAACTTATTCTTTCCATGTCCATAGCATAACTTCAGGCTTAGTTTTAGCTTTTACCGTTGCAACAAGTTGTATATAGTTGGATTTTGTGAATAAGAAAAGTAGAACAACCTTACCCTTTTTAATATGGTATCAAAGCCATTTTAAAGTTTTGGTCTACTCTTTGTAGCTCATCTAGTTGTCCTCTTATAACAACTCTTATTCTTCGGTTATTGTCCTTATAGTAGCTCTTGTCCTTCAACTATTTTCCAGCTATGATACAAAGTCTTACACTTCCCACTAATCACTCAATTGCCCAGTCCACCTATTTACCTAGAAAAACTTGTTTCCTTGTTGTCATTCAAACCTAAATAGCATAATTTTACCACCAAATCAGGCCCCGACTTCTTCAATCTTTGGCAATATAAATTCTTCATTCAACAGAGAAAGTAATTGTCGACCTTCATTAATCCAGTCTCAAGAAAGTAGAGTCATCCATTCTCCTCCGTCTCGCTTCGTCACCCATCTGGGTTTTTTTTTTATAACAAACTATCCTCTTGAATTATTTCTCCATCTCAACCATGAACATTCAGAAAATTCTATCATCAAAAGTGTCAACTCCGACATATCCATTACTACCGAACTTGATCCCTCCTCACCATACTACATACATCACTCTGACAACCCAGGAGCTATGTTGGTTACCCAGCAATTGAATGGGGATAATTATCCCACCTGGTGTAGAGCAATCATTATGGCCTTAGAAGCAAAGAATAAACTCGAGTTTCAATGGCACAATTAGCAAACCACCTGCCAACTCTCATCTCTTTTCCCATTGGAATCGCTGCAACAACATGACACTTTCATGGATTCTCAATGTCGTATCAGAGAAATGGCTAACAGTGTCATCTATATGAAGATTGCCCATGAAGTTTGGATTGATCTCCATAAAAGATTTTCACAAGAAAATGCTCCATGAATATTTGAAATACAAAGAACCATAGCCAATTATGTGCAAAAGAATGACTTCATCGCTACATACTACATTATTCTTAAGGGCTTATGAGATGAACTCTCAACTTACATTAGTTATCCATCATGCACTTGTGGCAACATACACGAGACTAATAATCTCCAACAAAGAGACTACTTAATTCAATTTCTTATGGGTCTTAATAAATCTTATAATGCTGTTAGGATTCAAATACTCCTCATGAATCCATTACTAGACATTTCTAAAACTTACTCTCTCTTATCGCAGGAAGAAAGACAACGGTCTATTTTCATAACAAATTCAATTAATCATCAAGAACAATTTGCTTTAGCCTCCTTCCACAATCAATAAAGCAAAACATGCGGCAAGCCAAAATATCACTGCAATTATTGTGGACTTAATGGCCATTCAGAATCAAGGCACCGAAAGAAGCCTGGAAATCCAAACTACCATCTAGATAGGATGCAATATCATTGTGATTACTATAGACTAGATCAGCACTCTGAATCAAGATGCCGAAAGAAGCCTGGAAACCCAAACTATCAATAAAATGAAGCTTCAACTAAATGTGATATTGCCAATCGTTGCCATTGCTGATAATACTACAAATAATTCAACAACCTTATCGTTCACTCAAGAACAGGTTCAACAACTACTTACTCTAATTCAACCAAGCAACTTCAATCCTTTAGTCAACTTTGCAGGTATGGCTCAAATATTTCCTCTTAAACTAATAATTGGGTTATAGATTCTAGTTGCATTGATCATATGACTTATGATTTAAATATTTTAAATACTACAAAGTCTCATTATGGTCCATCGATAAAACTTCCAAATGGTGATAATGTTTCTATATCTTGAATCGGATCTTGTAAGCTCACCAAGGACATATTATTAAAAGATATTTTATATGTTCCTTCCTTTAAATTCAATTTGTTATCTATCAGTAAAATTGCTAAGGATCTTAATTGTAGTGTTTAGCTTTTCCCTAACTATTGCATATTTCAGGACCTACAGATGAAGAAAGTAATTAGCACGGATAAATAACATAAGGGACTCTATTATCATGAAAACAAGCCTGCCATCTTTACTTCTTTTGCCTCAAATTCTCATGATATGGATATGTGGCATTGGCGACTTGGTCATCCAAGTACCAATATTTTATCAAATTTTGTTAAATTAGACTCTAGCAATTCATTTTTAAATAATTGTTCTTACACTATATGTCCTTTAGCCAAACACACTCGTTTACCTTTCAATTATAGTGCTGCTAAATCTATTGCTCATTTTGATTTAATTCATGTTGATATTTGGGGACCATACCATACTCCTTCTATTACTAGTGCACGTTATTTTTTAACCATCGTAGATGATTATTCTCGCATTACATAGGTATATTTAAGGCAACAAAAATCTCAAACTTGCTTTTACATCCAAAATTTTTTCACTATGATTAAAAATCAATTCAATGTCTCTATTAAACAAATTCGCGCTGATAATGGTTCAGAATTTTTCAATCACATTAGCAACATTTTTTTTAACCTTTATTGGTGTAATACATCAGCATAGTTGTACCTATATACCTCAGCAAAATGGTGTCGTTAAGCGTACGCATCATCATTTACTAAATGTTGCTCATGCACTTTGTTACCCTTAAAATTTTGAGGTGAATGCATCCTTACTGCAACTTATTTAATCAACTGAACTCCATCCATGGTGCTCAATGTTAAAACTCCTTTCGAATTATTGTTTAACAACTTGCTTGCTTATAGGCATTTACGCATTTTTGGTTGTTTATGCTTTGGACATAATACTCATATCCAACATAAATTTGATAAGCGAGCTCATCCCGACATTTTTATTGGATATCCTTTTGCTCAAAAGGGCTACAAAATTTTTGATGTTCAAACTCAAAAGATTTATGTTAGTTGTGATGTCACCTTCCATGAAAGAACTTTTCTTTGCAAATCCTTGGATGTTGGCGCTCGCTTGCCTACAATATCATCTTTACCCTTACCAAAACCTATTCATGATCTTACTATGCCCACCAATAATAACCAAACAACCACATCTACAAAACCACCTCAAGATCATACTCCTATCACCCCTTTATAAGACCTGAAAACATACCTCACATCTATGCCCCTACTCTTGAAACAACCCATATCAGTCTTTCTTTATGTCGTTCCTCTCGAGAGACTCACGCATCAAATAAAATCAAAGACTACCATTGTTATAATGTTTAAAATTCTTCATCCACAGGTACAATATTCCCCTTACATAATTTTTCTCTTATGACAAATTCTCTAATGCACATTTTTCATTTCTCAGTTCTCTATCTTCTATTGTAGAACCCACCACCTTTTTACAAGCTATGCAAGTTCCTTAATGGCGAAATGCGATGAATGTTGAACTTGATGCACTAGAAAATGCTAACACTTGGTCTCTTGTTCCCTTACCATCTCATCAAAAACCAATCAGCTACAAATGGGTCTACAAGATAAAGCGACATTCTAATGGAAACATTGAACGCTATAAAGCATGATTAGTTGCAAAAGGATACACCCAAATTGAAGGCATCGATTACCAAGAAACTTTTGCCCTTCTCGCTAAATTAGTAACTGTTCGAACCTTGTTAGCCGTTACTGCCATCAAGAATTGGCCATTACATCAATTTGACGTACAAAATGCCTCTTTATATAGTGATTTACATGAGGATGTCTATATGCTCTTACCACCCAACCATCCTCGAAAGAAAGAGAAAGATCTAGTTTGCAAACTCATCAAATTCAGCTATGGCTTAAAACAAGCATCTCACAACTGGTTTGCAAAATTCTCTTCTGCGTTATTATCGATTGGTTTTACTTAATCTCATGCTGATCATTCCCTTTTTATCTTACAAAATGGTTTTTTATGCATTTTTTCTTTTAGTGTTGATCATATTGTGATTATAGGTAATCATTATCAAGTTATTCTTAATGTTAAGAATTTCCTTTTTAGCAAGTTCCGCGTCAAAGATTTAAGACCTCTCAAGTATTTCCTTGGTATTGAAGTCGCTCGCTCACCTAAAGGACTTTATCTAAGCCAACGAAAATATGTGCTAGATCTACTTCATAAAACTGGTCTTACTGGTTCTCACATAGCTAAAACTCCCACGGACCAATACCTCAAACTTGATAACAACAATGGTGCCTTGCTTCCTGGTCCTTCTCTCTATCGACGACTTATTGGTCAACTCATTTATCTCACTATTACAAAACCACATATCAGTTTCATTGTTAACATTCTAAGTTAATTCATGCACTAACCTCGCAAGCCTCACCTTAATGCTGCTCATCGATTATTACGATATCTGAAGAAAAGTCCAGGCCAAGGGATTTGATTATCAGCCAAAACTTCATTACAACTATCAGCTTACAGTGATTCAGATTGGGCTAGTGGTCCAATCACTAGGCGTCCCACTACAGGATTTTGTATTTTTCTCAAGTCTAGTCCGACCTGATGGAGAAGTAAAAAGCAATCCACTGTTTCTCACTCATCTTTTGAAGCTGAATATCGCTCTATGGCTATGACCACTCGTGAAATTGTATGGCTTAAAACATTGCTTCAAGATCTTGGTCTTACTTCCCTTACTCCTACCATTATTTACTATGATAACCAAGCTGCTTGACACATTGCTGCTAACCCAGTCTTCCACAAACAGACAAAACGCTCACCTGAAGGACTTTATCTAAGCCAACGAAAATATGTGATAGATCTACTTCATAAAATTGGTTTTATTGGTTCTCGCATAACTAAAACTCCCATGGAGCAACACCTCAAACTTGATAACAACAATGGTTCCTTGCTTCCTGATCCTTCTCTCTATCGACGACTTGTTAGTCGACTCATTTATCTCACTATTACAAGACCAGACATAAGTTTCACTGTCAATATTCTAAGTTAATTCATGTACTAACCTCACAAGCCTCACCTTAATGTTGCTCATCGATTATTACGATAGCTAAAGAAAAGTCCAAGCTAAGGGATTTGATTATCATCCAAAAGTCCATTACAGTTATCAGCTTATAGTGATTCAGATTGGGCTAGTTGTCCAATGATGAGGTGTCCCACTACAGGCTTTTGTATTTTTCTCAGGTCTAGTCCGACCACATGGAGAAGTAAAAAGCAATCCACTGTTTCTCACTCATCGGTTGAAGCTGAATATCGCTGTATCGCTATGCCCACTAGTGAAATTGTATGGCTTAACACATTGCTTCAAGATCTTGGCCTTTGATTGAACCAAATTTATACTACAATTTAGGCCTGTTTTCTTTAGTAATTATGCATTTGTTGACTCCTGATCTATA
>JANIHZ010000002.1:64702791-64715895 GCA_027478365.1 Erythroxylum rufum | reverse complement strand
ATCTGGAATTGGTATGGGCTTCACATACAACAGATGGTGTAGCCTTAGTACGGCCTTCAACACACTATGGAAGGCCCTACTTATTGTTTCTCCCGATCTCATCAACCTAACTTGTAGTACTCTATTAGATTCATTTTGGGCTAATATTCTTAGGAAGATTAAAACTTTTTCTTCAAGTGGCACATGGCCAGTATTCGTCAACCCACCATGGGCTTGAAGCATTTCACATAACACATTGAAAGTATGTGAGTCCATCCTTAAATCCCACTGACTATTCCTATCCCCCTCATTCAAAATCCTATTTATGGTAGCGTCCCTTGTTGGCACTGTCAATGCCCTTCGCCCTAATGCATTATCACTCCTCATTCGTTTTCTTCTGTATACAACCAACACCACCAATATTACCATTTTCATTAATTCCAACTGCCCATTCATCACATCAAGAAATGTCAACCACTTTAACACGGCTTCACGGGTGGGGTTATCCATGTTTGGCAATAAATACTATCTGCAACGTATTTGTACATTGGTCAAATGATATTTTTATTCTGAAACATTAATAACCACAGACTACATAGCAACAGATTGTTGGTGCATGAACTTGTTGGTGCATTCCCTAATGCACCATCTTACCATACGGTTTACCTCCCATGTCTAAAAATCTGTTGAATTACATATGGTAGTTCAAGTATACATTACAAGGATATGTGAGTTAGCTTAAACTGGCTTTAAACATGCGATAGTAGAATTCAATGAGGGTGTTGTAGATGTATTTACGTGTCAATAGAGCAAAGTGTTGTACTACAGTGTATTTATGTTAGCTGCTTAACTAATATGGACGTGTAAACATTGTTTTTATGATTATTTAAAGATATTATCATATACATAACTTGTGTTCTAAACAGCATTCAAAGTTCAATGCAACTCCAGTAAACAATATGTGACATAACAAATTTATACTTTATTACAAAACATTTATTTGCTTTTCAATACAACATGAAGCAGAATATTACATAAACACCCTTCTGCTCTGTTTTTTTATAAAACATATTCCAAGTAAAACAAAAGAAAAATGAAAACAAATAACCTACAAATAAGAGAAATGGTTATAACAATTTATATAATCATATAGCTTTGTTAGAAAGAAAAACATTTATAAAGATCAAAGGCCAATTCAAAGTCTTACATCATTCTAAAAGCCATGAAACTTAGGAGACTAAGCTGGGAAAACTAGCTAGCATCAACAGTATAGTCGCATACAATGAGACATATATTTATTTTTATACTTGTGGAGCTATTACCCCTATCTTACTGGTATTTCTTCTGTCAAATGTCAGGGCAAGTTTTAAGAATTCCTTACCTGTCTGCTATAGCTCAAATTAACTTTATGTGCTATAAGATTCATTTGATTCTACATCTAATGTATGAAAGAGGAGACGACCTTTGCATACTTGGTTTGTAAAGATCCTACAATATATATTTTTCAAAGTTCGATAAACCAACTAACTCAGTGTGATTTTGGAAACCAAGTAATCCTCATCATTTTACTTTTGACCATAATAACCAGGCAACGAAGTTAAAGAACATAATCCGTCTTAGATCATGGTAAACAACAATGCATCAAACTAAATATTCATTATGATAAAGCATGGACCATTCAAATGACAAAGTACATGAACCGAAAATGAGATGGCAAAAATTAAACTTTTAGTACATACTGTTTGATATTATTCAACATATGGAGCTTATCTGCATTTTATCTTCAAGGGTTTGATAATGTAAGTTGATTAGTTTGATTGTATCTTTGTGTATCCTTCATAGTTGTTTCTCAATGTCCTTGAAAATTTGCATATTCCTATTATCCCATAGCTCTTGTATTAGATATGCCAAAACAATGCAAAGGCAGCACTGTTTTGTTTTATCATGACAAGTCCAATAAATTAGACATACATTACAATTTCTGGATTTACAGAACAGAACATAGCATGATGGACCAATGCACAGCAGTTAACAATGTTGTACATACAGATTGTACAAGCTATAAATTATAAACCAATGCACAGCAGTCATCATAATAACATCTAATTTCCAATTGAAGCAGATGATTACATGCAGAACATATGAAATACCTTTCAACAGAAACTTCAGCAACTCTTTGGAGATAATTGCAACAGATCAACAACAACCAATGATTCCTGTGCAGAAACAAAAGCAACATGTTAACTTATTGGAAAGGTTCCCAAACCCATTTGGGTGTTCTGCATTTGCAACCATCAACCAGAACAAGGTGTTTCAGATAAGGGACCAATGCAGTAACATTGTAAGATTCAAATAGCCTTATGTAAGAAACACCTTGTTCAATGACTGCTATTGCTCAAACACCATTTCTGTTGAAGTCATGCATGAATAACATGTATATAATTCAGAACAGTATATCACTCATCATCTGGAAGATAACATGTTCAAGTAGTCGGCTGAAATGCATGCAACATTTTCTCAGACATTTTTATTTAAGGATCTGGAAATTTCCATTTCCAATTAACCATCTTCAACACTTCCAATGTTACTGGTTAGGTCATTTGCAAGACTCAACAGGGACAACAGAATAAAGTTCATCCAACCAAACTGATTGCAAGAACTAACATTACTACACCAATGTCGCATACAACAAAACCCGACCACTGATAAGAATACAAATCAATACTCCTTCTTCCCCAAAGCATACAAATCCCCGACCAAACAGAGGGATAGAGAGTAGAAGAAGACGACACTACTGATCTGGTTGCCATTCCAGAGTGTCGGTGAAGCTACGACAACCAACATTTTTAAGCCATAAATAAATCACATACTTACCCGACCCTACGTTTACGACCAATGTCTTGGGCACGTAGAGATCCGTAGAGATCCGGAGGGAAGGAACTGTTATCTGGAGTCGAGGACGAAGAGGAACAGCAGTCGGGGAGAGCCTGGTATCTTGGGGCCGCAGAGATCCGATGAGATCCGGAGGGAAGAAGACGAACACCAGTCGGGGACGCTGGAGTCGGGGACGATGAGCAGTCGGGGACGAAGACGAACAGCAGGGGAGAGCCGGAGTCGGGGAAGGAATCGGACGCTGGAGTCGTGGGCAAATGAGTCAAACAATTCTGATAAGTCGCGGAGACAGGGACATGTTGTCCCTGTCCTAACTTTTTGGAGGAAACACAAATTTGTGTCGCAGTCGTCCGGGGACAGGGGAGCGAAACCAAGAGACATCAACCAAACACTCGTGGGGGCAGGATTTTCATGTCTTGTCCTCTGTCTCCGTCCTTGGGAACACGAACCAAACGTAGGGTTATTAGCGTATGAACAGCTATCTCTCGAGCACAGGTTTAGGTTCAGCCTCAATAAGAAAATAAAATGGAACACTTAACAACGTATCTTCACAGACTAAAAACTATGAGATCGCTCCTTTTATTCTGAAGAGACAGGAAGATCGTACCATTCGAACATTTTTTTTATGCTTTTCCTAGGAGGTTTAGAAAAAGCTGCAATTAATAGGATTTTTCTAGCTTGACCGATTTTTATTTACAAATGTCGAAAGTAAAAATCAAATTAGTTTAGTTCATAATTAATCCCGTCAAATCGGATGATCTGATCTGGGTTTTTTTTAATTAAAGGAAAACAAAATACACTACAGATTATAAAACAAGTCTGGGGGGCGTAGTTCTCTGACATGTCCCCGAAGAGGATACGTTAGCACTCGAAAGGTGTAATATCAAAAAAAGTAACACAAACGTCGAAATGATCAGCCGGAGTAGCAAGTCAGTGTGTACATTTGTTACTTTCTCGGTAGATATAACAATGAACAACAGTCCAATTTCGTGTGAATAGTTCGTAAATGCCCGATATGATAGGGTTGAACACCATAAAGCAGCTATCGGAGAAAGAGAGGATCTTGTGAACGGCAAGGGAGTTATCTATTAAGTTTTTTGTTTGTTTGTTAAAAAGCGGGGTTTACACCCGAAAAGAAAAATTACAGTGCAGTGATCCGGGTAAAAGTAACCCTAACAGCCTCAGCAAACATAAGTGGGGAGATACCCTCTACAACAGCGGGCAACCAATGTACCCCAACCGATAACCGGTGACTATAATTAGCTAACCAGTCAGCACATCGATTGCCCTCCCGACAAACGTGACAAACTCGGACAATCCACTGTCGAGATAACGACTCTCGAATAGCCAGCACCAGGGGGTTCACCATCGTATGTCGATCACTAGTTAGACCGGCCACCACAACTGTCGAATCTATACTTAATTCCACTTGAAAATACCCATGCATCCACGCCAGCGTCAATCCATGAAAAACAGCCCATAGCTCCGCCTGCCAAGACGAACAAATTCCCAAATTTGCGCCAAACTCTACTAACCAACAACCACCCGCGTCTCTAATCAATCCTCCTGCTGTCGCCAATCCCGAATTCCCCTTCGAAGAGCCGTCTGTACACAAATTAACCCAGCTCTCACGTGGTTTCATCCATCCAACGAGAACCCGGCGCCTCTTTGCATGTGATGGCAGCACATCACGGTGTAATTGCTGAGCCAAAATGGCATCGTGGACAAAAGAATGGATCTCACCTATATGGTGAAGGGGATGCGAGGAAGGGTTGAAACAACGTTCATTTCGCCAAACCCATAATTTCCACAATACAATACCAAATACTAAAGGCCAAACTGAGGCAGAACGGTGTCCGAGAATCGATGCTAAATTTCGCGCCAACCAGGTTTGGAAATCCTGACAATAGAAGTGGTTACGATTCCTACCCTCGATAAGTTGATTCCACACCGTGCGCGCTCTCCAACAGTCCCGGAACAGATGCGCGACCAATTCCTCACGCAGCGGACAGTCCGGGCAGTTGGGAGAGTCAGGTCAAAGATAGCTGAAACCACCGACCATTGGTCATAAGGCATGTGCCACCAACCACAGGTATAGCTGAACACACTTCGGACCGAACCAAGACCAGATGAGCTGCCATAAGGAATTCCTTGGCGACCACATATGCTGTCGACCACATATCTATTAAGTTAACAGATGTAAAATTGCTCTTTTAACGTTGTCTGTCTTTCTTTCACTCCACTCGCCAAATGTCAAACTTTAAGAAACTAGAAAGGATGTGCTTGCAAACAAACAAACCGAAACGTTATATAGCCCAGCCGGAAATAAAGCCCACTTATCCCAATGGAGTCCGAGCCGGTATCTAGATACATCCCGTCCCCCAATATGTTGAACATCAGCAGATCCCATCGCCTGTAAGTCAATGGCTCAGATGAACCCACCGTTTGTCCTTCTCCTCGTCGTGTCGTCTCTCCTCCTGCCCGCCGCAATCCAACCTTCCGTTGCGCTCTCCTTCTCATTTTCTCAGTACAAAACCGCCGTCTCGCTATCCCACTCTCTACTGACCCGTGTGTCCAACCTACGCGCAGCTGGCGGCGACGTGTCGGGATCAAATCGCGCGAAGCTCATCGCCAAACAGCTGGAACGGGGCTTAGGTTTGGGCTTCTGGGGGTTCGCGTGGTCCGCCGGTTGGGATTACCTCAAAAACTACTCCTGGAGGGAATTGGACTACAGGGAGGCCGTCAGCGCTGTTTCGGATTTGAACGAGTTGATGCGGCTTTTAGGCGAGTTGAATCGGGCTGAATCGGACTCAGAAAGAGCAGCTTGGATTTCGAGACAATACAGTAATGTCCTCAGGGTTTCCAAGTCCGTATTATATCGGCTGCTCAAAGTGTTCCGACAATCGGTAAAATGCTCGCACCCTTTGTTAGTATTATTCTTGTTATTATTACAAAGGTTAAGTTCATTTTGGTGGGTCATAGCCTTTTTTCTAATGGGTATGTAAAAAAAAAATGGCAGGGAGCACTGAGGGAGGTGGTGAAGACGATAGAGACGGAGGTGGTGGAGGGCGGATTGTTGAGGGACTGTCTTGAACTGGGAAGCAATGACTTGAAGGGGTTGGTAGAAATTGTCAAGGATATAGCTTCACAGTCCTATTCCAATACTGATTATACTACTAGAAGTGATTTATGACCTTTAAAACTAGTTGATGGCCGCCACAAATTATGTGCTCCTTCCACAAAGTAAAGTATGAGGGCTTGATTCAGTAAGTAAGGCATTGAAGTACAAGGACTTTCTGACAAAATATAACTAATTGTTACAAAGGAGATGCCTTTCACAGCAACACTCCTACAAGAAAGCATTTTTATAAGACATGACCTACAAAACACCAAAGTTACCAAGCAATGTCTAATGCAACCACAAAATTGTGTTGACAGCTTTAATCTTGCTAAGCCCGTGATGAAATGTAAGCT
The DNA here is from genome assembly GCA_027478365.1 of Erythroxylum rufum. Classification (NCBI taxonomy): domain Eukaryota; kingdom Viridiplantae; phylum Streptophyta; class Magnoliopsida; order Malpighiales; family Erythroxylaceae; genus Erythroxylum; species Erythroxylum rufum. Next base: position 64,709,550 of record JANIHZ010000002.1, on the reverse strand, counting down.
ACACTTGTGTGAGCCATATTCTTCACTTTCTTTGAACCCTCCTTTGACTTGTTTGATTTACGTTTCTTTGATTTTAATAAATCGGAAGTGTGTTGCTCTTCGTCGTCATTGTCAGCTAATGTCATCGCATCTGCATCCTTAATTATGGCACACTGTTGATGCTCTGCAACTGCAAATTTTGGCTCCATAACTGACATTCCATTGAGAGTATAGTCAACCAAAAATGTGCTTCTTACGAGTCTGTCTATCCTGCTGAAATGCCTTTGAGAATATGGTATTAGACCTTCAAGGAGTTCTTGGATTCCTCTGATCTGAAATGCGTAACAAACTTTATAAGAATTGTTTCCTAGTTCTGAAAAACTACAAATACAAGACTGAAGGGATATGTTACAGCTATATGCTCCCTGAAACTCGTGAGAAAGTCGAGAAGAATCACCTCTAGAATTTCAGCTGGAGGAAAAATTTTAAATATTTGAAACAGTAAATATTGTGCAACAAGACACAGCTTTGGCTTCGTATTCCATTCACGAATATACTCAAAAAACACATGTAATTCTTCCTTCCCTAGAGCATGAAGGGCTTTTGCTATTTGCTTGTCCATATCCTTCTTCCTGCGAGGCACAACATAGGACATTTGAAAGACTGTAGACGAGAAACTAGCTTACATGCTTGTATGAAGGAATGCTGAGATTTATACCTGCAACATTCAGCAAATAACTCAAACAACTTATGAGGTCTACGAAGTTCAAATGCTAATTGTACAGCTTTAACATAGTTAGCATCCAATACAGCATTTTCCAACTCTTGACCTCTTAAAACCTTTTCCTCCTGCGTAAACATCAATTGGACAAATTTCAGCAATTTTCATTCCAATTTTTTAAGAAAGAAGAAAAAAAGACATCATCACAGTCAGTGTAAGCTCACCTCTTCTCGAAAAGCTTCCTCCTTGCATAAAGCAGTTGAATCATACCACAGATTGACAACAGCATCACCACCACCGGTAGCAAACATTTCAGTCTTTTTTCCAATAGCCAAGGCCCAAACCTGCAAGCTAAAATCTAATGAGTAAAAAGAAAAGCGCCAAAAGACACAATAACTCATAACCATGAAAACTGATTGGACCAGCATAGAAGAACTTGATGAGAAACTGATGTTCACTTTGACAGACAGGATGCTCATGTGCCTTTTAATTGAAGACAAGCATGTGTAAGAGGCGGACGACAATTAAATAACCATCTATTAAGAGTGCTGGAATATGATGCTGCCTCTGAATCCTTTTGAATAGAACATTTCCATTTTCTTTTATTGTTATCCAAAAGTATTCATTACAGACCAGGTGAGGAGGTGCTATAAAGCTTAAGTTCATGTTGGTGGAACCGTAAGTCATCATGTTCCTACCCTATCATGGTCATAAGAAAAAAAGTGATTGAAAATTCTTTTCCTTTTCCCACCATATCAAGGAAATGTAGGTGCTCACTTTTGTCTTATTGTGAGGCACAAAATCGCTTCAACAAAGACAGTGGAAATAACAGATTTGTTTCGTTTACACTAGTGGTCTTCTGTTGAAATCAAGCGGTTCTGTGGCATACTGGTCCTGAAACATATCATTATTTGGTTGATTATGTTTTATATCGCAGTTTGTAGAAGGTTGACACTTAAAAGAAAATTAAACCTATACCAACAAAAGAGAAAACATCCCCTTGTGCGAACGAAATACCAAGAAGCTCACTGCGTGATTACTATGTGTGCCTGGATAACAACCTCTTCATAAGAAACATGCCCCACCGTGTAAGTGAAGGAACCAAACAATGCAAGTAGAAATGTAAAAAAAATCAGTTTTAAGCAATTTTTTGGACAGGTGTTGAAGCACAGTGATTCTAGCTGTAACTATAAAATCAATTAAAATCCATTAACATGCTCATAAATTGATTGTTAGAATAAAATATTCAGATAAGAACAGCAGTCAACCAAAATAAAAAGAAGAGAAAAAGAAATTCACAACCTTGTCTTCGTGCTGATCATATGTGGCAATGCATTCATTTGTTTTGACGGTCCATAACTTTACCAAACCATCAGCGCCTAAAATAATTAACAATGTCAGAAACTTGTGATTAAATAAATCCGAAATGATCAAATAACAACGGCTACAGTCATTACCACATGAAACAACTTGGGTACCACGGGTTAGAAATGATGCTTTTAATACACTTGATGTGTGACCTTCAAATGTTTTTAAGCATGAACCATCAGCTATTGACCATATCTTTATTGTTTTATCACCAGATGCTGTTATGACACATTGATCAACCGGCGAAAACTCCACCGACCATATTCCTCTTTTATGCCCTCTAAGTACAACTACAGATACCAGGTCTGGAAGCCTCCACACACAAGCAGTTCGATCCTGAAAAATGATTCATTGTCAATTGATTGTATCAGAAGAAAAGCAATCTTGCATATGAACCAACCTGTGAGCCGCTAACAACTAAGCTGTCATTTGGTGCAACAGCCAAAGAATTTATGTCCTTATCGTGAGCTGCCACAACTGCTTTTGCTCTCAAATTAAAAGGGTGATCAACATCATATGAGATCTCATCCAAGTTCCATACCTTGATTGTACGATCACTATGAAAAAAGTCAAACAATCATTAACATAACCTAAAAATAACAAAAACATTTGAATATTTTTATTTGTTACTTGCTTTCTCTCATTTATATAAATAAACTTCAAATCTAGATATAGTAAAAACCTGCAAAAACATTGGGCTAACAAATTTGTACGTTACTTATCATTTTCAAAAGTGCAGCACTTCACCTCAAATGTTCATAAAATATAAGACAGTTCAAAGTTGGGTACCTTGACACCCCATCCACAAATAGTTTAATAACCATATGAAGTGAACAGAGTAGTTAAATCTAATATATATGCATAGCAATGACATTGATGGATTCCTAAAATAAATGGATTATGGTTATATCACTTCCAAATAGTTATTTGTACCACTAAGTAGATCCAGCATGTAATGAAGGTTTAAAAATGAAGAACGACCACGGACATGAGATGACAAGGGAACTACTCACCTACTACCACTAACAAAGAAGTTTCTTGACTTCTTTGAAAATGAAACGGATCCAACACCTCCCATGTGACCCGTTCCAACACCAATGCATTTTCTGCTTTCTGAATCCCATAATCTTACCTGCAGGGTATTTTTGGAGGGAGACAAGAGGAGAGAGAGTAACTAAACCATATTGAAACCAAATAACCAAAATAATAATAATAATGCAACTTTGAGCAATTAACCAGAGGCCTGAATTACAGCCAGGTTTTCTACAATCCACATAAGCAGAGGTTGGATTCAAAACTTACACAATTGTCCTTGCTACCACTCACAATAAGTTTCCTTCCAGCAGTGGAAACACAGGTATCGAGGCATAAAACAATTTCAGTATGCCCTATCAATAGATAAGAGCATGACATAGACTCCAGGTCATAAACTTGAACCTGCACTTGGCAAATTAAGATACATACATATATTAGGAAAGAAAACTTAACAAAAAAATTTCAGAAGTCAGAAGCATATATACATAAGGGGCAGCAATACTGCCCACCTAAAATAATACAAACAAATCTTTAGGCATGCAACATAAAGTTGATAAATAAAATAGGAGAGAAAAACTATCTTATAATCTTCTCGAAAAGACAAATTTTAACGGCAATAATCAATACTCAGTAATCACCAATTATCATATATGATACAGCTACTGGAATGCTATTCTCAAATGTCTGCATGAGGACATTAGCACATAAATCACAGTTTCATGAGATTATATAGCAACTTACATGTTCAAGGTTTGTGGCAATAGCAAGAAACTTTTCCTCCTCACCCAAAAACTTCATATCAAGAATCTCTTCATTGTATCCAACCAGCCTCTTGTTGAGTATTAATTTAAACTTACCTTTATGGTTTACAAATGAAGAATAAAATAGAAACTGCTGATCTGCAGTCAAACAAAGTAGCCCTTGCCCCAAAGGAAGCATGACAACAGCAGTGAAACCTCTTTTTGATTCATTGACATCTGAGTTAACACTTACATCTGAGGCCTTCTGCTTATATACACATACTGCACTGTCAAGCAAATAATATATAGCAATCAAAAGGTAGTTAGTAATGAGCAAAAATAAAGTCAAAGGATCAAAAGTGGAGTCCGATAATTTTGAGGCAAGTTAAGAGTTCTAAAAATTTCCCTCAACAACAATTTTACCTCCCAGAGTCCCAAATGCGTACAATCCCACGTTCGCCAACTGTGATGAAATAAAATGTTGATGTCCCAGGTTTGCTCTTCTTGTTAAGTTGGTTGTTTGAAGTCATAATTGAACCAAACTGAGAGTCGGAATGAACTACGCACAAAGCCTCCAACACCTCATAAGTTGGAATTGTCATCTTGCACGCATAGTCTTTAAGGTCCCACAAATTTACTACCTAAAACATAAGTTACTGAAATTGGCTAACAAATTATCTAATTCAATTTAACTCACAAATAGAAACTAGTCCAACAGACCAAGATACCACATTTCAACATGTTGTGCACCAGAAACCTTAAGTCATTCCTGCTATTATTCACATCTTAGTTGTTGGGTTAGCACGATTAATTGATTGATACCTTATCCCTTCCAGCACTGAGCAGTGTCCACCCATCTTCAGATACTGCCAAAGATGTTATTGTTGAGAAATGCTTGTCTAAGGTTGAAATACATTTCTTGCTCAGAAGATCCCAAACTCGTATAGATGCATCATCACTTCCAGAGAAAAGCTATAAAACAAAAAGTAAAAGGTTGCCAAATGACCCATATGACAAAAGAACTGCTGAAATAGTATGGAAAAGTAAACTGAGCATCTCAACAACAAAAATTGACAACTTTTGATCTTTAACAGTAACTACCGCAGCCATTACAAGTGAACTACATTTTAGGTCTCTGAACTTATCATCATAATCAAATTTCCCTTAGACTTCGTAACCCCATGTGGTGTCACTTCCACATCATTTAAAAAAAACAATATCTAGTAAAAGATTAAGCATAGCAAAACAGAAGCACAAGCCAACTAATTAATTGAAACTTACATGGGTTCTATCTGCATCAGGATGGAACATAATACTGGTAACAACCGCTTTGTGGCCCTTGAAGTAATGAGTGCAGAAGCCCCCATCAACATCCCAGACAAGGACTTTCCGATCTGCTCCACCAGTTGCAAGCAAGCCTCCAGATGCATGACAAGCCATAGCCATCACCGGACCTTCATGGCCCTGCCCAAGAAAACATTAGCGTGTTAGCTATGCAGATTGATATTTATATAGACATGTACCGACAAAAAGTTAAATGCAAGCAACCGAAACTTGCATGTATTTCTACTAATTGTTCGGGCTACAACGGAACCAACTGATCAGATAAATTATCTCATCGACTCAATCAATTTCCAAGGGCATAAAGAATATGTAATCCTCCTGAAACTCCCTTATTCTCCATATCCTCCACTTTGCCAGCAATGTTTTTTCACATCAATCAACCAACCAAAACAAAAACCACCTTCAACCCTGAATTTGACTCACCTTCCATGAGCGTACACACTTCATACTGTTCAAGTCCCAGACCCTAATCTGCCGGCTATGGTCTGCACAAAAGAGCAACTTGTCATCTGGGCTAAGGACTAAAGCCGTGACGGCCCCATCGATGGTGGCCCTGACAGCCGCGTTGGCCGATTCGACTATCTTGATGGAGTCACCACAACTGCAGGCTATGAAGGAGCCATTGGATGCCACAGCGAATGGGCCTCCAGAGTAGAACTGCTGTAGAGACGGTGAGCAACGGTAGCTCTTCTTGAATTGTTGGGTAGACATGGACATGTAGATTCACTGAAAAATTGATACTTTTACAAGATGCACCACCTCGAGCAGTCTCCCTAAAAGCTACCCTTATCCACACAAAGAGCCAACTGCCAACCAACGGCAAAAGCCTTCCTCCAAATAAGTACTAGCATAAAAAAATTAAGATGCCTAGTTGATCTAAACAGAAGCAAGATGAATTATCATTAGACCAGTAGCGTACAAAAAACCCTACTTACAAGAGAGACGGAGAGGGAAAAGATGCATATATATGAAGAAAAAGAAAACCCTATCACCGGATGTCACAACCGTGAAGTGATTCAATTAATTTTATGCAATATAATAATAAATGATAAATAATACATTATAAAAAGTTAATAATTGTATATTAAAAAATAACAACGAATTTTTAATATATATGAAAGGACCAAAATAATTTGTTTACATGACTAATTCTTTACAATATCCTTATAATATGATTTAGACATTATAAATAAATTAAATTTGTATAGTAATTTCAAGAGGTATGTCAAATGGTAAACGGTAAGGTAGATAGTATTTCTTTGCAAATATACTAATGATAAATTATAATTTATAGATAATTGAAAATTATATAAACATTTTAGTAACTATGAAATTTTAATATGTATTAGAGGTCTGTTTCATAATAATTTTAAAGATAATAATGCTTTAACATATATAATAAGTACGTTGACACTTCTAAACTGTTAGTTTATCTAATTTAAGTATCTATTTTTAATAAAACTTATAATAAATCATAAATTATACATATAAAAAATGTCATAATTAGATATTAATCTTGGAAAATGTGAATTTTTAGTAAAAAATAAGTTATATTAATTTTTGAAATAATTT
>JANIHZ010000002.1:64335387-64351174 GCA_027478365.1 Erythroxylum rufum | reverse complement strand
ACAACTCTAGAGGTCTAGATGAAGTTACAATATTTTTAGAAGAAAAAGTTGTTTTAACCTGTTTTCCTTTATGACAATTTTCACAAAAGAAATCCTTGTTAAAACTTATTTTTGGTAATCCTCTTACCAAATCATGTTTAATCAACTTGGAAATTTGTTTGAAACTAACATGACCTAGCTTTTTATGCCAAATCAGTTTTTCTTGATCAATTGATATAAAACAAGAAATATTTTGACTTTGTAAATGTTCTAAATTGATTTTCTAAAGATTGTTTCGTCTTTTCGCAGAAAAGAATGCGGACTCATCCTTGTTTTTAACTTCACAAGAATTTTGATTGAAAGAAACTTCAAAACTAGAATCACATAATTGACTGACACTAATTAAATTGTATTTTAAACCATCAACTAGCAACACATTATCAATACATGCAAAGGAGTCTTTACCGGTTTTACCGATTCCAATAATTTTGCCCTGCTGGTTGTCTCCAAAAATTACCGATCCTACCCTCTTATACCTAAGAACATAGACCTTCTTCCCGTCATGTGTTGCGAGCATCCACTGTCTAAGTACCAATGGTACTGGTTGCTTCTTCCAAGGAAGGATATCTGCAGGAGATATTAGTTGTCTCTTAAGTACCCAGATTTTCTTGGGTCCTTTGGGGTTAGTTCTAACATAAGTCATAGTATGGTGTTGAGATAACTGATGAAATTTATTCTTATAAGGAGCAGGATTCTTTCTATGCTAAGTATAGTTTTTAGTAAACCCTAATCCAGTTTTATCATTAGGGTGTCTGTATTTCCCTAGCATATCATTCATTTTTCTAGTACTCTTAGTAAAAGTTGATAGATCATCTGAAAGGCTATTTATTCTTTGTTTCAGCTATTTGATCTCCTCAGATCTATCTACAACTGCCTTTTTCTTCATCTCGTCTACTTGTTTCTTTAAGCAAACGTTCTCCTTTTCTAGTACTTGCGTGTTTTTCAAGTTTTCTATGTACTTTTTCTTTAGCAATTTATACTATTTCAGAATTGCATGAGAATCTTCTAATAATTCTGAGTATGCATCTCGTAATTCATTAAATTTTGAGGTTAACTCCTCATCACTTTCTCCTTCGGCTACCAGGAAAATATTCGCTTATACTGATGCCTTTGAGTTAGTATCTGATTCAGACGAATCCAGATCTTCCCAGGTTGCCATCATACTTTTCTTGCCTTCTCTACTCTTTTTTGGCTTTCTTTTCAGTAATGGACATTCGGACTTGTAGTGTCCCGGTTTATTGCATTCATAACATATAATAGATGCTTTCTCATTCTTTCCTTCATCTTTGCTATTCTTCTTGAGGTAAGACTCTTTGTTTCATTTAGCCTTTTTCTTATGCTTCTGATCTTGCTCAAGATAAAGTATAGTTCATCATCTTCTTCGCTTGAATTTTGATCTGATTCACTGGAATCGTCATTCTTTACTTCCTCAATCTTTAGCGCTTTCGACAATTAGCTCCTCTTCCTTTGATTCTTCTGTCTGGCCTTCAATGCTATGGATTTATCCTGTCTGGGTTTATCTTTCGCATCAAGTTCAACTTCATGTATCTTCAAAGATCCAAGCAATTCGTCAAGCTTCAACACGCTCAAATCCTTGGCTTCTTGTACAGCTGTGACTTTTGGTCTCCATGTTATCGGTGAACTTTTGAGGATCTTTCGAATGTGATCTTAATTGTTGTAAGTTTTGCTGAGAGCTTTAAGTCTATTGATGACAGTTTGAAATCTTCCAAATATTTGATCAATAGACTCTTCGTCCTTCATTTTGAACAGCTCATACTGGTGTATAAGAATGCTTTTCTTGGATTCCTTTACTTGATTTGTTCCTTCGCATGCTATGGATAGCGTATACCACATCTCCTTTGCAATATCACATCCGTGAACTTTATCATACTCACTTTTGCTTGTGGCATAGCTTCAAAAGAACTTGTCCTTCGAATTCAGCTGGAATCTCGCTTTTTGATCTGCAGACCATCTGATTCGTGGAATAGCATTACCTTCATCTACCGGTGTATACGGTCCATTTTTTTATTATCTCCCAAAGATCGATATGAGTAGATTCAATGAAGAGCTGCATCCTGTCTTTCCAGTAATGATAGTCTTCTCCATTGAACGCAGGAGGTCTATTGACCGAGGCACCTTCAGCTATATATATATGTGATTCTGCCATGGATCTTTATCCACACTTTGTTACGGTAGTTCTTGGACACCGAGCTCTGATACTAATTAAAGGGAATCACACGTTAGTACAGACTTAATATTCGATATACAAAATGCACAAGAAGGGGCGGTTAAATTGTGTATCCTTTTTGTTAATGATAATCCCTTTTTCAAAACTTCTTTTGAAAACTTGCTTTTAATAAGAACTATTGAGAAACAGTATTATGAAGTATTTGCAATTTCCTTCTAAGTACTTGTATCAACAAAAGAAATTAAAAGTTAAGAGTTGAGAGTAAGAATCGACACAGCAGATTTATACTAGTTCAACCCAAACCGTGGGCTACGTCTAATCCTCAGAATCCTTTCTGAGATTTCACTGTACTTCTCAAAGATTCAAGTATTCTTTTCACCGAGCCTCTTCAAGTCTCTTATAGCAAGTATTCTTTTCTCACCTAGCCTTTTTAGGCTATCAGCTTTTCTTCTTTCTACTGAAAGATGTTTCGAGCTTTGTTACAGACAATAATAGCTCTAAGTTTAGCACAATAAAATTTCTAGCTTTAGAATCTCTAGCTCTTTTGAAATTCACTAACTTCTACAGTCTTCAACTCTGACTCGTATTTATAGCGTTCATCTTCAACCACTTCTTGATAACTACTTCTTTCTTCTTGTTTCTTGATCTTTGAAGAAACAGTTATTCAGTTGAGTTCTGTAGCTAACTCAAACTGATTAATCATCTGACATGGTATCGGGTCTTCGTCTTAGTTTCTTTCGTCTCATTTCTGCTTTCCGCTTCTGTCTCATTATTCTATTGTCTTATTTTCTTCCGTCTCATTTTCTGTCTTCGTCTTAGTTTCTTTCATCTCATTTTCTTCCGTCTCATTTCTTCCGTCTCATTTTCTGTCTTCGTCTTAGTTTTTTTCGTCTCATTTCTTCCGTCTCATTTCTCTTCTGTCTCATTTTCTTCCGTCTCATTCTTTTCTTCCGTCTCGTTTCCTTCCGTCTCATTTTTCGCTTCGCTTCGTATTAGTATCTCTACGCTTTGTTTTACTTTCTTCTTTTATTATTATTTGGTATTCTTCAAAAATTATTAATAGTAAAGTCATTTTCACTTAACAAAGAATACAAGGTGTAGAATTTGGTTTCTTAACAACGCAATCGGTTATTTAAGGTAGTTTCTTTACCTTTACTCCTCGTTCCATTTTTTGCATTATTTTTTTTATCTTACCCAACATTAAGTACATGTTGATTCTAAGTGTGAGGGAGGATAAATTAATGGGTTTGCATGCATTATTTTGCATTGGATTATCTTACAATTTCCATTAAATAAAACAAAAAATATAATAATTAACCTTTGTTTTGTGTAGTTTTGCATTAACTAATTGTGTATATTTTCATCAGGAATGTTTGCATACTTATACATCTTTCACGTTCTAATTGTCATTATAATACAATTTAATGAGTTAGTTGTATTATAAGTTAGTTGTATTATAGGTAAGATTGATCTTAAATAAGATGCATAATATGATTAAATTGATTACATACCTTGTCACAATTGGATGTTATAATGTTAAATTGATTAAATGAGCATGCTATTGAATGAGTAAACATCACTGAGTGAGCTATTTTAAGCCTAAAGGATTGCACCCAATCTTATTTTTCTTGTGAGTGATATAATTTTCTCTTTTATGTCTATTTACTTCTAGAACTTGCATTACATCTTTTCGAGGTTACATAATCATATTATGGTATGTTCATGAAAGTGATAAAAGGCACTAGGATTGAGCTTGAGTCAAATAACTAATCCTTTTTATATATCAATCCGCTAGTGAACCCTTTATGCCTAGTGATTGTATTTGAGCCTTTTTCTTTGTAAACCTATTCCAAAGAAACTTAAACCAAGAAAAACAAATTCACCCTTGTTTGATGGTTATTAGAGCTATAAACGTTGTGCATTCAATATTCTTATTGATAGGTATACAAAGGAAGAAGTGTGGGGGTGTTTTCTATGGAAATTGAAGGAGCACGCTGTAAAAAAACAAAACAAAACAAAACAAAAATGAAAAAGTGAAGATTAAAAAAAAGAAAAACTGGCATCTAAATGGTGTTTTTGAAAGATTGGGCATGTTCACTTCAAATTCCAAGGTGAAAGAATGATGGAAATTGTGATAATAGAGTTGGTGGAGTTTCCTAAGTATTATGGTTCTTGGGTAATTTCTCAGTAAATTTTGCCAATGATGATTATAATATTTGTAGTTTCTGCTCTACTAATTATTGAATGTTTGAATTCCTATCCTTTCTTTCTTAGCCTACTTTACCCCTTGGCCCTATTACAAACAAAGGAATAAAGACCTTTTTGATTCATGGATATGCCATAGATGGGAGTAATGAAGAAGTAGATAAGATGCAAGCTTATGGTAAGAGACATGAATTAGAAGATGATTGAGAGTCATCCTTAAACACTTGTGTATGAAAGTGAATGTTTTATGAGAGACTTCATTAATGGCATATGATTTTTATTAATTGAAGAATTATGATGTCTTATTGTTGCTTAGTTTGTGATCTAATTTATGAAGTATTATGTGGCCTTATGTCTATATTTCAATTCTTACCTATAATGCTTTCAACTTATTGGATTGAGCTATGATGATGATTAGGTGTGGAATGATGGAAAGAAAATGGCTGTGGGTATCGTTCATTTGAAGTAAACTCTCGAAAGACTATAACTACTCCATTATGGATGCGTAGTGGTTTAAAGGCATGTGGCATATGCTAAATGCCACCGTACACCTACGAAAGTGGAATCAATAACTTGTTTGCGGATTTAGTAGTTAGTCTTATTTTGTTTTTGCTTACAAATAAGAAATAGTTTAAGTGTGGGGGAATTTGATAAGTCAAGTTATTTATATATGATTTTAGGATGAATTAGAACTAATTTGACTTATCTTTATGTGAATTTTGAGCTTTATTTGGTTAATTCTCACATATTTCAACTTTATTACTTAATAGGTGCAAATGGATAGATTTTGGGACAAGGGGAATAACTTTTGCTGTGGATGTTGGATTAAGGTCATTCAAGCATACTTTCGAAGAGGACTATGAGTTCTACAACTTCCATACAGACTCCAAGGAGAGATTTTGTCGTCTAAAGGGTCAAAATTGCACATTTATGTAGATGCCCAGTGTATTACTGTCTAGCGGACATGATGTCCTGTCAAACGGACATAAGAGGAGCTGGAAAGCTGGAAAACTCGAGAAGGTCCCCCAGTGGACATGAAGTCCGCCTTACAGACATTTACGGGCCAAATTCGCTCCAAAAAACAAAAAAGATCTGCCAACAGACTTAACATCTGCTAACTGACTTTGTTGACATTGTTATGATCCATATTCCCCTGTTTGGCAAAAACTAGGTTTCTTTCAGCCCAATACTCATTTTTAAGACCAAAAGGGGGTTCTGCACTGAAAATGAGGCTGCACAAAAGGAGGCACTCAAAATAAGGAAAAGAAGAAGATGAAGGAGGATTGAATCAAGCATTGGAAGCAATTTTATTTTATGTTCTGTCTATCTTCTCTCTCTACTCTTTCTTGGATGTTGATTGTCTTTATTTGTTTGGATTCTTTTATCATGTTCTTAAACTAAAACCCATTTAGGGTTAGGGATGTAGCCTACTTTGGGGGTTGATTTATATTTTATGGATTGATTGGTGTTTTATGAAAGTTCTTAGGTTGTGTTTATCTTTTTTGAACTTCATTGTTATTTCTATGCATGATCACCATAGATGCAACCTTAGGAATCATATGATGAACTGGAGGGTGAAGTGTGATTTGTGCACTAGAAAGATAAACACGTTAGATTTAGAGATAGAGATATCTCATAAACTAGTGCGATAACTTATGGTTACTTGTTCTTAATCAATTTGACTAGTTAGGTTTCACATTGAGAAATGGTAATCAACTAGTTAGGTATTCTTATATGTCTTGAGAGAGAATATAAGTAAATTTGTGCAATTGTTATTATAACCTGTCATTCAATCAATTCCATAATTTATTGATCAATCTCCTAAATTGGTGAACCCTAGAGCCCTAAGTCTAAATCATCATATTTCCCTTGTTTGTTTATTTACAGTCTTTATAATTTATTGTCTGCTCTAATCCAATCATCTTTTAAGTTTCTTGTTATTTTATTTCAAGTAATTAGGATTAATTCAGTAGTGAGTATCTTAGTCCTTGTGGGAGATGACCTTGGAATACTTGATTTGTAGGTACTAGGAACGAATCTGTGTATTTGTAGATTTAGTTGATCAATACATGCAACAACTAATTGATGACTTAAACCTACTGCTCCTGGTAAGGATATCGATGTATACATGCAACCACTAATTTATGACATAAACCATCTCTGGGAGGTTGGATTAGAAACTTATGATGTTGTTAAAGGTTAAACATTTATAATGCATGTAGTTATTTTGTGGACTATGAATGATTTTCCAACTTATGATAATTTGTCTAGATGGAGTACTAAAAGGTATATGACTAGTCTTGTATGTAACAATCAAACTTATTCAATGAGGCTATGAAGTAAAATATGTTATATAAGACATCGTCATTACTTGGAACATGGGCATAGATGGAAAAGAAGAAAATTGTTTTATGGTAAAAGTAGAACACAGTAAAGCTACTATGAACTTGTCTAGTGATGATGTGGTTGAGCAACTATCATATGCAGGTTAGTTTACACCTGGAAAACACCTAAGTAATTTTTTTGATCTTAATTGGAATAAAGAAAGCATATTTTTCAATTTGCCATAATATAAGAAATTGCTCTCAAGGCATAATCCTGATGTGATGCATATTGAAAAAAAGCATTTGTGATAATATTTTAGTTACTTTGATGGGAATTGATGGCAAATCAAAAGATGCAATTAAATCTAGAATATACTTGGAAGAAATGAATATAAGAAAATATTTGCATTTGAAAAGAAGAGATGATGGGTCATACATCATTCTACTTGCATGTTACAACATGTCAAAAAAGTAGAAGCAAATTTTTTTTTCAATTTCTTAAATCAGTCAAGATTCCTGATGGGTATGCATCTAATATAGCCCATTATGTCAATGCTAATGAGGGAAAAGTTTCAGGGTTGAAAATTCATGATTGTTATATACTTCTGCAACAATTATTTTATGTTGGAATATGTAGGTGTTTGTTGAAGGATGTGTCTGTAACTTTGGCACAATTTGATGAGTTTTTTTAGCAATTATGATGTAAGACACTGAAAGTAGAAGAGCTTGAAAAATTAGAAAAAGACATAGTTTTGATTATATGTAAGCTTAAACTAGTATTATTGATGGTTAACTTATGTGTATGTGTATTATTGATGGTTGACTTATGTTAATGCAGATTTTTTATAGTTAATCTATGTTATTGCGTATTGTTGATGATTGAATTATGTTAATGTGGATTGTTGATAACTGAGTTATGTTAATGTAAATTGTTTATGATTAAGTTATGTTAATGCGTGTTGTTGTTGGTTGACTTATGTTAATGCAGATTGTTGATGATTAAGTTATGTTAATATGTATTATTGATGATTAACTTATGTTAATGTGGAATGTTAATGACTGATTTATGTTAATACATGTTATTAATGGTTGACTTATGTTAATGCGGATTGTGAATGATTAAGTTATGTTAATGCATATTGTTAATGGTTGACTTATATGTGTGCGTATTGTTGATAGTTGATTTATGTTAATGTAGATTGTTGATGATTGAGTTATGTTAATGTGATTAATGTTAATGATTGAATATATGTTTGTAATGATGATTGGATGTATTGTAATGTTACCAAAATTTATGTTTGTTTTTATAGATATCCAATATAATGACACATGGTAAAAACAATGGGAAAAAGGTGGTAGGTATGAAAATTATAAAACAAAAGGATCTGAAACTTCAACCGGATCAATCATTTGGTGACATTAATTCAATTCCTAGCTAACAACAACATTCAACCTTAGCCATTGATGAAATTAGTTAGGAACAATCTCATTCTTCCTCAAACAACAATGAATCAACTAGTATAGAGGAATCTGCAAGTTTATTAATCTTTAACACCTATAAGTAGACTTATCCTCTAATATATATTTACATATTTGATGTGTATTTTTTATCTTTATTGATTTATTTTTAGGTTCCAATGTCAATATTACAACAAAAAAAAGATGTAGAGGTAAAACTAGAGGTTGTGAATTGCAACGAATGCATATTGTAATGAATAACAAGTTGTCAATACAAATTGATACTTTACAAGGTTATCCTATAGATAAGATCCAATCTATAAAGTTGTCAAATGAGTTGGGGATTATTGCGAGAACAGAATTACTTGTTTGAAACATGTTAAGGACTTGAAGGAAAACAACTTGCTTCAACATGCTTTGGATAAAGTTGCAGCAATTCTTTCAATTTATTTAACTATATGCAATACTATTTTACTTATTTTAAGATTAATTACACTTTTACTTATTGTTCACAATTGAAATTAAATATTGTAGATATCGAGAGTCCTGATGTTTCAAACTGCGTGACTTTATTATTGAAACAAAGGACCAGGGATCATTTTTATAGGTTGCATTAATTTTATAAATCTTTTCCTTCTGTTGCAGAGGCGTAGAGACATGTTCCGGAACGAATGTCTAAAGAAAATTAAAATAATTTGTGTGATTATTAAGCCTCTCCCAAAGTTCAGGTTTGTTTTCTTTCCCTTCACATTTGTTTCCATTAACCTTCTTGGATAATTCAATGACTACCTAATCTTTTTTATTTATTTAGGAAAAAATGTGAGAAGACAAAAGCCAACAGAGGAAAAAAAAAAGCATGTCACAATCAAGAATCTAAATCATTTCTAGTCGTCAAAAATGAATATGTAAGATCTTAGTTTACAAGTTATAATTATATCAACAAATATTATATTATTTATTGTGCCTTGTAATTTTCTTTCATAAAACAAAATGAGAAGGAACAACATGGACAAGAGTGTGATAGGATCACAATATACAAAATTACTCACTATAAGGAAAGTCAAGGGTGGATGTCAGAAGAAGTGGAAAATAACTATGTAAATATAAAAATTTGTTTAATATTTAGGTTTATGTAGTGCTGACTAATAATATTTATATTAAATATTGGTTTTGTTTTTTAATTATAGAATAAGATGCAAAAGTTATTATATAAATCAATGTTTGAGGAGAATGAAGTAAGTACAGAATACATTTGCAATACCGTGCTTTGTATATGTTCTGGTTATATCAAAGGTCTTGGCGTTGGTGCTAAGCCAAATGTTTTAATCTCATCAAGATCCACATATATTCAGCAACTTCAAGAGGAAAATAAGACACTTAAGATTAATTAGAACATACTTTAAAAAAGTTAGCCAAGCATAATAAGTACCTCAGAAAAATACTTGGATTAGATTATAATAGTAGTGAAGATAAAAGTGAACGATATTAATTACATCTCTTATGCTTTTTCTTTTAATTCTTGTTTGTATTATAATTTAAATTTGATACTTTTTTCTCGGATTACATAATTGAAGAAGATGTTATGGTTGAGTGATTATGTTGTAAATTGTAAAGTTATGTGATGTTTGCTTTAATCATGCAATATTGTTTCAATAATCACAATATTTTAACTAAGCTTTTTAGATTACTACAGATTCATGGGCATGCTGTAATTGTTTTTATAATCTCAGCATTTATAATTTATAAACTACTCTCTGTATTTATTAATTTGTATATACGAATTATTGAAGTTGTAATTAAAATCTTATATACGAAGAAATTTAATGATATTTTATTTTTTACATACAATACTTCAAATTATTAATTATTTTTACATTTTTGTATGATAAATTAACAATAAAAATATATCGATACATTATATAAAATACTATGAAATAAAAATGGTATAACATTTCGTGGAAATGTATCCAAATCATAGCTAAAAATATTTGGTTACATTTTCATAAACGTAGTTAAAAACATTTAGCTACGCTTTTGTGAATGTAGCTAAAAACAGTTGGTTACGTTTTTTGAAATGTAGCTAAAAATATTTGACTACGTTCCTATAAACATAACTAAAACCTTTTAGCTACATTTCTAGAAAATTTGCTAATAATTTTTAGCTACGAAAAATAAGACGAGACAAACCTATTGGCAATGATTCTCCAAAACGTTGCTAATAGTTTTCCGCTACGAAATAAAACGTAGTTAAAAACTATTAGCGATGATAAGCACAAAACGTCACTTATAGTTTTCAATTACGAGAATTTAAGGATGTTTTGGGTGACAAAACTAGATCGTTGCCAATTACTATTAGTGAAGATTTTTGTGCCTTTAGCTACGATTTTTTGATGAAGTGTTAAGATTATTAAAGGGTAAAGAGAAACAGATGTTAGTTGGTGTCAAGTGTTTGGGCTCAATCTTCTCAGTATATTCAAATTTGAGGTAGCAGTAGATGATATCCACAATGTTTGTTGTTTCAGGTTGCCGCTTGATGCAGCTTTGGAAGTAATGGGTTGGGATGAACGCGTTACTCAACTAATTGTCGCTGCTAATAAGCTAACTGTACCTAGACTTCCATAAAATATTGAAGCAAACATAAAAGAAGAGAAAATATTATGTCAAGCAAGGGATTAGCAAACAAGTTTGTGCAACTGTTACAGAATCTGGATGCATGTACTAAAGATACATAGAAGAAATTCACTCGCAAACATATTCATAAGTCTTAACTTGTTCTACTAGCTAATGCATAGAGGGGAGACTACTAGGCTCTCCACTCAGGCAAAGCTAACTTTTGCTGCTAAGATTTTATTCTCCTTTTTCCAGCTTACTTGCAACTTTCAGAGACGAAACACCAGATAGTTTGCACAAAGAGCTAAATTGAAAGCCATATGGTCCCTTTGAAAGATATCAACTGCAGAACACAGAAAAACTATTAGATGTTCATTGTTGAAGACCTTGAAATTAGGTGCCGAACATACCTCACCAGCTAGATTGGTACGCACCTATGAATATTTTCAATAAATATAGAGACACACTTGGAAAGAATCACATCTTATTGATTATTTCTGTCACGTCAAGAACCACAAAGTGTTCTAAGCTAAAATATATATCCACTTTGACTCGTAATATGCATAATTTGTTACTTGAAGTCGTTAGAAGAGATGGGAGCTAGATGAACCAGATGGCTGGTGTTGTGCATTTCATCCCACTAAAATTTAGCTTTTCTGCTCGCCTAAGATAAAATAATTAAGATTATTCCTACACTAATCATCGTTAGAAGACATGGCCTTATCCTTCAAATGTAATGAAATTATATGCGCCACTTGTGTAAGAATTTATTTAGAATTTACTTCAACGAATTGATATTATGTTTCAAGGTTTAGAAATTTCAGGCTTGCTTCCATGATCGTCAAGATTATTCATATGCTTGCCAAGCATTGTGCAGAATCTGATCTGCCAACCAATAGGTACGACTACTTGATCAAACAGATACAGGAGAAAGACGTGTGTTCACATTATGGACAATCTGGGACGCAAATAACAACCTGATCTGCAAACATCTTAGATTTGCGTAAGTAGCTTGATTTGTTTTAACCAAGAAGAACTACTTGGCTAAGCTCACAAGAACTTGTTTTTGAACTTATTTTTGTTAACTGAGTTCTTCTTGGTGATTTTTACGGACATAGTCGGAGCTAAATTATGTCCACAAGAATATGTTTATAGACTTTAACTACTTAACTCATACAAAGATCACAAGAATACTAAGGTAAATGTTGAAATTGGTGCATGATGCTTTGTCATTTAACTGGAAAGAAAAAGAATCTTACTTTAATTGAAGGGCCATCTGGTCCTGGTGCTGATAATGGGTAGTGGGTTGTAATGCGCTCACTTGAAAATAGTTTCGAGAGTCAAATGCCTGAGGCTGCAAGATCTCGTAGCCACTCCCTCCTGGCATTAAATTCATGTTGTTATGCTTTCTTTCTGTTTCAGCAATCTGCATGTTTATGAAAGACTCGTAATTAGTGACAGGGTTTTTATTCCTCCCCTTTTTGAATGAACAGAGAAGCAGACCTTTTGACGGAGAAGCTGATTATTGTTGTGCAAATCAATTTCCTGCGGTGACCATTTTCAGTCAAAAACAGTTAGCAATGTCAAATCCAATTATTGATACTCTATCAATCGCATTTCTTCCACATATTACGGAAAAAAAATAGAGCAAAAGGAAAGGATTAGGAAAAACAAGTATTGGACGTTGCATGAATGAGAAACCATTAGTGGCTAGTGATTATAAAGTGTGAAAGGTATAAGTTTGCCTTGGTATATTTCAGAAGATCTTGTGCAATTAAAAGAAAGATGAAAGTGTTAGGATTGTGAAAACTGAAAATCAACCCCCCTGAATAGATGAATTTGATAAGTCCAGAGGTCAAGTCTTTTGATTCAGAGTTTCCTAGTGTGATTGGCTTCTCAGGCACATGATAATTGATTGAAGAGTAAAACCATTTTCTACAAGAAACGAGTACCTTCTTCTGCATATACTCAATCTCGGCGAACAAAAGCTCATTCTGTGTAGATTGAGAAAGAAAGAGAAACGAAAAGGAACTTATCAACAATAATGCAATCAATTGCACAAAGTGACGTTAAAAAAAAGGATATTTCATGAAAAGGTTACCTTTTTGGAGCGGATTCTACTAATACCTTTCTCCAATTTTATTTCCAGGTTCTTTAGATCCTTGACATTCAAGGTATCCAGTGACTCGCCAAGATAATGCCTGCAAAGACAAACTTTCATCGATTTGATGTTCCAAACCAGATTTCATGTAAAGAAAAAGACCAAGACATCTTATGATTTGCCTGTTTTGGTTCTGCAGACTTCCAATCTGTGAGCGCAATTTTGCTGCCTCTTGTTGATAGTACTGCAATACAAATCAATAAACGCAATGACTCGTTGATTTGTACAATAGTAATACTTTTTTTCTTATATATTGTAACAGTCTCTCTTCTGCAATTTTGCATGGCCAACATTCAAGATCCACCAATAGCATCCCCATCTTTAAAACATTGGTCATAAAAGTTGTAGATTTTAAAGTGAAATAAACTACAAAAAGGAACGTTTTGAAATAGAGAAGACCTGTGTGGACATAGAAACAATACGTAGGATATGCAACCAGATGGTCAGATGATTGAACGAGTCAACAAATATTGGTCAACCTTGTTCTAGAGATAATCAGTCTTACTTGGAGTTGAAGCTAATATTCATTCAACACCCTGGGCATTAATTATAAGTATGACCATAAACATGCATGCATCCACCAAATCGTTTTGTGGATAAACTGTACCTGAGCATTAGCTTCGGAAACGGATCCGGAATTGGAGGAATCTGCACAAGCCTTCTTGTACCTTTCAATAGTTGATTTAACACTGCAAAGACACAACACAATTATCATTAGTTGTCAAAAGAAGGGCATTTACTGCTGGTGAAGCATTCACAATAATGAGATGACACACTTAAGCACACATACACGTAGGTTAGAATCATACAGAGTCACAATAATTAACTTGTGCTAGTAATAAGATCTATACATATAGTACACACTTATGTGCAAATTAAGGGATGAGATCCTCTGGCCCAGGTATTCTAGCCCTACCCTATGCCAGAGGAAAATACTTCATAAATACTCTAGCCTATATAGTACACACTTATGCGTAAATTAAGGGATGAGATCCTCTGGCCCAGGTATTCTGGCCCTACCCTGTGCCAGAGGATTTGAGGCCAGAGTATTTATGAAGTATTTATGAAGTATTTTCCTCTAACACAGGGTAGGGCCAGAGTACCTGGGCCAAAGGATCTGAAGCCGCAAATTAACTAGTAACTTGGCGGTTCTACATATATCCTGAAGACTTAAAAGCACCTTCTCTCTTTTATCTTACTTTATTGAGATTCTAATAATAACTTAGTAAAAATCTCGCTCGGAATTCGGAGAGTTTAATAAACACAATCTTATCTCTAACTAGTAAAGCAATTATTTTTGAATTTATTGAGGTGCTAATCAACAGTTTATTATTCATTTTTCTTTCTTGAAGAAATATTTATGGTGACTATTTTTTAGGAAAATAATGATCAAATATATTAAATAGCATAATGTTGACTTACATTCACATGTCTTAGTGCATATATTATTGTGATGATTTTATACTTGTGTGGCTGAAATAGTATTTTCGGGAAAATACTTCATAAATTGATTATTCTATAGTTTAATATTTTATAAATTCAATCAAAATACTTCATAAATTGATTATTCTATAGTTTAAGATTTTATAAATTCAATCAACATTTCAAAAATTAAGTATCTACCAATTGTCAAAATAAGTGTCGGTTAAAACTGCATACTAATGAACTTCTCCAAACTTCACGCTCGGGATTCTCATTGGGTGTTGTTTAAGTCTAAATCACATTTTTCATGTTTTCTCCTTTTTCTAGATCATAGGACAAATTAAGGCATGGACATAAAAGAAGACTAGTTTTGTTTACGGAAAGAAAAAATTTTGTTATTCCATCAGTTAAGACACAAAAATTTACAATCCTAAAAGATTGAATTCAAATCATTTTTTGACAAGCCAATTGACTAAATTTCCTCTTAAACTTTGCTAATTATGTAAACTTCCATTTAAAATAAGTAGAAACATGATCCAGATCTTAGCTTGCTTTTCTTCAACATTAGCTTAAGAGTTATAATATATATGCTACATAACATATATGATACATATCATATCTTAAATCTATGTACACATGTTTGGACATACGACTAACCCTAATGTAAATCATCTATGATGAAAACAAAACAATTTATGAAGATAAGAACAATCTCATGGGAGTTTATGAAGCGAATGTACTGCCTAACTATTAAGTGATGGTGGTTTTCTTAGTTTCATGTTAAGATCGGACTTGACTGGAAGAAGGATCATACCAAAATGACGTCTATGTACCTATCTTATGAACAATAGATTGTAATTATGAACAATCACATCATGCTCTAATTCAGATAAAGAAAAAAAAAAAGGAATGAAAAGCATATCATGCTCTAATTCTGCCTACAAGTTTCTCTGTTCTCGTGGGGTTTACTTGATCAATTCTCAATGCTCTGCTGAAGGTATTCATGATTTAAAAATATAAAAATATTTTCATTTTTTTATCATTTGTTTGTAATTTAGAAGAGTTTCAAGTTCATATATCCTAAGGTTTAAGATTTTTTATTTTCAACTTTTAAAATATTTCCAAAATATTATGCCTCTCAAGTGAAAGGAACAGAAGTTATCTGCAAAACAGAAAAGATCAATTAGTCATTGTTTATGTGAAAAGCACATCCTATTTGGGTGGCATAGTATTATTATATTAGGTATAGTAAAGAATATTAACATAATTGGATTTATCTAAAAGAGCAGTAGAAGTAGATACACAGGAACATGCTATAGCCTGACTAATGGCAAAAAATGGAAGAAAATGAAGAAGAGAAGCATTAGAAGAATCTCTTAC
>JANIHZ010000002.1:64272738-64285370 GCA_027478365.1 Erythroxylum rufum | reverse complement strand
CTTAAAATTTAAAAATTTCCTATATAAAATAATTAATAAATAATACAAATACAAATGTGTTAAATAAAATAATATATAAATATGGTATTTACACATTTAAAAAATTATTATACTACTTTTTATATGTATATATTATCAATATAAAATATAATGTATTAAGCTATCCTGTGGTCAATGTCTTCCGGTCACAACATCTGAAATTGATGGATAAAGTATAAGCAGGTTGAAATTAAGGTGACGTATGACATGTCAGGATCATGTGAGATAGGGGGCCTGAATCGTCAGTTTCCATGAAAATGACGGCCATGAAAACCTGCAAAGCTTTCTGCCCTTCAATTGTGCACTTTCCCAGTTTGCCTATACTAAAGGCCTTTACTACTTTAGACGGCAACTGATATCCACTCAGCGCAGAACCCAAGAGCGGAGGTCAATGGTCGAAACGACTAGGAGTAACTTCATTTCATTACCCACTTAGACGAAGAATTTGAGTATGACGGGCCTATCAAACCCGAAGCTCAGAATTTGAAAGCAGATTGAATTAGATTGCAAGCAACTCAAATCAAATTTGAAGTTAGGGGTCCAATCTCTAATTCAAATGGGTTTGTCTAAGTTTGTAACTCAATCAATTCAAATCAAGTCTAATAGATGTAAGATTAGACTTGAAAATTGGAAAATATTTTAATTTTCATTTAAAAATTGTAATCATAAGCCATCAAAGATTGTCCAAAATAATTATATGTCTTATGATCTACATTTGAATTCCACACAGTAAACCTAAGTAGAATATTGATTTTGACACAGTTAAAACCCTAACGTCTACGCCAAAATCTAAGTTAAACCTTAATATTTCAGAACGTTCAAATTAAATCTCAATTTTTACAAAAACCTTCAAAATAAACTTTATAAAGAAGGAAAATTTGACGGAAGTTACCTTTTGTCACTTGTATGACGTGATTTTTTTTAAATTATGCATATTAGTGAGACTTACTTTTTGTTGATGTGTCATTCTTAAAAAATATCAATTTTCTAATTACACTATTGTTTTCTTTCTAAAATGTTGAAGGTGTCATCTTTTTCGCGAAGAATGTCAAAATTTACAAGAAGGTGAAAGTCTTAGCTTCAGAAAATGTTATCTTATTTTGTTATTGTCATTATTCTTGTTATTTGGTAAAATTCTAACATTATAGGACAATTGCAAGTCAATGGGTGGCCATTTCAGCTACTTTTCATGGGTTGCTTATCTTTAGCTGCGAAAATGAAGGAAACCCTCGTCCCTAATCTCGTGTTTATCTATTTATGGTTGTGTGGCATTTCTTTGTTTCTTTAGGCATGTATTAGAAGTTGGGTGTGCTTCTCATTGTGGGCTTATCCTTGTTTCATAGTGTGGTGTGTCTTCTCTTTGTTTCACAATGTTGTGTGACTCAGTCACTAAGTTTCTACAGTTTGTTTATGTTAAAGAATGCTATATTATTGTAATTTTAAATAACGAATCTATTTATATAGGGTAGTAAACCGTGGATCCATTTTACCTATTGTGGTAGATTGGAGGTAATATATGGTCCAAACAACTTACTTTTATTTGTCAATATTTTTCAATATTATATGCCTTCTACAATACTAGAGATGGAGGAAATATTGTACAATAACCAAAAAAAATAAAATCTAAGAGTCTTTTATACCAAATTCAAATAAACTAAGCAACTTACTGCAAATTATCGAGGCATAAGATAACAACACATAAGAAGAACTATGATGAATAACTTTCAATTGTCTAATATTCAGAGCCTAATATAAGATTACTTTCATAGGACTTAATATCCTTGAATATTACCTTAGCAAAGCATCTTTCACCAGAACAAGCATAAGTTAAGGATCGAGAGTGAAAATACATTTGAGGAGAGTGTTAGGTCTAGTATTATGATTGTAACTTCAATTATATTATAAAAACTTGGCACATAATTGATGAGGTCCTATTTCCAATGAATTTCATAAATGTTCAATTCGAACTTGATCTAAATTCTGTGAGTTCTCTACTTCATATCTAAAATTATTAAGACCCAAAATAAAGATGAGCCAATTGTATTCAAAATTTAAACCATTAATAGTGCCACAATTAGAATTATTGAAGTTCAAAATAACTTCTGTTTGGTCTATCAAAAACCTAATAATTTAATCACATAAACCATAGCTTATAAGTAAAACTCATGGTTTTACTTGCAAAATTCTTTATTGAATCAATACAAAACCTTGAAGTTAATCATAAAGGAATGTGTTTATAAAATAGATAATTCATGCCTATACCATTTAGAATAAAACAAACTCAATAATATAATAACATAATATTGTATGGCTTGCATATATGTTTACCTAAAAGAGGCATCTGGTTAGCTATTTGTTATTCATTTAACATTAGTCAAAGTAGCTTGTATAAATGTTTGTATGTATTTATAGATGTGTTTACATCTGAAATAAATTTTTTATTAATTTTTACTTAATTAACATTAGTCAAAGTAGCTTGTATATATGTTTGCATCTTAAATAACTTCTATATTATTTTTTCGTCAATTATTTTCTGCTCAATTAGCATTAGTCAAAGTAGTTTGTATATGTGTTTGTATTTGAAATAGTTTGCATATATGTTTACATCTGAAATGGATATTATTTTCTGCTTAATTAACATTATTTAAGATAGCTTGTATATATGTTTGCACGTATTTATTTACAACTTGTTATTTACTTGTCATTTGTAGGGTTATTTACTTGCAATCATTAGGATATACGAACTCATTATGAAACCTTGGAAATATATTGGTATGGATACTTTAAAAAGATCCCGAGTTGAGTTATGAGGGTAGTTTGTTAAGTTATTTTGATAAAGAGGAATTTGATTTTGTCGAATATAAAATATTTGTGAGATGGGTAAGGAACTTAGATACTTACAGGTGGACCACGAATATTATTGAGTTTTGAGTTTTCTTTAGGACTCACTGAATCAAATGAAAGTTGCTTTAGGTTAATTAACATTTTAAAAATATATGCGATAATTGGGGTATATCTCATATACAAACTTGATGATTCGATTACAACTTTAGAAGTTTTGGCAATAATGAGGATTTAGGATTTGATGAGGATGTTATGCCTGATGAAATTAACATAAATATCAATGAAGAAGAGAATAGTAATGATAGGAATGTGTGCACTTATAATGAAATTGAAGGTGACAATGAAGTAGAAGGTGATAATAAAGCTAAAGGTGTTAATGAAGATGAAAGTGACAATGAGGATGAAATTATACAAAATACATTTGATTTTTCAATTCTAAGTGGACATCAACCAATGGAGATTGATTTTAATGATTATGGAAGTTTAATTAACAGTAATGAGTACCTTTGTGGAGAGTAGCCTGGGGAGTCAATTAAAAGACTTAGCACAAGTGTTAGACATGTAGCAGGTGGTAGTACATTACATTGGACAATAAGTATGGAGTTTTCCAATGCTAAAGAATTTAAAGATATTGTTGTTGCTTATTCAATAGCAACAGGGTTTAATGTCCAATAGAAAAAAAAAGTGATTTTAGGAAAATTAGAGTTGGATGCATTGAAGGATGGAAGCAGGAATTATATGCAACCAATAATAGGAATGACACAAAATAAGAACATATAAGCTGAGCATTCATGTTTCATAATAAACAAATCTAATATGGCATTAGTAAATTTTATGGCTAGACAATTCCAAGACAAAATTCTAGAGAAGTCTAGCATTACCATTATAAAGATGATTGAAGAATGCAAAGAAAAAATGATCATTTTTTTGAATTCCATTATAGGTAGGGTTACTAAAAGGAAGTTAAGGAAGGAGCAAGCATTAGATTGTTCTTATAGATATTCCAAGCTATAAGGTTATATCCAAGAGTTGAAACATAGAAATCCCATGTCAACAATGGAACTGCAATTATCAAAGAATAGAAAACACTTTTAGATTCACTTGCTTCGAGTCTTGATATCTTATAGAACATCCTTAACACTTTGACTAGAGTTCTGACTGATTGTCCCTTCGCTTTATAAAGTAGGATCAAATCATCAGCAAATGTAAGTGGAGTGGCATTTGTAGATCAAAAAAGGAAGGGGGCTTAGGAGTAAAATATTTGACTACATGGAATCAAGTCCTATTTGGTAAACTGATTTGGAATTTGTTTGAAGATAGGGAAACTTTGTGGATTAAGTGGGTGCATACAATCATTCTGAGAAGGAAAAATTTCTAGAGTGCTCAACCTAATTATAATAGTTCTTAGAGTTGGAGAAAGATTTTGTATGCAAAGGACAAAATGTGGCACCAATTCAGATTTAGGATTGGAAATGACATATCTATTTTTTTCTGGTAGCATCTTTGACACCCGAGAGGAATCCTGAGGACCTTTTCTACACCGAGAGAGACCAATAGCTCGAAGCTTTCGGTGACAGCAAGAGTTTCTGAAGCCATCCTTAATGATGAATGGAGATTGAATGAGGTATCCATGGACTTCATCAGGAACCTTGAATCATCTCGGTACCTCCCAAATAGCTCCCAACCTGATTGTCTGGAATGGATAACTAACCCCATAAAAAAGTATACAAATGTTTCTGCCTATAAATTCTTGCAACCCCCCTTACAAGAAGTTCCGTGGCACAAGCTAGTATGGTCTAAATATAGTAGACCTAGGTGCTCCTTTATCCTATGGTTTGCCTTCCTTCAAAAGTTACAAACCTGGGACAAACTGTCCTGCCTTCATACTCCTAACCATTGTTTCTTGTGCATATCAGCAAATGAAACCATTGAGCACTTATTTTTTGAATGTACCTTCTCTAAAACAATTTGGGATCGTTGCCTCACACATTTTAATTTGCACAGCCTTAACCAGCTAAACCTTTCAGCAATTCTTTCTTGATTTGATACTGCTTCCACTAACAGGATTTTGGTCCTTACTCATTTCCCACTCCTACTATCTACTACTGTTTACTTTATATGAACTGAACGAAATGCACGAACCTTCAAGGATGAAGTCAAGGATGTGGGGAGTGTGTATCTCGGAGTGATCTCCCAAGTTAGGGAACTTCTCATCTCAAACACAGAGAGGAGGTAATTATCTTATTTATTGTTCATCACTAACTTTTCTGCAGGTTGATAGATCAGAATGTTCTTTGGCCAATAGCATGTGATTCCCCATTGGAAGATCAAACAGGAGTTAGTTGGTTATCCAACTTCCTAAGTTGGCAATCCAACTTCCTACAGGCTCTAAAGCGACAAAGAGGACTGGGTCTGAATATTTATTGTTACAAACACACTGACGGAATTGGTAGGACTGATCTTTTTAGGCACAACAAAGAAAACTTGCAAGGATTACTCCCTCCCATAGTGACATCACCTACAAGGTAACACAATTCATGTTCCTCTGCATAAGCTGATGGAAGGTCCAGTCTTGGCAAGGGAAGTTGAAGTTTAGATTTTGAATTCAGCTTTTACATTTGGTGTTGCATCAATTGGGTTTGAGAAATTGTTTAGCTGAGGAAAACATATTATGGTTATTGCTTCTTCTGTATGGCGTTGGTTAGAGTAAAGTTGATATGTTTTGTTACTAGTGGAGGTAGGCAAGTAGCTTCCAAAAGTTTTAGTTGTTGGTTCCCTTGAGTTTCACATGCTTCGGATATGATTGTGGGATAGCTTCTTATGATATAGCTGTTTGTATCCTTAGAGGCACTGGTTGAGTGAACTTTATTTGTACATATCTTTGGTTTTTTTAAAATATATTCTTCTGAATTATCAAAAAAATAATGTAAGGTTAGATATCTTCAATCTTTTACATTTTGAGTCGGATTTGAATGATTTGCTATCCTTGATGGTTTTTTTAAGGAGTATATTGACGACCTCAGTCACTCGAGAAAACATGCAAGGAGATGTAGATTCTCCTTGCCTAATCCCTTTTGAGCTCTTAACTGCTTTAATGGGTTTCCCATTTATCAGTATATGAAAGGTAGGAGTTAAGAAACATTGAAACATCCATTCAGTAAAGTTTTCTGAAAAAATCCATGGCTTTCATAGTGTTCAAAAGGAATTCCCAATCTATATTATCATAAGCTTTCCTCATATCCACTTTAATTATGCAATCTTTACCACAATAACCTTTTATTAGTTCCTATTGCAGAGTAATGTTATCCCCTATGCTTCTACAAGATATAGGCAGTTTGAGATGTGTCAATATGCTTGCCCAATACTCTTTTTGAGCCTTTTCGTAAGAACCTCAAGATAATTTTGTAGATGAAATTACAACAAATTATAGGCCTGTAATCCTTTGGCCCTCTTTGCTCATTGCCTTTTGGGATTAGGGTGATATAGTTTTGTGTTTATCTCTACGGGTAATATTTTGTTCATAAAAAATCCCATTATGGCCTCCAAGACTGTATCTTTGATCATAGGTCATATTTTCACAAAGAAGATATTAAACCCATCAAGCTCAGCGGCTTTGCATGAATAGTCTTAGAGCTCTTTCAATCTCTTGAATTGATACCGTAGGCATTGGCACGAGTATTCATAACTTGTGAGAAATGTCTTGTTGCGTTCTCTGTATGGAGATCATTGCTCCATATTTCTCTACAGACACAATTCTGTGACACATCTCTTGGAAACTAAACAGTGTTTTTGTCTCCTTCCTTCAACCATCGTAGCTTATATTTTTGTTTTAGTCAGGAATATCCGAATAGAGGAGCTTTGGTTAGATTGTCTCTAGCTACTTTCTCACATTTTTATAAATCTACAGAGGATTAGCTACTTTATTAACGATTAGCATTAGGCACATGAGGCAGGACTAGGATTATAAACAGAAAATTGCAACCGATCCCATAATACCAAGCAAACCAACCACCTGTCATAAGGCAATCCTTATTAACTGCACTAGTTGCAACCTTTTCATACACTGTACGACTAGCCAGAATACAATTGATGAAAGGAAGTATGATGGCTAGTACGAACATCATGTACATCAACATTGAAAATCTTTGTTGGGTTAAGTAATCATTCTCGACCCCACAAATTCAATGAGAGAGAGACTTACAGGAGGCACAAATTGATATCTCAAGTGGAACTAAACATTGACGAAAACTGCTCCTGTCTCCAAGCAAATACAAGAATCCATTATCCAACAGTTCAGAGAAATGAAATTTGTATAAAGTGAGCACAGTAAATCCTTGGAAGTTCAGATACTGTTTGTAGAACGTGAAGAACGACTTCGGCCACTTAGACTAAGATCTTTCTTCAGCATGGCCTCCAGATTCTGAAAGCATTTCAACGGTCGAACCTAAAATAGTCACAATGATAGAAAATCAATCAATTAGTCGTAATAAGGAACACTTTTGAGCCTCTTGAAGCAGCAAGTTTCCTGCTCATCCTATTACTCACTAAGGACAAATAGCATCATATAGTGCTTGAAAAACCCTTTTTGATGTCATGACCAGAGATTAGAATTAATGAAACATTAGAAATGGCCATTGTAAAATATACAACTTCAAGCTAGTCAGATGTCTGTTACATCAAGCAACATGCATCAACTAGATTACATGAAGAAAATATTGATCAAAGCAAAATGTGAAAACAGGTATCAATTTGCTCCGGTAATTGGAAGCATGAACTGGACGCACAGAGACATGTACACAGAAGAAGATAGAAACAAAGAGCTAACCTTCCAATGCTTCTTATGACCAATTTTGGGATAAATGGTCTCCAGTTTTGTTAATATTTGCCTGAATGTTGGTCGCTTAGCTGGATTCTCATTCCAGCACTCTTCAATCAACCTGTTGGCAGAAGCCAATATCAATAAGCTTGTTCAAAAGGCAATCTTTATTTGCGTAAAATAAATGTCAATGACCTTAACAACAATTGAGCTTTATCAGATACGAATGGATAGTCAAACAATGACATATATTCAGATAGGGATTGAGGAACTAGGAACTGAGAAGGGTTTGATTTTTCAGATCAAGATCCCACAGGCAATGAAGCATAAAAATTTGGTTTGTTGCTCAAACAAAAAGGTGCAAGGTTTATAAGTTGTATACTCATTGCACTACCGATTATCTTGGCCCAGCACTATCAGTTGCTGTAATGCATTTAGAGCACAGAATTATGGCTACAGTTGTCAAATATTGGATACTCCTATTCTAGAAAATGTACAAATAAAAGTAGCAAGCTTCAACCACTTCCAGAAAATGTACACATAAAATGAACAAACAACTACTTTAGAGCAAGATGGGCGGCCATACTCTTTAAGTCCATGACCATATAGCTTTGCTGGAACTCTGAAAGGTGGCCGCTCTTTTGAAGCATATGCTTTAGGAACTTCATGCTCTTGCTTTCCATGAAATGGTGGATATCCTTCAATCATCTAATATATAGTATGTTATAATATCAGTCAAATATCATAATCAATTTAACAAGTTATGAGAGCCGAAAGTTTAATTAGGCTATATATGTATCCATTCTTCAACTGCATTAGAAAATCAACCTGAGACATTCTCAAATATGCCAAGATACATATACCAACATGAAATATGTTACATTTCAGATGTACTGATACTAATTGGGATTGAAATTCAGAAATCTTTACCTCCTGAAGAATTAAAGCAAAGGAAAAGACATCTACTTTGGTATCATAATCTCCCTTTGTAAAAACTTCTGGAGCCACATATCGATCTGTTGATGAGAAGCAAAAGAATTCCCATGAGATTCATCCATGATGGCTACTGCATATGTAGAATAAAGAAGTTGCAAGCAAGGTCTGTAAGAGACACTATCTTTTGCAACCTCCATCTGAAAAGAAAATTAGAGTGATGATAAGCAAGCTCACAAGAAGCTTCTTGATGGCTTAGAGGTCTGTCTTCTTTAACAGTCAACAATTTGCTAACTCCAAAGTCTGCAACTTTCAAGTGCCCCGAATCGTCCCGCAATATATTTCTGTTATCTTGCTCATAAGCAACATAAAAATATGCTGACAAGTTCAGAAAATTGAGCGAGCCAGTGAATTTTAATAAAAGCTTATTATAGTCTTAGCATCTCTAAATAAGATGTTGCAGTCAAAAGGGCAAAGCAGAAAAAGAAAACTCACGAAGGCTCAAGATCACGGTGAATTATAGGTGCTGGCTTATTCTCATGCAAATAACTCATTCCCCTGCAAAGTTCTTAGATTCATCAATTGTCTACTAAATTCTTATAACATTTAATGCAGATAAATATCTTGCAAATTATGATCTGACCATTCTTCAAACAATGACACTACTATTACATCTGGCATCTTTCTTATTAAAACAATGTCCAAAATGCAAATAAACAGAGTTCTCTTTCTCTAGCTAACACGGAAATAGAGGCAGACCTTGCAATATCAAGCGCACATCTGACAGCTGTAGCTGGTTTCAAGGGTCCTCTTCTTTTTAAAAAGGCACATAGATCCCCCTGAAATTCCAACAGAATAAATATGGGTTCAAATTTGAACTCCAAATACATAAGCTTCAATAGAAATCTAAAGAAGTATTTCTACCCAGCTTTTAATTTGGACCAATCATCTAAAAGATGGCAACATAAAATTCTACGTATTCCAGATGTGTTATGGCAGCTAGGAGAGCAGAGATCTAATTTTTCACGTAGCTATATAGAACGCTTGATCTAAATTTCAAATTTTCAGTATTAGAATACAAGTGGTAAGAGCACAGATGGGAATTAACAAAATACGAATGATAACAATTTTGGGAATATTGAAGCAGGCTGGTGAAAATTCTCTCTTGTTGGAACAGAAAGAAAAATGCTAAATTCGTTCAAGTACCAACAAAGAGATTATTTTGGGGGAAGAAAAGAAAAAATTTGAGTAATCACATTATCTCAGGTTACACAAAAGCAACTTCACTTTATGGAAGATCCTTGGGGATTACAACCACCAACATCAGCCTCAATAAATCATCATTCATCAATTATTAACCAAGAAATATCTAGAATAGCAAGTGAGATCATATATATATATATATAATATAACATTACATAATTAATGGCAAATAAAACATCATCAACAAACAGTGATCATTGGAAACCTCAATGATCCAGCAAACAGCAACAATTGAAGGGTACTAATTCAATAATTACTTTTGGCAAGTATTCTGTTACAATCATCAGTGGGCTACTTTGAGTAACTGCACCCAGAAATTGGACCACATTTGGATGACGTATCTTCTGAAGCAATGCAAGCTCATCCCTGAATGCCTTCCTGTATGGAACTAATCATTTTTAAAAACGCTGAAGCAGAAAAAAGAAACAGAACAAAATAACATTTGAATGGATAAAGGCGTACACTTTATCTTCATCAGACAGAACTTCCTCCCCAAGCTTCTTCACAGCTACTTGAATTCCACGCCACATAGCTGTACAGAAGGTTCCCTGTGACATGGAAAGCATTTTAACTATCCAACAAGTTCGGAAAAAATTTTCCGAGTTGTTTTGCTCAAATAACAGGTATTGGAACAAATTTTGAAAACAAAAAGTAAACATCTTCCAAGGGTAGAACTATTGTTTATGCTCAAATATCAACTTTCCTATTTATGGCCATAGAATTTGACCTAACAGAAAATAAAAATCAAGAAGTACCAAAAGAAAATTTAGAGACAATAATGGGAAGTTTCTGGTCTGCAAGATTCTTTACAATTTGAATATTTTTTTGGAATTTTCTTTACAATTTGAATATTAATTCCACTGCAGCTAGTAAAACAAATTAAATACACAAACAAAATCTTTTCTGTACATCCAAAGATGAAGAATAAATTACCTTAGTAATTTCCACACTGTCAGTAAAATCAAGCTCACTTGAACTGATCTCATATTCTGGGACTTCCCGAGCATGGTTGACATGCATGGGTGCCGTCTAAGAGATTATCAACAGATCACATTAAGTGAGGTGAAACAGGATAAAGAAACAAAAGAATGGCATCAGAACAACCAAAATTGAAGCATACCAGTCGTTTTGCCCCATGTTTCTCCAAAAGTTTGATCACCTCATGATTTTTATAATATATAGCATCAGAAAGAGGCTGTTAAAACAAGCATTAGATTGCATTCAAAATGACATAGATCTTAAATGGTTGGAGCAAAAAAATTGAATGCTTAGCTACACATCAAATTCTATTCCTATCTCGGAGAAGATAGAAAGAGAGAACATAACAATGGGATGAAGCATAAGATTAGCGCCGTGGTTAGGTGTCTACTGTTCATAATTATACTTGTGCATAATTATAAAATCAGATCCTCTGTTTCAGTTAACCAGTTCCAACCCTATTCCATTAAATCTTATCCATATATTTATATGAGATCCACACAAGTGTGTGGACCAGATTAAAAGGAATAGGACCACCCTATCAATAGATTATGGGTTGGAGCACCCTGTAATGGGATTAACTGCGCAAGTCTTTATACGTATAGTGATTGTACGTTCATTTTATATGAACAGACTTATAGTGATTGTACGTTAACTTTCTATATACAGAACTGACACCAAAATTACATCCCAACGTCTCGCTTCACCCTTCTGTTCCCAAGAAATCAAAACGATATACTTGCCATTCCCAACACAGATTCCCTTTCTCATTTCACAACTTCTTGTACTTGAGAGGAAGTCAATTACATTACCACTGGACATAACCACATACACATGGTTAAAACTCGATAAAAATATCAAGAAGACAATTGATACCATATCTATTACAATCACAATCACAGTGTAAAAATAAATAGTAGTGAAAGCTTACCGTGCTACCCCACCGATCTTTGGGGTCAATCTCAGCCCGTTTATCGAGCAATAAAGCGACGACGGCCGTCAACCCCTGGCAGGCCGCAATATGGAGCGCAGTCCTGTCATCAATATCCCTAAAATTGACATCAACACCCGAATCCAACAGCTCTCGAATTCCATCCAAATCCCCCTCATTGGTCAAGTACATTAAACGAACACCCGGATCAACCTCCCCCGATTCATCATGCTCCAGACCCACGTCGTCCCTGTTCCTCTCCGGCGCTAAAGACGATTGCTTTAATAAAGTGAACCTAACAGGGTTCTTTGTTTCCATTTCAACAAAACCCCACCCACCAAATAAAAGTGAAGAAAGCTTAAAAATTTACAGGAAGCTTATTCTTTCTGGACTATAACCAAACGAAATAAAGTTTCATGTTGAATTCTTTGCTTATGTAACGAGAGAGGAAAAATAAAGCTTAAACCCTAGTCTGGAAAGACTTAACCTTGACACCAAAAACACCCAACAGCTAGCTGCTTCAAAGGACTGGCTTTCAGTTCAACTTAGAAATGTAAACACTCAAAAATCAAATTTGAAGACCAAAAACTCAAGAATTAGGCGATCTAGAGGTGGGTTTGTAAAGGATTGAAGAATCGAAACTATAGAAAAGTACCTTTTCAGAGACTATTAAGGCGGCGTGTGGACGTTAGATAATGGAATGGAATAAAATATTTTTGAGAAGTAGGATATTAATTAAAGAAATGAAACAGAATATAATCAAAAATAATATAATAATTTATAATAAAATAAGATGTAATGTAATCAACAATTGTAATATAATGTAGT
>JANIHZ010000002.1:64232013-64244169 GCA_027478365.1 Erythroxylum rufum | reverse complement strand
GATTCCAATTCTGGAAAATTTGCAGATTTGGGATTCTGTCCTTAGGCGTGCCCACGCCTAATCTTTGAATTTCGGCCAGACTGGAATTTTCGAATTTCTTCCATATTTTTCCTCTTTTTGATCCTTTTTCGTCTTTTTGGTATTGATAACCACCTGTGGACATTTAACAATTAATTCCATCAATTTATAAATACCAATTTCACAAATAAATAAATATTAAGTCCAAAATATATGCATTGTAATTGACTCAACAATAAAATTCCTCGACCACAATGTTTCTGATGAACATTTATAGTAAGCAATATATTAAGCCTCCATAATCGACAATGCAACTATTGATTGTTTTATACTACTCCAAGATACAACAACTCCATCAAGAAGAAAAACCTATCCTGAAGTAGATTTATTTGTATTTTGACATCCAGCAAAATTTGAATCTGAATACCCAACGCTCTCCAATTGATCAGAGTAACTATATGTGAGTTTGAAATCCTTAGTTCCTTTTAAATATCTCATAACTTGTTTAGCAGCTTTCCAATGTGTCAAACCTGGGTTACTTTGGTATCTTCCAAGCATTCGTATCGCAAATGCAAGATCAAGTCATGTGTAAACAAGTGTGTATATAAGACTTCTAACTGCTGAACCATATGGTTTATTTTTCATCTCCTTTTGTTCTATAATGCTTTTGGGACATTGAGACAAATTTAATTTATTCCCTTTTAAAATAGGTGGTCCTTTCAGAGCACATTCTTGCATATGAAACCTTTCTAAAACTTTTTCAATGTAGGCCTTTTGAGATAGTCCTAAAGTCCTTTGAGGTTTATCTCTGTGAATTTTTATGTCAATGACATAAGAAGCTTCACCCATATCTTTCATTTCAAAGTTTTGAGATAGAAATTGTTTTGTCTCATGTAACAAACTAAAATCACTATATGCAAGTACTATATCATCTACATATAGGATTAAGAAAATAAAATTTTCCTTAACCAATTTGATATAAATACATTGGTCCACAACATTCTCAACAAAACGATATGAGACAATTATGTTATGGAACTTTATATGCCATTGACGAGAGGCCTATTTCAATGCATATATAGATTTCTTAAGCTTGCAAACTAGTTGACAATCATGTTCCTCATTAAATCCCTCAGGTTGTTTCAAATATGCCTCTTCTTTAAGATCCCTATTCAAAAATGTTATTTTCATATCCATTTGATATAACTCTAAATCAAAATGTGCTACTAATGTCATAATAATTTTAAAAGAATCTTTCTTAGAAACTAGAGAAAAAGTTTCATGATAATCAATACCCTCCTTTTGAGTGAAACCTTTATAGGGATGTAAATTTTAGCCTGGCCTGCCCAGGTTGACTAGGCCACGGGTTAAAATTGTTTAACCTGATCAGGCCACAGTCCAGCAAGTCGGACCGGTTGGAGCATAAAAAACAACATCATTTTGTAATTTCTTAAGAAAAAGTAAGGATGGGTCAGACCTGCCAGCTCCAACCCGTTGGGCCACCTAACCTGGGGTTGAGTCGGGCTGGGCTAGGAGCATCCTGGCTTGCCCTGACCTATTTACATCCCTAAGCCTTTGGTTACAAGTCTAGTCTTATATCGTTCAATAT
Organism: Erythroxylum rufum; assembly: GCA_027478365.1. Classification (NCBI taxonomy): domain Eukaryota; kingdom Viridiplantae; phylum Streptophyta; class Magnoliopsida; order Malpighiales; family Erythroxylaceae; genus Erythroxylum; species Erythroxylum rufum. The sequence continues at coordinate 64,242,542 of JANIHZ010000002.1, read as the reverse complement.
TACTAAAGGAGTCACGTTTGGTTTTGAAAACCCATTTATAATTAACTAATGAGGCCCCTTTTGGTAGCTCAATGAGATCTCAAACTTGATTTTTAGCCATTGATTCCAACTCTTCCTTCATGACAATATACCATAAATTGGAATTTTCTCCATTCATAGCTTATGAAAACGATTTAGGATCATCCTTAAGTCTAATGTTAAAATCAGACTCTTGTTGGTATACAAAATAATCGCTAGAAATTGCTGGTCTATTAGGCCTTGAAGATCTCTTGAGTTCAAAAGTTTCATCTAAGTTTTGATCAGCAGGTTCTTCATGAGTTTGTCTTTCATGGGGTGGTTCTTCATGAATTATTTGTTCTTCAATCAACTTATTTTCTTTCACTAATGAATCAATTTCCTTTATTTCCTTAAATTGTATATTACGAGAAATTTCACTCCCACTAATATCAAACTCCTTAAGAAATTTGGCATTTCTAGCTTCGACAATCTTAGAAGTGTACGAAGGATAATAAAACCTGTATCCTTTTGAGTTAATTGCATAGCCAATAAAGAAGCCACTTTGGGTTCTTGAATCCAATTTCTTAATTTGAAACCCGCACCTCAATTGGACAACCCCAGACATGTATATATGCTAAACTTGGTTTCTAGCCTTTCTATAACTCAAAAGGAGTTTTTGGAACAACCTTAGTTTAAACCCTGTTTAAGATATATACTGTCGTTTTTATAGCCTCACTCTAAAAGGATAATGGTAGATTTGAATTACTAATCATATTGCTTGCATTCGATTCCTCCTTTTAGCTACACCATTTTTTTGTGGTGTATTTGACATTGTGCACTGTGCCATAATTCCTTCTTGTTCTAGGAATTTTGTAAATGGAACAGGTATTTGTCCTTGTTTAGTATATCGAACATAATATTCACCGCTACTGTCTAATCGCACAGTCTTTGTCTTCCTTTATGTTTGTTTCTCTACTTTAGCTTTATAAGACTTGAAAGCATCAAATAGTTAAACCTTTTCATTTAATAAGTACATATACACATATCTAGAAAAGTTGTCAATGAATGAGATAAAATATCAATGACCATTCAGACAAGGAGTGGAAAATGATCCACAAATGTTAGTGTGTATGATTTCTAAAATTTGAGAAATACTTAAGATTCTTTATTGGTATTGTTAGGTTGCTTTCCTTTAATGCAATCCACATAAGTACCAAAATCAGTAAAATTAAGGGTGTCTATAACCCCCTCATTCACCAATCTTTTAATTCTCTCAATAGAGACATGGCCTAATCTCTTATGATCACTTTTCAAACTAGTGATTTTATTTATCTATGAAAGAGATTGAGTACAAGTTAACTTCCATTTTCATTTTTAAAACAAAAGTGACCTATTAAACCTCCACCATATGTCTCTTGGGTGGATTAAAGAATTAAGCTTTGATTTATCAAACATATCAAGGAGATTAGTCACCTAGTAGTTTTCTTTATCTATGAAACAAGTCGAGTACAAGATAACTTCTGTTTTCATTTTTAAAACAAAAGTGACCCATTAAACCTCCTCTATATGTAACCTTATATCAAGCATTTTCTATTTAAAACTAGAGATTGATGTTAAATGTCCATCCATATTTTGAGACTTTCAGTAATTGTAAGCAACTTCATGATTCACATAAATGATGAACAAATAAAGACAAGACAGAAAAATATCTTATGGAAAGATACATTACCATGTAAAGGGCTATAATCGTGTAAGTCTCTATAAATGTATGAAGAAACGTGTGAAATATGGAAAGATACATTACCATCGTCGTGTGTGGAGATCGTATAACTCTCTGTAATTGTGTACAATTACGAGTGAGGTGGTGCTAAAGATACACAATCATACAAGTAATCGTATACAGTGCATAAAACCTTATTTCATGATATAAAAGAGAAAAAGACGTAGGTTTTTGTAGAGAGTGCAACTATAACATCCAAAAGTGAGGAAAAACTTAGAGAGGGCAAATAATGTTAGATTCTAATCCTTGTTTGATTGTTTTGGGGATTAGTTTGAGTGTTTATTGATATAGTATCAACTTTGGTTTCAATCTTGAAACTTTATAAGACAACTTATTGTTGTTGGGTGAGAGATTAACTTTTGTAAATCCTTATTAATTTTAGTGGAATTATTATCTGTTTAGCCTGTAGTTTTCTCCCTTTATACAGTGGAGGATTTTTCACGTAAATTTTAGTGTTTGTTTCATCATTAAGTTTCTTATTCTCACATTGTTTTGCTGCTGCAAGATGAAGAGTTTTTTCTTGTTGTTGATATCTGATTGATTTTTAGAGAGTTATGTTGTTTGTCTCCCAACAAGTGGTATCAGAGCAATTATAATGGAAGATGGAAATAGCTCTATGGTCAAGTTAATGTCATCAAATTACATGATTTGGAGGCCGATGATGGTGGAACTATTATATTGCTAGGATCTTTTTGATCCTATTAATGTACACAAAAGGTATGAAGGATGATGTTCTTTCACAACTTGAAAAGATCTCAGACAGAGAATGGGAAAAGATGAAGTGGAGAACTTTGGGTATTATAAGACAATGGATTGATATCGACATATTCAACCATATATCTCAACAAACGAATCTTTTTGAGTTATGGAAGAAGCTAGAAGGTCTGTATAACAAGGCAAGGCCTCTCTAAGTGATTTCCATGACAAAATCGACAGGCCTACTATAATAAAGATCATTTTTATGATAAGCTTTAAGCTTTCTTCCTATTGAGTTCGTTACCAGATAGTTAGTGTTAAGATATAAGTTATGATATCTTATTATTTAATTTTGAGCATTATTTGATAATTAGACTTAGTTGGGCTTATGTGGGACTCTTTCAAGATAAAATTCACTAGATTTAAAATCATAACGTATATCTTATTTTGGGATAATGGCAATCTAAAGAACCATAATTTTGGAGATTTGGTTTGATTATTTGCAGCTGTAGTGTGGCTGGATTTACGTGTGTTGAGGGATGAAGTGTTGTCTTTTTTGGGGAGGAAAAATGACATGTTTTGTGTGTCTTGTCAACTGGGATTTTAGGGTTAATTTTTGATGATGTTAGGTAGCTAATTGGGTTAAGATATCATTCTATCTATTGATGATTTTTCTGTCAAGAATTGCATGACTTGTGTGGCTGGGTAATCTGTGATTGTGTGGAATCTTTCCAACTGCATTTTTCTCTAGTCTTTGTTATTGATTGGTAGTACTGGTAGCTGTGGTTTTCTTTTGGTATTTGCGTGATTTGGTTGGGCAATCTATGATTGTGAGGAATCATTGCAGTTGCATTTTTTCTGTTGTTCTTGCGTGACTTTAGTGAGCTACATAATTGTTGAAGGCCAGCTGCATGCTTGCCTGTTCTTGAATGACCATTAAGTTTGATGTCCATGTTTTTGTGGAAAAACTCCATAAGTTTTTTATGTGGTTGAAGCTCCATCGTTTGCAACATTTCGGTGATGAAATGTTTGTTTTATTGGTGATTTTCTGCTGTTATGAGTGGGATTTTCCAATGACGATATTGAAGCTCCATAATAGATTTTTCATTAGACAACTTCCTAATCTTTCTTGACGAAGCTACATATTTAGGGAAGTGTTTTTAGCTTAAGTATTTTTCTTGGTTTATGTCTTTATTGATTTGATCTTTTAAGTTGTTCAATTATCTTCTTTAATACTTAATAGTGTTGTGAAAAATTCTCTGTTGAGATTAACACGAGGTGGTTATGTTAATGGAAGTGAAATTCTTTCCCGGGGTGTGATAACGAGGCATAGTGTCAAAGGTAGGATAAGTAAGCTCTGTAATGCCTTAAGTAAAATTATTGTTATTTTTTTGGTGAAAATGATTAAGCTTGGTGAGGGTCTCACAAATGTAGGCAAGGTGTGTCAAACTGTATTACCAAATCTTGAGTGTTGATTTGTTTATTTCACATTTAGTTTTTCTTTTTTTGTTTATGCTAGAAAATTTATGAATTACTGATACAGTTGCTTTACATTAAGCAACCACAGATACAGTTCAAAGCAACTGTGGCAGAACCAAGTTTTTGCTAAACTACATCCTTTCAGATTTTCGATTTATATCAGAGCGGGTCATCGAATCAAAACTTGGTATGTCAAGTTGGTGCAAATCTGTGTTTTACAATTATGACTATAAGAGAAGGGGCATCAATCATCAGGCTACCGTTGTTAGATGGTTCAAATTATCCTACGTGGAAATCATAAATGAGAGTATTTATTTAAGCACAAGGAACAAAAGCATGAAATTAGGTTTTAGATAGCTGGACACATCTAGTGACAAATGATAAAAAGGGAGAACTAGTGCTTAAAGATGCATCTGAGTGAACAAGGGCTGAAGAAGAGAAAGCGCTTGGAAATTCTCAAGCCTTGCATGTCATCTTCAGTGAAGTTGATGAGGTTGCTTTGCTATGATATCATCCTGTGAATTGGCGAAAGAAGCGTGGGACACTTTGCAAACTATACATGAGGGATTGAAATATGTGATAGCTTTGAAACTTTAGATGTTGGTTGTGAGATTTGAAGAGCTGAGGATAGATGAAAGTGAAACTATTGGAGACTTCTATGAAAGACTATATGACATAGTAAACCAAGCATATCAACTTGGGAAGAAGTATTTGAATCTAAAACTTGTTAAGAAGATATTGAGATCACTGCCTCCGAGATTTATATCAAAAATTGTAGTCATTGAAGAAGCCCATGATATCAATGAATTGTCTTTGGATAAGGTAATTGAGATTCTTACTAACTTTGAGATGAATTTATTAAGGGATAAACAAGAGAAGAACAAAGGATTGGAACTGCAAGTTGAGATTGGTAAAGTCATGAATGACTTAGAAGATGAATCCTACGAGAATGAGGATATGGAGTTATTGATAAGAAATTTCAGCAAGTGGTTAAAGAAAGTGAAGAATGATAGACCCGAGTTTAGACAAAACAGTGGGAGTTTATCGAACATCAACTTTAAACAACTAGCTAATACTCAAAAGGGTGAAAGAAAATTGAAGAAAATTTAATTTTATAAGTCTCAAAGCTTCAGACATGTGCAAGCGAAATATGCTAACACTTTGAAGAAGAGAAAAGGAAAGTCTTATATGAGCATTAGAAGTGAGAATGAATCTGAAAGTGAGTATGGTAGTGAAGAAGAATTTGTAAGTAGTGCTGCGTAGGTTGCTTTATACAAAAAAAAGTTCAGTTGCTTACTTAATCATAACTAAGAAGGAAGAAACTGATGATGAAATCATGGGTAAATCAGTCAAAAATTATGAGAAAAATGCAGACAAATCATTCCAAAGTTTAATTTCAGATTATGATAGTGATTTAAAAGACAAAATTGAGGATATTTACAAAACCTATGAGTTAATGTATGCGAAGTGGGTGCAAATATGTAAGAAAAATGAAAAGCTAAAGAAGGAAAACTCTACCATGAAGAGCGTCATTCACGACCTTGAGAAGAAGTTGTTATCTATAATAGATGAGCTTAATGAAACAAAGTTGAAAAGTTAGAAAAGTTTGCTGGAAATGGTAAAGATTAAAGGAGACCTTCAAGACATTGGCTATAAAGGTGAATGTTCTAATTCAAATGATGAGAAAAATGGTACGATCAGATCGGTCCGAAGAGAAATTTGAAGGAAGAACTAAAAGTTCACACCTATATGTCACTTTTGTAAGGTAATCAGGCACATAAGGTCGAATTATTATAAGTTACTACAAATGATATTTTAAAGAGAAAAACCAAAAGTCTGGACAATCTTCTATGAATTTCCAATAGTAGCTAATGTTACCAAAGCATATTTGGGTTAGAAAGAGTACAAGAAGCTACTTGATGGATTATCAAAGTTGTATGGATAGCCACATTAATTTTGGAGATGGAAAGAAGGCCACGGTTATTGGAGGTGGGACCCTTTATATGGATGACAACTACACTTCAAAAATGTGCTTCATGTGGATAGTCTAAAAATCGACTCGGTAGTTAAAGAAAATCTTCAAAACTAGCCTCACGAACCAGCTCAAAGATGCAAAGAAGAAAGAATCAAAAATTGCTTAGATTTGTAGTTAGTTGCTACTGGTGAAGAAACTGTTCAGACAAAAGATAAGTCAGTTGCTTTAGAAAAAGAAACCAACCAGATAGTTGATGATAGATATAATGTGACGAGGAATAAGGCCAGGTTTGAATTTTTTCGAGGGGCACAGGGACTGTTTGATTTACATTTTTGAAGTATATTGATGTTGTTTCTTAAAAAAAAGGAAGGTTTGAAGGAGTTAACATCTAGGCTCTCTCAGTTTTTATTTATAGGTTTTCTAAGGTTCAGTTGATTAGTGTGTGTTTGAATTTTTTCTTACTTGTTGAATATATATTTGATGTAAAAATGAGGCTCTGCTTGATAATTTGAGAATTCTACTCTTGTATTTTGATTTACGGAGTTATGTCAAGAAAATGTTGATACTTGGTTGGAGACCTCTAAGAACATTCGAGTTTTCTATGATTTGGGTTTTTCAAGTTTTATCTTAGTTTCTCTCCATATCGTGAGCTGTATGAGTTTGAGCAATATGATTTTACATGATTTATGTGAGGAGGAGATTGATTAAGTTTGATTATGATTCGTTGAATGCATTTTTGGGGTTATGAATTCAATCAGTCGTATAACTTTCTTATGATTCTTCTGCTACACCTACTACTGATTTTTATGCTTCTTTATTTGCTGAGATTGATCGCATTGAAGGCATTCTTTGTTTTGACATTGTTTTGTCCCAAGGGGGAGATATATGATTGTTTATTTTCATATAGTATGACTGTTCAATTCAAGGAGAGATTTCAAGGTATCTCCTGACTATTAGTTTTGCTTTTGGCGTTGTCTCAAAGGGGAGAATGGATGAATTAGTGGTTGTGGCTGTTGTGTTTACTGGAGAACTTGGTTGCTTTTGTTAACTTCGAATTATTGTATAATTAGATATTTGCCAAGTGCTTATTTGGAAGTCATTTGGAACCTTATGTTCGATTAAGAGGGAGTCTCCATCTGGTTTGTGAATTTGATGTTATGCGTCCAATTACATTCATTAGGAGTTTCAATACATGACAAATAATGTCAAAAAAAGGGAAGACTGTTAAGATATAGGTTATGATATCTTATTATTTAATTTTGAGCATTATTTGATAATTGAACTTAGTTGGACTTATGTAGGACTCTTTCAAAATAAGGTTAATCTAATTTAAAATCCTAATGTAAATCCTATTTTGGGATAATTGCTATCTAAGGAACCATAATTCTAAAGATTTGGTTTGATTATTTGCATTTGTAGTGTGACTGGGATTTACGTGTGTTGAGGGCTGAAGTGATTTCGTTTCTGGGGAGAAAAAACGATAGGTTTTGTGTGTCTTGGTTGTTGGAATTTTAGGGTTACTTTTTGATTATGTTCGGTAGTTGATTGGGTCAAGACATCATTTTATCTATTGCTGATTTTTTTGCCAAGATATTATGTGATTGTGTGGAATCTTTCCAACTGCGTTTTTCTCTAGTCTTTATTGTTGATTGGTAGTCTTAACAGCTGTGATTTTCTCTTAGTGTTTACATGATTTGGCTGGGCAATCTGTGATTATGTTGAATCATTGCTGCTGCATTTTTTTTTTCTGTTGTTCTTACGTGACTTTAGTGGGTTGCGTAGTTGTTGATGGCCAGCTACATTCTTTCTTATTCTATAACCATTGAGGTTGATGTGTTTGCTTTTGTGGAAAACTCCATAAATTTTTCAAGTGGTTGAAGCTCCATCGTTTGCAACGTTTTGGTGGTGAAACGTTTGTTTTATTTTCTGCTGCTATGAGTGGAATTTTCCAGTGATAATATTGAAGCTCTATAGCAAATTTCTCATTGTACAACTTCCTATTCTTTCATTAACGAAGCTACATATTTAGGGAAGTGTTTTTATCTCAAGTGTTTTTCTTGGTTTATGTTTTTATTGATTTAATCTCTTGAGTTGTTCAATTTTCTTCTTTATTATTAAACACTGTGGTGAAAATACTTTCATGGGGTGTGACAAGAGGGATAGTGTCAAAGGTAAGGTAAGGTAAGTCAATTCTATAATGCCTTGAGTAAAACTATTGTTTTTCTTTGGTGAAAGTGATTAAACTGGGTGAGGGCCCCCTAGATATAGACAAGGTGTGTCGAACTGTGTTACCAAATCTCGGGTGTTGATTTGTTTATTTCACTTTTAATTTTTCCTTTTCCATTTGTGCTAGAAATTTTAAAAATTACTGATACAATTGTTTTACATCAAGCAACCACATATACAATTCAAAACAACTGCGGCAAAACCAAGTTTTTGCTAAACTACATCTTTTTGGATTTTCAGTTGGAAACTCTAGTGGTGACGATTTTAGTTGTTCTCTTTCGGTCAATCCAATTGAATCAAAGTTCTCCAATATTGCTTGACCAGCTGAACTAGTACTGGTTGATTTCTTAGTGAATTTGAAGCCTGAAGGGAGCCATGTTTGCTATAACGCTTATCTATAGTATATTCATTATCCACTTGTATTAGTGTTAATATAAAAGGAAAAAAAACAAATAATACTAAGTATCTAATTAACCGAATACATGGTGGTGATATATGGTTTTGCACCATAAAAATTACAGAAATAATTATCTAAAAAATGTCAAGTGGTTGTCTTCTTGCTTCCTTATGGGCTTTGTTTTCTTTTTTTTATCAGCTTCATAATTCAATAAGGCCATCACACCACTATAAATATCATGAAAACAACCTATCATCAGTACATGGTTTGATTTTGATAGGATCTTTTGTTAAAACTCCCTCTTCTCATCTCTCCTGGTGGTAGCTTAATATGATCAAGTCCCCTAGATCTGGTTATGGGCCTAATAAGACTAAAGTCTGGCTATAGCTCACCAGCTTTCAGAATTTTCCTTCCTTTGTTGTCCTATTCTTTTTATTAAAGGGCAAAAACAAATAAGGTTACAAAACAAGTATGGGGAAACAAATCCCCGACTGATCCTCTATCAGGAGACATTGGCACCCTATAGGTGTAGTATCAAAAATTGTGACACCGACAGGATAATGTTCTGCGTGAGTAGCAAGCCAGTCAGCAAATCTATTGCTCTCTCGTTAAATGTGTTGATGAACAATAGTCCAGTTCCGCGTGAGAAGTTCGTGGATGCCCGTGACAATGGGGTTGAGAGCCGTAGAGCGGATATCCGAGGACGAGATGAGATGGTGCACTGCGGTAAAGTCCACCTCCAGTTCTAGTTGGCGGAAGCCTAGGTCCCAAGCTAGCGATAAACCTATAAACACGTCCCAGAGTTCAGCAGACATTATATCACACCAACTGAGGTTCTGTGAGAATCCACCCAGCCAGTTGCTGTCAATATCGCGTAAAACGCCACCTGCTGTAGCCAAGCACTGGGGGTGATTACTGGCCCCGTCGGTGTTTAGTTTTACCCAACTTGATGGCAGTTTATGCCAACCTATGAGCTGCCATTGACGGGGAGGGGAACTTGTATCAGCCCTGCTTTGCCACTCGGAAGTCTTATGGATTTGATATGTAAAAGACAAAATGAGACAAATAGGTGAAGAAGGCCAAGTGAAATGCTCATCAAAGAGACACCGATTTCTCCACGTCCAGAGGAACCAGCAAGTCGTGCCAAAAATAATCGAACATTCGTGGCCCAAAACACGTCGATGTTGGTGGAGGTTATGCAGGAGCCATTATCGGTTTGGCATATTGAAGAAATTAGTACTAGTGAGGTTCACCGGTAAAGTGGCCCACACCTGTCGAGCGTGGATGCAAATCCTGAACAACGTGGAGAGAAGATTCTTCGCGATGGCAATGAGGACATATGCTGTCAGTAGTGATGTGCCTGCGAACTCGGTTTTGATTGGTGAGTAAGCAATCCTGTGCGAGTAACCAGAGGAAGGATCGTATTTGTTGTGGACCTGACCACTGCCAAATGGCCTTCCAGACCCTATGGGATGAGATTTCATCTTGACCCCTGAGTATGGAATAAGTGGATGCGACGGTGAAGTAACCATTATCGGAAACCCCCCAAATTAACTTGTCCTCACCAAGATACCACTTAGGAGGAAAAGTGTCGGCTATGAGACGGCAAATCGGCGTAGGGAGGTAAGATTGGAAAGTTGTCCAATTCCAAATGCCGGTTGCATCTACAAAATTGTGGACGTTGAGGTTAAGAAAGTTCTTAGGGATGGGGTGGGTGATGTGAGAAATAAGCAATCCTACTCTAGTGATGTTGGAACCCATTTCTGAATCCCAACTACTTATACAAAACCGCGTTGGAAACTTGACTAATCTGAAAATCCCAATAATTTTTTTTTAATGTAGAGCCCGGCCTCTACCACCATCACTCCAGGTATTATCCTCTTTGGTCTTGCGTGAGCCACTGCTCGAACACAAGACCTCAAGGTTTTGTTTCACTTTAAGTGAACGCCTCTTACCATTGAGCCCCTTAATGGTAAGAG
>JANIHZ010000002.1:64176576-64187525 GCA_027478365.1 Erythroxylum rufum | reverse complement strand
ATGAAATTACACAATTGGTCAATAACAAAATTCAGTAATTATGCCTATTTGTGCTTCTTGTAGGGCGATTCATTTACTAATAATACATATAGAAAAATATAAAAATCAGCCGACAATGTATTAAAACATTTACTCACACTTATAATTTTCTTAGCTCTATTAATGCTTCGCTACAAACTCTTCGTACAGTTCAAACATTATTACTAATCATACAACTCTATATCATCGAGATAAAGAAGAACTAAAACAACTTTTTAACCGGTTTCAGACCCATTTTCAAACTTACATATGACTACATTGGTTTTGTGATAGTGATTTTATTGGAGATCTTGATAACAGAAGGTTTGTTTTCTTTTAGGGATACAATGCAATCTCTTGGTGTTTAAAGAAAAAACTCATAATCACACTCTCTACGTGTAAAACGAAGTATGTTGCAACTACTTCCTATACTTGTCAATATAAGTTGTTGAAAGAGCTTCATTTAGAAGCAAATTAAAGCTATGAAGATCATGGTTAACAATAAATCTGCACTAGCCTTAGCAAAGAATTTAGTATTCTATGATATAAGCAAGTATATTACAGCAAGTTTGAAAGAATAGTTGAACGGTCAAATCTTAATCAATTCGTGTAATTTAAGATTCTTTTTAAGCATTATGTATCTAGATCATTTTGATAAATCTTAATCATTTAAAGTTATCTAAAAAAAATATAATAAAAATAAAAATAGACTTATCAATTTTTAATTATAGAAATTTTATTATGTCATTGAAAATATTTTTCCTTTTTGTATTTTAGCATCAAGTGACTTTAATAAGTTGATTAGTTTAGAACTATAAATAGTTACATAATGTTTCATCTTACAAAATGAGAGGAAAGAACAAATTTTTTAATGCAAAGATAGTCTTGTTTTATTATTTTTATTACTGTAAGATAGTCCTTTTTCAGGGTGTAAGCAACTCTTTCTTATATAATGAACACATCTGAAACATGGTTTTTCAACAGTCAAACAATAGCTTAATTAGGAAGAGGGTAACAAGTACACGAAATTAGAAAAAGGGTCTTAGTCTTCGTTCCTCGTCAGTTCTTTGTCTTCTTCAGGTAGAATGCTTCTTGTTCTCCGGTTTAAGCCTGACCCTTAGTTTCATTCGAGTCCACAAAATCCTTAGGCCTGTAATTGTATCTGTTAGCAACAAACACATAGATACAGAAGTTGATGAAACTCATTAAGGCTAGCAACCAGAAGAACAGATTCAGATGATTCCTGTTAAGATTGTTCCCTGCTAACCAGCCTCCACTTCTAGTAATTCCTCTGGTAGCGCTGTTCACTATATTAACAACTATGCTACTAAAAAGGTATCCAAGTGCCATTGAAGTCCAGAGGAAGCAAGTAGAAAGGGATTTGAGAGCATTTGGTGCTTCTTCATAGAAGAACTCTAGAAGACCTACGTATGTGAACATATCTGCAACTCCAAATATAAAGTATTGAATCGCTAGCCAGTGTATTTTCATGGGCAGTTGCTGAAATCCAGGCACAGCGTCGAGCATGTTGTGGTCTCTGGCGACTCCTTTTCTTTTCACTTCCACTAGAGCAGCTGTGGCCATGGATAAACAAGAAAGAACTAGGCCAACCCCTATGCGCTGAAGGTGAGTTACGCCAGTGGGAATGCCTGTGATCTTTTTTAGAAGTGGGACGATTATTCGGTCGTACATGGGGATCAAGATGACAAGGAAAAGTACTGGGATTATTGGTATAGAGGCTGGTGGTAGGTCAAAATGTTTGCTGATGCGGTTGTCCATGGTTCGACCTTGATAGATTGAGAAGGTTTGGAGTTGTGCTAGGCAAAGGGTCATAATAATTGTGCAGCAGAAAATTGGTAGAACGGAAAGTAAGATTTTTGCGTTTTCGACTTGTGTAACCCTGCATAATTTCCATGGACGTTGAGTTTCAGGCCTGCCAGTTTGCTCCGCAGATGCTGTTAGTATGGCGGCTTTGTCCATCCACCTGAAAACAATTTTCAATTGGTGAGATGCATACTTTTATCCCAATGACGCGTTAGTAATTAAGAGGGGGATAACCTTAAAGTATCGGTATGAGGTAGAAACTCCATATCCATTGCCTCTTCCTTGTTACTAATCTCGTAGAGCTCCGAAGGGTCGTCAGGAAGTTGAAATTTTCTGTTGAGGAATGATGCAGCATAAACCTGAAGGGATCAGAAACAAAGAATGAGCAGCAGAATTATCAGTTTCTTATCCACATCTTCCATAATTATTACACCTTGTAAATCGACTGGTAGAGACGGCATACCTGTATAATTTCCAGAAGCACGCTTGATCCTCGAACAACTTGTATGCGATACATTGGCAGTCCAGCTACAAGTGTGGTTACTCCCAAGAACAAGGCAAGAGCACAGATTGCAAATCCCCAGTCCCATCCCTTGTGATCTTGAACCCAAACAAGGAGGGTTAATCCAACAACACCGCCACAGCACAACGCAAACAAGACATAGTTAAAATAGCTGGACATCTGCTGGTCCTCTTTTGGGTCTTTCTCATCAAATTGATCAGCTCCATGTGCAGGGACCGCAGCCTTGATTCCAGAACTGCCAAGAGCAAGCAGGTATAGGCTAACAAAAAATAGTGCAGCTTTTCCACCTTCAACATGCTTGCAGTGAACTGCTGGATTATACATATCGCAAACAGGCGGCCGCAATTTGGAGTAATAAGCTTGAACTGCTAGCAATACAAGTCCCTGCCTCATAAGTTACATCATACGTTAGAAGTTGAGAACTATATATTTACGCTACTCCATGAACCTTGAGCATGCACGCACTGTTTATTGTTCATTACCATCTCCATTATCACAAAATATGTTTTGTTTGTAGGATAGTGGACATGATTGATTGTATGTAAAGTTACATGCTTACAACGAACTCGAGACATCCTGAAAGTATCCCAATTTTCAATCTGCCAACGTGAGCGTCTGCCAGGAGAGCCATCAGAATAGAGAGGATGTAGGAAACACCCATGAAGTTGGTTAGCTGATTAGCTGAATCTAGTAAGTCAAAGTGCATTGTGCCATAGATGTAAGTCACCAAGTTTACTGCCAGTGCTACACCCGACATGTTTTCCAATGCAAAGGTGGCTACAAAGAGAAAGAAAACAACAAAATCAGCCATAAAAACCTCTTACTGAAATTTGTATCGCCAGATTGAGCCTTGTTCAATAAACTATATTTAGATATATGCCTAATGGGAGAATAGCAGTTCTTGGTCCTCCATGTCTGTGCCTCAATGCTTGCCTTCCCTTCCAGTCCACCTTTCCTATAACAACATCGTTTTTCTCCTGTAAACCAGTCAAAAAAGGATCATTCATGAGCACTGAAAACTTTAAATACGCAGCTAGAGATCGCAATTGTACAAGATTGTACAGAAATGCTAGTACCATGGCACAGCACAAGGTTGCTAAGGTTCCAACCTCAGAAAGTGTAAAGACGGAGATCAAATTTGTGGCATAATAAAGGATGAAGCTATTGTTATATAAGGTGTTCCTTGCGTTATTCGACCGTTTGTATTTTTTTTTTCATTTTTGTACATCTTTTCCTACCTAAACAATTAAGAAGCTTGGTCTATTGTTCATGTTCAAGCATATGCAAGGTCGTTGGACAATGACTTGTATCCTGAAAAACCAGTAAGTTATTTGTATGTCACATCTAGAATAGAACACTGTATAAGCCATTTCTAACTTAATTTTGTCCTCCTCCTATGATTTTTAGGACTCAAACATCTATCTCAAAGCAGAGGAAAAGATTTAATCGAGTAACATTTTCTGATAATTCCAAGTGCTAACTAATTCCAGTGAGTCAGTGTCAACAATTTCCCATTATTTTGTCACTTGAAAGTGAAACCTGGTTAGAAATATGAAATGCTACACAAGGGTAATAGTTGATAACAGACATTCTTCATTTGCATATATACAGCATTAAGTATAAGCTTACTTCTCATTTCGCCGGCACTTAGATTGTGACAGATTGATTCAAAGGCTGATTTCTTAAGCATATTGAAGCACTAAAGTCTATGTAAGCGTTTCAGAACTTACTGACTCTATTTTCAAAGAAAAGGTTTTATAAAAATGTAGATGATGACCATTTTCTTTGTTGTAAATATGATGGCTTTAAATAATGTTTAACTGTCTTAGATTTATATCATTACTGAATAAAACTACAAACAACAACAATAATACTTACGAACAGAAATGTCAGATTTAGAAAGGTCTAATAATACATAGTCTTATCTTACTAATAAGAGAAACTCTTCGGAATAAAAATGGTGGTTGTAATTGAAGTGGCTGACATTAGTTACAATTCGGGGGCATCCATGTCCATTTCCTCCTAAACAACAGACATGTCTTTTAACCTTGTACATGAAGTCCGATCTTGGTTGAGTATGCATTCTATTAGAATTATTGTCTATAATCGCATCATCTTGTTGATAGAGACAATTAGTAGAATACCAGCACGTATGACATAAAAATACTAAGACTTTCAATGCTTTAGCCGATCTCTCTCTTAAATATCCTTCACTTCCTGGACATATTTGTCTGGTTCCAGGTGAACTGAAAGACTATTTTGGCCAAACTGAACATTTCTTATGCTAAATGGAGTGGGTTGATACAGATTGAAAGCTCTAATATTACCTATTGTAATATACAAGTCGTACAGACACCCCTACATTTTCCAAGTAATATAGATACTGTAATGATATAATACTGAGTGGTTTAGAAGGAGCTTTGTTCTTATGAAGGAAAACCTGAAAACGGAACAGCCAAAACTTGATTTTGACATACAAAAGGTAAAGAGATTGTCCGTTGTGATAAAATTGCTCCAGTTGGGCCCAAACGGATTGGCCACAAGCAAGCAAGAATGCAGAGAAGGGTTTTGGAAAAGAATAAAATTCTGCAATATCAACCTGTATAATAACCAGAAGGAACAGTATACAATGCCTCCATTCTAGAAGCTCACATCATGTTGAAAGAATGACTACTTTCAGCTAAAATAGATGAATCTGCTGGACAGGATAGTCCAGTCCTTTAGCAAAAAAATTCTTAAAAGAAATCAAATGAAAATAAGATTATGATAGTTAATGTGACTATTAACTATGGAAACACAAACCAAAGAACCACAATGTACAGAACAAAAGAAGGAAGGATTTTTAAGCAAAGAATGTTTGAGTATGCCTCACGTGTGGAAAAGCTGACAGCAAGAACTTGCAGAAATACTGGCTCAGTAATTCAATAAAGAATACTTCAATCGCAAAACAATTTTCCCTTTGTCCACCCCAAGCTTAGCTCCTGTTACCAACCAATGACCTGGAGTATCCTGTGGTCCCTTCAACATTTCGCTTGTGTCAACAATTTTAACTAATTTTCCTATGTTGCTTGAACTATCATCTTTCTTCTCAGTGGCAATTCTTTCACTTGAAGTTGATGAAGATGCTCCATTGGGCCGAGGTGCAGATGGGTTTGAAGGGCTATGATCCCACACAGACCGCCTTATTGTACATCCTGGGACTTTTGAGAAGAGGAGCTTGAGGTGTAAGACATTCTTGGCACCAAAATCCCAAACACCAAGCTGAGCTCCTGTAACAATGTGAACACCAGAGAGGTCTCCAATGGAAGTGTCTGTGTACTCTATCGGTGCAGTGCTTACATGGGAGAAGTTTTTCCATTTGATAGGCTCGAACCAACGGCTATCCTGCTCCTCAGGACCTTGCCACTTGGGTGCACCTATGGCCATATGCACATCCCAATGTGGTTGAAGGATTTTTGGAAGGGACACAAGATGCTGCAAATGGATGGAGAGTCGGTTTTGCTTGCTGCCCTCTAGACTAAGTCTAAGACCAGTAACTGGTCTACGCCCAATTGTCACCTGCATGCCATACATATTTTGGCATTAGAAGAATTACATTCATATTCACAATTCTTAAGAAAAGGAAGACATTATCCTAAAGAAGACAGCCCAATCATGAGGTAAATGGGGAAAATTAAGAGTCCTATATACATTGAGAACAGTTGTGAAGAACATAATTCAGGTTCACTAGGAGAAATTTTTAGGCCTGAGAAGTGAGAACCGCAAAAAGAGGTAAGTCTACAAGCTGATTTATTATCTAGCTTAACTCCATGGAACTAGAGGCTGACATTTCATATTCCAGGGTCAATTTTTCAGAGATGTGGCCCCACTGTACTCAAGTAGCACCACATTTGATGTGATTTTACTCCTAAAGATTCCCAAAATGGACGTATCTTACTGATACTAATCATCAGGTTCTGACATAAGTAGCAACTTAAATTGCCCGAGTTTTTCTGAATAGCTGATTGCTTGCAGTTTAAATTGCACTTAAAAAGTCCAAAAGCTTCTCTTTAGATGCTGGATCGTGGTTATCTTTAGTTAGGCTCTTCTTAGGATACTGGTTTCCATCAGCGAGTCAATTTGAGATTTCATAAGCATCCATTCAGGAAAACAAATCCGGGAATCTCTAGCAGGTGAAAGCAATGCTTTCCAACACTAGTATCACAAAAAAGAAACCTAGGTGTTGATTGAACACAGATGCTGTTTTCATCATCTTTCAGCATACATTGCACCAACTCCCATTTTCCCCTTTTTCTAATTTAAAAGGGAAACTCTTGTAAACAGAATGATCCTATTGACATTAACTTGTATCACAACAATAATGGCTACAAAACAATCACCTGATCTGGGCTGATATAAAGCTTGGGCCCCATCAAGCTGAACTGAAGTGACGGGCAAACAGGCTCCTTTCTTTGAAGGTTATTCTGTTCTGGAGCCCAAACTCGAGCAATTTGGAAATCCAGAAAGTATTGCAGATCCTCAATAGGAGGCTTGTCTGGTAGATATTGCAATTGGATTATTAATGTTCAGGCCGAAAACAGAACATGAAAGCAGATTATCAAATGTGGCAGCAGCAGCTACATGTGAAATATAAATCTTACTATAATGAATACACAATCTTCTAGGTTATTCTTCATTATCAAAGACATGAAAAGGTTGTTCTATCTGCTGCTGAATTTGTTAGCCTAAGGTCATTGCAAGAAGACAGCAAAACTGGTGGCAGCAACGGAACCAGATACATTTACATTTTCCATGCGACCGTGTACCACATTATATATAAGTTCCCAACAAAATGAAAAATTTATATTTCACCTTAATGGCTACCAAAGTTTTTCTCAATTTAGACTCTTGATTATTGAAT
Organism: Erythroxylum rufum; assembly: GCA_027478365.1. Classification (NCBI taxonomy): domain Eukaryota; kingdom Viridiplantae; phylum Streptophyta; class Magnoliopsida; order Malpighiales; family Erythroxylaceae; genus Erythroxylum; species Erythroxylum rufum. Next base: position 64,180,260 of record JANIHZ010000002.1, on the reverse strand, counting down.
CTCAATTTATACTCTTGATTATTGAATAAAAAGCTTGAACAGCCAAAGTATTATATTTCTTGGAAAAATGATTAAAAATCATTAAGAAATATGTTTGTGTGTGTTCAACATTGCCCCACTAGAACAGAAAAAAGATAGAAAATGAGTCAAGTCGAGATTTCAAAATCGGAGAATGAACTTGAAAGTTTTGCATACAAACTTACACTCCAAGTACAACTCAATTGCCCGAGCCAGATGTTTTATACCAGGCACTCCTTCAAGCAGTGAAACAATAGGTGTAAATGTCATGTTTATCACATCTGGTGCCATCTGTATATTATTTGCCCACTTGGAATGACTTTGCTCAAGATCATCACCTCCTCTTCTCCTAAAAATGACAGTTACGTCCTGCAGAAAGCAGTAAATTTTTAAGACTTTTCACACTTTGACTCTTCAGAGACTGCACTTTAATTAGTTACAAGTTTTTCACATCAGCATGTTCTTATGATAACCTTGTCTTTGTACTTCAAAGCACCTGCACTTGAATGACTTTTGGAGTCCTGAAACCTCTGGTCCGCAATATCTGTCACATAGCTTTCAATGTCTGACACTGGCAAAGGAGACGACTGATGCTGCCTAATGTAAACAACATCTCTTCCACCAATAGTTACAGACGTGACAATATGAGTACCATAACTTTCGATGAAACTGCAATAAGAAAATCCAATAAAAGAAAGAACACTTCTGTCAACCAAAATTCAAGGTTGTGAAAACTTTATCTAGACATTTTGGTGTACAGTTTTCTCCATGTATAAATGATTAAAAGTGAATATTAACAAGGATAAATAATTTGTAACAATATCTGATATTCATGGGAAAGATTTCAATGAACTAAGAACTTTCAGGCTCTTGCATTTTATAAGTAAAAAGATGGACACAGGTTTGCCCTTCCCAAATCAAAGCATTTTCTGTAAAAACTAATTATATTGAATAATTAGGTTATAATTTCTTTTCTTTTTTTCTTCTTCAGAAGTTTCACGTCACAAATTGAAATATCAAAAGAAACTTAAAGCAGAAGTGCAACTAGGTTATTACTATTTACCTTGCCAAGGATGCCGGATCCCAGGAGTAAGGAACAGCACGCTTAATTTCCTCGTGCAATAGTAAAGACACATTTGCTAATTGGACCTTATACAAGGGAATGAAATGCCCAACCATGGCAAGGGATTTTGTGGCTGCTGCATCAAGTTGCCAAGAACCAGTGAAATTGAACATGCTATTGAAACTTCCAAGCGGACTACCACTTGATATTCCTGATTTCTCATTAAATCTCGCTGCCATCTGAAAACAAAAGGCATTAACTTTCACAAATATTCTTAACAATGCATTCACGTAGAGGCCAAAAGATCCATGACTAAAATCGCTTGAAAGATACGAAAAGTTTGTCCATTTCCCAGTTTTGATTACATTTAAGCAATAGTACCATTGCTACCATCATCTTTTCGTGTGGAATGGCTACTCTAAATTATTGAAACGTATACTCTTTATTGGTTAACCCTAAGAATTAAACCAAAATCAAGAATTATACCAATATCCAAGTAGGAGTAACAACTAAAAGAAAATGAAGACATGCCCACACACATGCAAAAGAAAGAACAAAAAAGAGATCTAATCAGTTTCAGCCAATGTTCTTTCTATAATACTCTATTTGATCTTGTTACAATAGAATAAAAAAATTGTGGTATCCTCACTCCATTGCAGGAGTAGGGAGTCTGGCAGCAATGAGCAATTTAGGGTCATTTTCAACGTAGTTTTCAAACATTAATGAATAGCAGACAGGCCAAAAATCCATAATAACAAAAAAGTTACTTCAGTTTCCTTTTTAAGGCCATTTCAGTCATATATGATAGTCATATAATTCCACAAAACTTGGACTTGAGCACTCCTGAAAATGAAGTGAAAATTAACTAAAAATAGTTCAAATACACCCATTAGTTTTGGAAATTTTTAAAGATTTCAAAGATATGTTGATTATTCCAAGGTAATGTGTCCTGTAATTGCACTCAAATAGGTCAAGACATACTCCCTTGCGATGAGTCACTCAAGCCTCGTGTCTCAACAATCTTGAAAAAAATTTGACACTTAAGTGACTGAACGATCAAAATGATATTGCCATCCACTAAATTAAATTAATTGATAATGTCAAAAGAAATGCATACACTACTCTCTACTTCTGTAAACATGAATCAATCTTTTGAACACTGTAAATGAACCACATCCAAAACTTGAATACCAAGAGAAAAGTCCCCTGCTCTTGTTGTATATGGATGCAAACATAAAGTAACTAAAATTAGACAATTAGCTGTTTTATTTTCACAAATCCTTTAGCGACAGAAAAGTCTATCAGCAATATTAGCCTCTAATAGCATTAGAATTTGGAATAAGAAGCTATGGTAAAAAGTTATGGTAGTCGTGACACTGCATTACCACGAACGAAACCTTACCAATTATCATCAACTAAATCACAACCACAACAAGAATGGGACTGTATTCAGCAAATAATCCAGCTTTAGAAGATTCAGTATACCATCAGAAAATAGGGAATTCAAGCATTCCCAAATAAAAGAATAGAAAAACATACCAAAAGACAAACCAAAAAAAGAGAAGGAGAAAGAATCACCTCGTGGAAGCTGCAAACTGGGATTCTTTCGATGCTCCTTTTGCCTGCAGAGCATTCGATATCAGTAGAAACATTTGACACAACGACCCCAGGACAGACATCAAGATCCCTTGTATGTTCTTCATCCAAAAGCACTAATCTTGACCCCGGAGCTCCTTTGCAGTACAAAAGCCTTATATCAGATGTGACATCAAACCCACGTCCCAAAGCTTGGATTGAGTTGCTGAGGGTGGCGGTCAAAGCATCTGAGGAACCGGAGCTCAAGCTCATCTTCCCCTTTTCCTCTCTTTCTATTTGCTTTTCATTAAATGGTGAGAGAAATGAGTTTTCTTTTTTCTGTGGGCAAATTTGTTTTTAATTTACTTTCATTTTTTGACCAACTTTTTTCATGATGTAAATTAAAAGTTATCGTAGTTGGGGTTGGGAGGTAGTTTTGGAATTAAAGACTTGAACTTTGCTTTTGGATTGTGATTTTATTCGGTGTTTTGGTTCATGTGCTCTAATGGTAGAGGATGATGTTGTTGACTGCAATAATGGAGTTTTCCTAGTTGACTGGTTCTTTTCTCGGTTGTTCATTAATCTTTGCAATGCAGCCGCATCCAATTACTTTCCGACAACTGCTTTGACTTTTTAGCATTTCCCCATAAAACTGAGAAAAAATATACAAGTATTGTCTTTCGCCGGGCCTGAGTCTACTTCGGCAGGACAAGGCTCGATAAAAAGTAATTTTCGACGGGAGCTTAACGCGTGTTTGGTTGAAGAGTTAGAAATGTAATCGGATATAACGTAATACACTTCTATCTTTTGGTTGAGAGTTTTATAATAGAATAAAATGGAATGGAATAAAATTGGAGGGTTTCATATTACGTTCCATTTTATCTTAGACAGTAAAAATAAGAAACCACCGATTCGAAAGATTTGGGATGTAACATAAATTAATAATTATATACTACTTAATATACCCTCAATAATTTTTTTAATACCAATTATTTCTTCTAACCCTAACTCTCTTTTCTCAAACTCAT
>JANIHZ010000002.1:64153216-64166380 GCA_027478365.1 Erythroxylum rufum | reverse complement strand
ACATTATAAACAAAATTCACGAAAATTATTATAAATAAATTATTTTTAATAAAATACTTACAAGCTGCGACGTCTGTGAATAGCTCTTTTTTTGCGACGTCCTTAAAACGTCGTTAAAACCCAAACATTCGATGACGTTCTCTCCATACGTCGTAAAATATACCGCTCTTTACTGACGTCTGTATGAACGTCGCAGAATATACAAGCATTCTGCGACGTCGACGTCTGTATGAACGTCGCAGAATATACAAGCATTCTACGACGTCTTGCGAAAGACGTCGCAGAAACCTATTACCTACTCACAATCTACGACGTCTATTGTGACGTTTTAGCAGACGTCGTAGAAGGGATTCTGCGACGTCTATTTGGATTCTACGACGTCTGCAAGACGTTGCCAAAGGTACCGTTTTGTTGTAGTGTACTAATGAAATACCCTACCAAAGTGGAAGACCAGGTCATAACACCACCTTGCAACATCTCCAATGGTTGAGTGAACACTCTGTCCACAACTATTATCTGGACATAACTCATCTTAAAACTGGTAGATTTAACTACTGTGATCCTACTCTAAGATCTACTAAAAGAGCCTTTATTCAGGTTAGTTTTGCCCTTCATATTAAGAGTTTTATCTTGATCTGTTGCCTTATGCTCAACTTTCCTCCTCGTTAGAATTTCATATAAGGAAACTCCTCATCAATTGAACTCCCTCTCTCTAATGGCATAACATCTTATTGAATATTCAACACTTGTCCTTGCTATGATGAGGAACTAGTGTTGACCTCTAAGGAAACTTCCATAGGGGAAGACCCTAAAAATATTAAATTGAAGTGGTTGTGAGGGTATTAAGGTCAATTCACTATAAAGAAGCCAGAGAAAAATCCTATAAACAAAAAAAGAAGAACGAGTTGATATTGATGTTTTCATATCAAAGAAACATATATCTACAATTTTAAAATTTTGGATTCCTTTGTGCAACTCCTTTCAATTTTCTTTTGATCATGCTTTGATTTCATTGAAAGATGTTTTCTTTTAACTAAACTTCCTGTAATTAGGGAAGATTTTGTTTATTTAATTGAAATGACCCCTAGTTTAGACTCTAGTGCTTTTAAATGTTCCACTTATTATAGGTTGATAAATAGTTAACTTCTTCAAGAAATCATGTTTCTAAATAAGAACTTGTCAAGTTTATTTGGGTTTTTCTAAATCAATTTATCTTTTGTCCTATCAATAACGGTAGCTTCTAGTAAGTTTTTCACTTTAGGATTTGTTTTCTTAGAGTTCCTTTATAAGAATTTAAAGATATGCCTTTCCAACCTCCAATTGCAATGGTTTAACCTATATATGTGGTTTTTCTAACTTTGGACTTTTTCCTATTGCCTTGAACTTAGGGAAAGAGAAGACTTGCATTCTTTTAACCCTAGATTCCTTGATTTTCTCGATCTTCATTTATCCACTAGTTTATATAGCAAATCTTAAGGACATTTTCAATGCTCTGCTATCTCTGAAGTATAGGTCTATAGATCAACTGAACCCTTTTTAACACTTCTCTGAAATGCCTTGTTGGCTTATAATTTTCAAGACTTTTGAATCATCTTGCTTGGTCGTTTTTCATAAACTTTTTCTAGCCTATAACAATCCTTGACTTTTCATTATTGGTGGTGATAAATCCTTAAAACCCAGCCTTTTCACTACGACCTTGGGTTTTAAAATGTACTTCACTTACCTCTAGAGTAGGCAACCTAGCCTTTCTGTATGAATTCTTCCTATTATACATTTTTTGGACTACCCAGTAGGAGTTCCTTTTAAAGAAAGCAATATAAAAAAAATCCTTCGATAAATTTAGTACTAGTATAGCTGACATGGAGGCTTACCATTCTTGGTGGTTAAAAAGCTATGAGAGTTTAGTATCTCATCAAAATTTTGCCTTTCTTACAGTCATTCCCTCTAATTTGAACATGCTTTGCTCCTTAAAATTTATTCCTAACTTTTATTATTAAAAATTTTAGAATCTTAGATGTTGACAACATAGAAGAATGCATGCCTTTCTCTAAAAAAACAAGTGGCTCCTAATCCTCTCCCTAAATTAAGGCTTAAAGAGAAGTCCCCAACGAATTCTAGTTTAAAGAACATAAAAAATGCAATCCCAAAAGTTTTATTAGGAAATCCACTTGTTCTTCGATCAAATTGCTTGAGGAAATTGAGACCATAAAGCCTACGGCTGAAGATACCCTTCCCATAGATGGGACTTCCTCTATGTCTGAAAAGGTTGTTAAAGACATTAGCGATGGTATGAGACTTCCTTTTATAACTTTTACCTTTCTTTCCACAACAAATTCCATTGTTTATTTTCTTTTTATGTATGACACAATGTCAGAACTTCCTACCCTTCCTTTCCTATTGAATTGAAGTCTAAAAAAATAGGACTTCTCTTAAGCTGAAGATCATTAAAGTTACTTTACTAGAGGTAAAACAAGAATTCCTTTATTCTACATACTAATATGCTAGCCTTATAACAAATTCTTTTATGTCTTGTAAAAAAAGATGTCTAGACCACAACAGCAAGTTTAGAAGAAGTCTTTGACCTAAGTTTCCTAGATCTCTCTTTCAACATTCCCTCTAGTACTACACCACCAACAATCAACTCTAAGGAATTTTAAGAGTAAATGAATCTTTAATACTCATTTGTAATAACAGTTGCAGTTTTTGACTGAAATTCAGTATAGTTCTTTTTTAGTATGATGTCATATGTTGGCTTAATAACTTATTCATCTACTATTGGGGAACCTTTTAGCAAAGTTGAAAAATTCTTCACTACCATTAAAAAGTATTGTCATGATTAGGCTATGTATTCTAAGATATTAAGCCTCTCATACTAATGTCGAATGGATTATAATACGGAGAAGACTAAATGCAAGAATTTCCTAACAAAAATTTAGGAGTTGAAGAACAAATTTGATTTTTTTAGAGAATGAGACTGTGGAGTATGAACGAGTAATCAAGCTTATTAGAGAAAATCAAGAAGCCCTAAAAAATAGACAGCAATTTAATCAGGAGTTTTATAAAGTCAAGCAAATAATTAAGAAACTAGCGAAGTCATTAGTGTTGCAAAAAGTAGAAGTCAGCTTTTAAAAGCAACAAGGCTAATAAGCCAAAGAGGACTAGGTTTCATGTATTAACTAATTCGATCCTTCGACTTATACCAACTTTAAAATTTTCTTTTTTGTTTCACTTTGTCAACCTTTAGCTATTTTTAAGTGGATTTTTAGACTTTATTTTTGAATATTAATTTTGAACTAATGTTATTTGATTTCGAAAATTCACTTTTGTTTTTTTATCCCTAACCCTTCAAAAAAGCCAGTTATATAAGGATTTAAACACTTCCTATTGACAAAGTACTTGTGAGGTTAACCTTCTAAACTAGATAAATACTTTATAAATTATGAGTAGCCCTTCCTAATTTGGGGACCATTTACCTTATTCTTGTCCTTTATTTCAAGAGGTAGGATCAACTTTCATAATAGATCACCATCTCAGAATTCTCGCTTATGAATTCTTTTTCCAAAGAATTTTTCCACCTTTTCATTCTAAATAATCATGTTATTTAAAGCCTGAAGTCACACTTCATTCAAATCCTCTAATTCCATTAACATTGCTTCTAAAAACTCGAAATTTTCCAAAGCGTTTTGTTTAGCTATTCTCAAGGATGGAACCATTACTTTTAGAGGAAGAATGACATCATATCCATAAGTTAAATTGAATGGGATAGTGCTTATAGTAGTACATTTAGAAGTGTAGTATTCCCACAAGGTTTTAAACAGAGTGTTGCCATCCTTTAGGATTCTCCTTTAACATTTTCTCCATGATCTCAATAATTATTTTGTTTGATGCTTCGCTTTGACCATTAGCCTGAAGATAATATAGAGTTGAATTCAACAACTTGATCCCATAGTCTTCAACAAAATCCCTAACTTCTTGGACCATAAACATGTTTTCCTAATCACTTGTTATCGATGAAGGAATTCTAAATTGATGAAAAATCCTTGATGAACTTAACCACATCTATTTGATCAAATTTCTTCAAAGGTTGAGATACCACCCATTTAGTAAAATAATATGTATCTAATACAATGAAATTATGGCCTTTAAAAGAAAGTGGATATATCTTTCTAATAAGGTCAATGGCCTATTCTTTAAACAAACATAGTTTAACTATATAATGTAACTTAAGCGTAAGAATTTGTTGAATTTTTTCGTTTTTTGATAATATTTATAGCCTCTGGCATATGATATACAATCTTTCAAGATGGATAGCCAATAGTACCCATATTGACATATAAGCCATATCATCTTTATTTTAGATTGATGTGCTCCATAGCTAGTCTTTTGATGTTTTTTCCAATGCTTCTTATGTTGCTGCTATATTGATAATCTAGCTTGTATATACTTGTTTTGATCAAACTTATTATACAGTTGTTTCTTCTTATTAATATATTTTTATTTTAAAAAAAGGTTCAAGAGAGAATATATAGAGAGAAGAAATTATAAAGAGAATTATAATTATATTATGATGCTTTTATTTATGAACATTATAAAAGGGAAAAATATATATAGCCATTGAAGTTTAACAATATATAAACAGCACCACTTTTGCTTAGCCATCTATTATTACTATAGTTTTTAATATCTACGTCATTGTTTCATTTAAACAAATAAAGAATAAACAATGGCTTCATCTTTTTTTCAAGTTTATTCTTATTAATGCTTGTCTCTTTTAAAAACCTTGTCCATAAGATTTAAAAGGGGGAGCACTTATATAGGTCAAATAAGAATTGCTATGTCATTAGTTACTTTTATTCGTTTGACAATTGCATTAGTACTTTTATCACTAGTTTATTATGTATTTTGACCATTACGCTAACAATTGTGTTATTGTTTGTCTCTTTTATCTATGAGCATGTCTTAAGGAAATTCCAATTTATAAGCTACATGTCTTATCCTATTTATTATTTTTAATAGTCTATAAAACATAATGGTAAGTGTAGTTTATACTATGATTTTATAGGTGTTTTAGTGTGTTTATAGGTGTTTATTAGATAATCGTTGCATGTATAGCCTTAGAATTATGTTATTGCGAGTGTTTATTTATATTCTAAGTGTTTGTGTGATTTGGAGCATGTTTTCAACCTTAATTATATGTTTCTTGAGGTGTTTTATGTGTTTGTTAGTATTAGAAAGCAAATAAGTGAAGAACAAGAGAGTTGGACATGCATGGAGTTGCATAGTCACGATCGTAACAGATGAGAATTACTTAGAGTGATGATCGTGACTCGATTGTCATGAGCTTCCCAATTGTAACTTTTTCCATCTATTTTAGGGTTCAGAGGCATTTTTGGAACTGATCAAAGGGGAAAAACCTTAGTTATACCCCTAAGACATTATGATGTGAACCTTAAGGATGAGCCTTGAAACCCAATAAATCCATAATTAAAAGCAAAGAACCCAGGAAAGTTAAAAGCAGGTTTAGGATAGAAAAATCTTAACTCAATGTCTATAAAGAGAAGAACCAAAGGTATAAGATAGGTTGTGAATGCCACAAGATAATAATCTTGATAAGTTTAAGAGTTCACGAAAGAACCAAACAGAAATTAATCTCACTCAATGAATTCTGAATTTTTCTTAAGTGTCTTAAACAAGACAATGGTTGCCTTTATATAGGCATTAAGGTAAGAGCTAATCAAGGTAAGAAATCATCCTAATAGAATAATTTGATCAAAATCATTATTTGATTGAGCTAATTAGGGTAAGAAATCACCCTAATTGAATGATTTGACCATTATCATTATTTGATTGAGCTAACTGAGGTAAGAAATCATTCCTAATTTGTTGGGACAACTTGAACATGTTTTTGAATGTCTCCCACAAATCTTGGAATGCTTAGGACAAATTTGGAATAACTTAGACACTCATTGGGCTTCTTGACTTAGTTTGGATCATATTTATTAGGCCTTAGAATACTTTCCAAGCTAATTAAAGCTTGTTTAATCCATATCTCTTCAATAATCCCATTTATAACTTCCTTTATCTTCTTAGCTCTAGCTCTTGTAATTGGGCCTCCTTGAATGCTTAATGGCTCCTTTAGAGCTTTGCTTAGGCCAGCTTGGTTCTCATCACCCTAAGAGACTATGTAAGAACATTAAGAAGCCTAAAAAATGCTACCGCCATCTTATGAAAGTGGATCAAACAAGGAAGATCAAGAAGAACGTCTGAAATTTCAATTTTCCATATAAAGCTCCAAACAAACTTTTTCTTTCTTTCTCTTTTGTTATTTTCATCATACTTGATGTGTAAACTGAATTCTGAGATGTTTATTATATTCACAAGTTTATAAATTTCCATATTAGGGTTTGTTCTAAAGTTATTTTATGATTTTGATCTTTATTGATTCAATACGAAATTCTGGTGTTGTGATAATTGTGCATTTCATACTTTGACAATAAATCGAGAAAGTGAGTTAAAAATAATCTAATTAAATTATGCAACAAGAGTAGGTAGTTTAATAAGTCACCCGATTATCAAATCAACTATTATTCGAAGAGAGATCTTGTATGAGAACTTGATTATTAATAGATAGCTTCAGAACTAATTGAAAACTTTAGGGAAAGAGTTGTGAATTGAGATATTGCAATTTCGGAAGTTCCATATTCAATTAGGAATAATTGATGAAGTCTTGAGAGAGAGTAATCAATCCCTTAAAAAATATAAGATCAACACATAATTAGATCAATAGTGGTTAAAGGAACAAAATAACGAAAGAATAAATCCTAAGCATTCATCCTTGGTCAACCTTAAATAAATTTGGTAGCTCAATTGTTATTTGCTTATTTTCTTGATGTTATTTGCTTGTTTAAATTTCTATCATTATTTCACTCAACCTATACTTTAATACCTTGGATAAAGTTAGGTTCAGTTAGTTTTATCTATTTTCTCATAGGATCGATACCTTTCAATACTACATATTATGCTCTATATACTTGCAAATACTGAGAGTTTTATTAGATATAAAACTTGCTCAACATGTAGTAACTAGCTTCCAGTTACTTATTCTAACTGTAGACCCTTACCTATATGGTTGTAGCTTGATAAAGAGTAAGTCCCTAATTTTAAATTCTTTATCACTTCTCTTTTTGTTTGATTATTACCTTATCCTATATTGAGCTCTTTTATAAATAAAACCATATTATTAGATAGTTTCCTCCCTATTCTAAAGAATTTGATCAGCTACTATAAGTTTGGTATATCTTGCAAAATAGAGCATATGAAGAGGTGGTATATAACCATATAAAGCTTTAAATGAAAATGTGTTGATTGCTAAATGATGGCTGAAGTTATATTGACATTCCACTAATGGCAACCACTAATACTATTTATTGGGGAACTAGCCAATCATGCATCTAAGCTAGGATTCTAGTGTCATATTAAGAACATCAGACTAATTGTAGCTTGAATCATTGCAACAAATAACATTCTCCTTAAAATACGTTTAGGAATGTCATATCCTTAAACATCATATACAAGCTAAACACATTAATTAAGTAGGCATTGACAATAATTTATGTTGTATAAGGAAGCCTACTAGCTAGAAGTGTGCATACTTATTAAATTAAACAGTTATCACCAATATTATAAAAAATAATAATTTGAAAAGGGTAGGCTTTCTATGGAATCCTTATTAATGCCAACCTAACATTACCTTGAGATAAGGAGGGGTTGTAATAGTATAGAGATGTCTTAGAAGAAGTTTTATGCTTCTAATGTTAGTAAATGTGACATCTTTTAATGGAGTTCCTTACATCCCCCTAGAGGCCTTTTAAATGAAAAAAAGCTTGTAACTTTTTAAAGGTTCCTTAGACGCCTGAGTGACCACTTATTGGGCTCTTATATATTAAGATATAATTTTGGCTCTTAGTTTCTTATCGTACGACACGTCTACCCTCCCTTTCCACTTAAGAATGTCATTCAATTACTAGGAGGGATGGAAGCTAAAGCTCCTTAAGTCAATTTGGCTATGATATCTTGGATTAAATAAACATTCTTCCAACTTGCCTTAATTTCCTCCAGTAATTGTGTTTAAACTTGAGACAACATCATTATGTAAAGCTTAACACTATTAATCTACTAATAAATGTCAAGGTAATGTTATACCCTAATAACTTATGGAACAATTTTTTTTTTCAAAAGGAGTATCCATTCTTTATTCAAACAAGAACTTGAGACTCTTGTGGTTAGTATTTATTATAAAAGGTCTCCTACTTAAATAACTATGCCACTTTTTTATAGCTAGAATGATAACTAGGAACTACTTTTCATATATAGATAATCCTTAATGCTTAGGTACCAACAATTTACTGATAAATGTTAGTGAATGTCCCTCTTACGTTAATATTGTCCCCAAACCATTGTCATATACATCAGATTTAATGGGAAAGGTTTGGAATAGTTTGGGAGTGCGAATATAGGTGCTAAAGTTAATGATGTTTTGAACACCTAAAATACTACTTTTGCTTCATCATTCTAACTGAAAGTATCTTCCTTTAACAAGTCATTCAAGGGCTTGATTGTGGTGTTAAAATTTTCAAACAATTCATCTGCTATATCCTGTTAGCTCTAAAAACTCCTTAATTCTTTCGCATTCCTTAAGATATGCCAATTTAAGACTAACTCTACTATCTTTGGTTTAGTTACTACTCACAAACTTAAGATTATGTAACTCAAATTCTCAATTTGGATTGCTCTAAGGATACATTTGCTTCCTTTTACTAAGAACTAGTTTTGAGCCATTACATCTAAGTTAATTTTGAGATGTTTTAAGTTAAAATCAAAGGTCCAGCTATAAATCAATCTATCATCAAAGGATAGCAAATACGAACCTCCTTAAATGAGCCATGAAATCCCATTTAGCAAATTTTAGAAGGTTGAAGGAATATAATGAGACCAAATGGCATCACTAAGAATTTATAGTGTTCATCATCAATTCTTTAGGTTTTCTTTTTGTATGTTAAGTAGGTACATATAACTTTGATGATACTTAACTTGACCCAAGATCCAACTTTGAGAATTGTGTAGCACCCTAGAGTTCATTCAATAATTCTTCAATCACATGGCTTGTAAACTTATCCTTAATGATATTCTTGTTTAACTCTTATAGCCAATACATAGGCGTCATGAACTATCTCTTTTTTTATTTTACCAACACCACTAGCGATGATAAGGGACTGGTACTATGTTGAACTACTCCTTGCTTGAAGATATCTTGAACCAAAACCATTCAATTATATCCTTCGGCAAGCTTCTATATCTCTAAGGTCATATATTAACTAGCTCAACATCTTTTAGCTTATTCTTAAAACTGGAATTATGTAGTGTGCCTCAAGCTCCCAAGACCATGTTCTGAATCTTATGTTTAATTTGAATAAAATGAATTTACATGTGCAAAAAAGAGGAACCAGCTAGCTCCCATTACAAACATAAACATGTATAATAAATCAATGCACCATTACCAAGTTAATGGATGGCCAACTTGCAACCCTTCCGAAACTAAACCAAAGAACTTGGCACACCTACTAGGTACAACCTTCTGCTGTCAAAGGCAACTATAGTAGTTAGGTTAAAGAAGTTATGATTCTGGATTTGTCCCACAGAACTCGCGAGTAGAAGTAGAGGATGAGCAGAACGTGTGGCCTGTTGTAGAATTTTGGGTCCCACTTGAAACTTGACTTTTCTCATGCTGACGAAGGTCTCTAATGGCCTTAAATCTCAAATCCTCGGTATAGGTACTCGGTTCTGGAATCGTGTCAGGAATAGCCATTCTTCCTTCAAGCATGCTGACTACTTCAGACATGGTAGGTCTAAGAGTTGAAGATGCATTGGTGCACATTAGAGCTATTTTCAGCATCTGATCTGCTTCCTCTTCGTTGAATTCCAACTGTAATGTCTCATCTAAAAGATCTATCAACTTTCCATTTTGCTGCATATAGCAGGCCTGCAATACCAAAGTTTTTCAATATTCTGGATATATATCAATAGAACTGATGTTGGCAGATTACATATAATAGGTTAGCAGAATACCCAGTCCAAGAGGCAAACACAATCGTTACTTGGCATATAGTTATTATTGTTCTTCCCGCTAACAATTTCCAATGCCAGGACTCCAAAGCTATAAACATCTGCCTTGTAGGACAAGTAACCCCAAAGTGCATACTCTGGTGCCATGTACCCTCTGCATATAATCCATTTCTTCAGAATTATACATCAAGATCATAACTTTTACCACATATTGTTAGGAAATATAAAGGTCACTGACATGGTTCCAGCAATTCGGGTGCTAATATGACTCTTCTCATCTTCGTGGAGCCTAGCCAATCCAAAGTCGGATATTTTGGGGTTCAAGTCCTTATCAAGTAGTACATTAGTGGCTTTGATGTCTCTGTGAACAATCTTCAGTATAGATTCTTCATGGAGAAAAGCCAGACCTCTGGCTATCCCAATACAGATCTTACGCCTTGTGGGCCAGTCCAGCTTAAGGCAATTACCTCCATTACCTACAAATCAACCAGAAGAAAATATGATCATAAGCAAGTTAATTCAACTCTTTTAACAGACGACATATGACTCACCAAATAAAGCACGAGCAAGACTATTATTTTCCAGGTACTCGTATACCAACATCAATTGATCTCCTTCAACACAAAAACCATGCAACTGGACGAGATTTGGGTGTTGCAAACAAGATATCATGCCGATCTCGTTCAAAAATTCACGATTTCCTTGTCTTGAACTGGAAGAGAGTTGCTTCACTGCTATCACTGTACCATCAGTCAACAGACCCTGTACCCCAACTTTCCCTCAGAAAATGAAAATATTTGCACCGACTAGTATAACAACTGGTGAGACAATCAGAAAACATACCTTGTATACGGGACCAAAACCACCTTCTCCAATCTTGTTAGCAGAATCAAAGTCATTAGTTGCACCTCTAATTTGTTCCAAAGAAAAGGTTCCATTGGGCAAATCAGTATCTGCGAAAGACAAACACAAGAACTTCACAGCTTGCTAGTGTCAATATTGAGAGTAGTCAAGTCATTTAAAGGAAAGCAAATGTCACTCTCAATTGCATCCATAAACAAATGCTGACAACTAGAAGGAAGAAGCAAGCCACTTACTTTCTTCATACTTGCCACAATTTCAGGGTAAAAAAAACGTTTTCAACGAGCATGTTTCTCGACTTATAACATTACTGTGCATAGTCATTTTCATTTAAGGTTAAGTAATGCTTCCTCTCATCTATTTTGAGGACTTTAAGTTTCTCCTCCCTCTCAGTCCTTCTCATACATTCTAAGCATTTAGCCCAGTTCAAATTACTTCATATTTGCGTCCTAGTGAGGCAACAAATCCTACAATGGGACAATCAGTTATGGAACCAACATCATCAAGAAAAGAATCATCACCATATCTGCTTAGATATGTATAAATTCAACATTCAACTACAACCAGAGTAACTTTTTATCAGTAATTCTTTTCATCTTAAAGAAACATCCTTTCACTACAAGTTATGGAAGTGTCAGGGGCGTGTAGTTAAGCAACAGAGAAACTCCAACCTTAGTATTTTTTTTAATATATACGTGGGAAAAAAATGGAGAGAAACTTATCAGGTGCAGGAAACAAGTCCATAAGATGATTACTTTTTCGAGAAGCACACTTCTGTGGCAAATAGCCTTTCCACCAAAGAATGCCCAGCATCAAGAATATAAGACATGCAGCTCCTAGAACCCCAGCAATTATAGGGACAGTTTCCTTCTTTCTCTCAACTGAACAACTCTTCACATCTGCCAAATCAAAGAATGCAATTGTTGATTAATTTGCATAAATTAACTCTGTGACAGTCATATCTACATCAGAAAGAAGTTGAAGATACTGAAAGTAACAAAATAAATTCGCTGTATTGCATCACCAAGTTAAAAGAAAATGAAGATATTTCTTCTAGCAGAAGAAGTATGTGATCTCCTATCAAGAGGGATCCATCATGTAGATAATATCAGTCTCCAAAAACCATGATCCGTCCTTGAACATTAACAAGTAACATCTGCTCACATAATTTTCAAGAGACGAAAGATCATATAATTTACTCACCAGACACAACAGAGATGGCTGAAACGATAGGACCATAAAAACTTCTACGAGGAATCCTTGTCGTCCCTTTGCCAGCATAATAGAACCGGATCTCCAACATATTATTAGTCACATTGACATTTGGAATTGATTTTATTAAAGGCTTTTGCACACCACCAATTTGATCTTCAATATCAAAATTCTCCAGCAACAACCTTTCCTGCAGCAATGTGGTCTGGTAAATCCTTGCAACAGCAAAAATATACAATTTTAAGTCCTAGAACTTGCCTGAATATAAATATCAAATTTGCGCCTTCCAAGGCTACTATATGTTTTGTCATCAGTGAACTGTAATTCTGCAAAGTGGAGATGAACTGTGTATGTCCCATTCTCTAAGCAATAGTGGAAATATGTCAGCGAAATTGGAGTTATGCGTGCTGTTGAGTACAATATGGGGATATTTGATGATTGCCGAAATATAATGTAACGAGTATTTTGAAAATCAAAGTCATCCATGAAATCTCCACTGCTACTAAGTCCCCAGTAGTTGTTGCCATTTCTATAATACTTTGCAGCACCTCCTTCGACTCCTCCGTCTCCATAATATAGATAATTTGTGCTGTTTTCCTTGATTGTAATGTCATTTCCTCCACTGTTCACCAACCAACAATTTGAATCTGCCATAAAAGGAAAAAAAAAAGAGATATATAATTAAATTTAATATTTGCTTGAATGTAGCATTAGAATATGCATTGCAATACTCTTATTTTATCATAAGATTAAGCTGAACTTTACTAGGAAATCTGATGGGCTTATCTCACTTCAAGTAGTATATATGCTGAAGATTAGTAAATACTACTTACATAGAGGACAACTAAAAGTCTCGGTGCACGGAAGAATTCGTCGCCTGTACAAGGATAGGAAAAATGCAATTTAGAATCCATTGATTCATAGATCAATATTCTGTTTCCTTACTTTTCACTTTCCCCAACAAAAAGA